>JAFMSR010000014.1:472021-1047021 GCA_022818135.1 Saxidomus purpurata
CAATAAAATGAAAATGGTGTCTTACACTTTACTATTTTTTGACAGAATTCTCATCAGTTCTGATGAATCTAGACTGTAAGGTACAGGGCAATATTAATCTTATCAATTACTTGCTATGTGGTCAGTGGTCAGCTTCACACAGCATGAGAGCAATAAATCACCCATTTGGAATTCTAAGATGTTTATCAGAAAACAGGGAAAGAGTCTATTCTTTTATGAGAGAAAAAGATGTATAAAAAATATGTTTCCATTGATAGATTTGATACGATTTTAAATGTTTTGTGTATATATCAAATATTTAATAAATTTTCAGTAAATGTTATTACTTCTTTTCTGTTTTATATTGGAATCTCTCTTGTGTTGTGAATGTAAAAATTACAACTTCCAACTTTATCTAGAAAAATCTTTAACATCAAGTAAGAAACATCTGGGCTGACATCACTGATAACAAACCATGACGGAATTAGGGGTCAAGTCCTGATAATAATAACATCTCCAGCAGAGGTGCTAATAGCCGATACTATTACCCTTCTCCAGAAGAATTTCAGAGTATTCTGTCATTATACTACATAGTGTCTTAGTAGAGATATTAATGCTCATGTATTTTTTATTGAGACCCGCGCATATGCATATTGTACTGAGGTATACCGATTGAGTGGGACAGACTGTAGTAAGAATTTATTAGAAAATAAGAAGGGCAATTACGCATGTAGTTACATACCGATAATATCAGCCCTCAGTGAAGTTTCATGTCCTTTTGGCCAAAACAGATTGTTTTGCTTTTCTGTGTGTTGAATGGAAATGGCCAGTCTAAATTCCTCCATAAAACAGAATGTTACAACTTCATAAACATGACAAATTGTAATATTGCTATATCTTCGGGTTTTTATAACTCTGTAGTTTTGTATCATCACTGAAAAGCACACAATTCTTTAATTGCACTGCCTATGGTAAATCAATATTGGTTAATTTGTAAGGCTAGTTGCATGATAAAATTATATACAATACAAAGAGCACAGGTCCCAAAATATTACCCTGGGGTACACCAGATTTAATGTTTATCCTGTTCGAATTATTACCACTATTTGCTTCCTATTTCCGAGAAAGCTAACACTCCACGAAGCAAAGTTATTGGGTATATAGTCTTTCTCGCCTTAAGCTTTCGGAGAAGTCTCTGAATCAAGGAGTTGACTGTGAATTTACAGGTCTGTAATTCAATTACAGCTCTCTCTGAATAACTGTAGTGCACAATTTAAAGTACATGTACATGTAGATTTGGTTGTCCATAATTATATCTGTTAGCAGTGGATACTATATACCGTAAGGGGGCCTTAGTAAATGTTTGACGACTAAGTGGTTGACAAAGTGGTCAAGTGGCTATGTACAATTAAATCTGAACTCCCATCAGTACTGACCACTGTGGTGAATATAACACTATATTCTAGGCTATGCCTTTACGTCATACTGGCCAGTTAACCAATCAGATTATAAGATTGCGTTCATTTTTTCATTTGGTAAAAGATAAAATCTCAGTCTATACCGTAGACTTATATATCAACATATGCAAGTTTATTTTTATTTAAAGGAAAGAAAAAGCCTTTGACAACATAGAGGTATTATAAATGCCATTCTCTGATAATATAAAGGATGATTGTTGGTTTCGGTGTAAGATCACGTTATAATTTCACCGAGTGGGCACCAAAAGTGATATGTTCATGAGCGGCGCAGCCACAAGTGAAAATAACTACTTTTGGTGTTCACAAGTGAAATTATCATGATATGACATCGAAACCAACATTTTTTTGTTTATTTTATGTCTCAAACTCTACTTTTGTTGAATTTATTTCAATAAAATGTCAAAGATCGCGGGAAACGTCACCAGAAAGCATAGCATACATGACGTCATTTTAAAGACGTCATCGTCACATGGTTTCAGGCATTTATTATGCTCGGTAGGGCTGTAACGATACATTCGAATATTTGATTAAGTAGAATGCAGTTTTGTCCGAATTGTATTTGCATGATTTAAACTAAAATCATTTGAATTTATCTAAAACAGATGAAATCTACTGAAAATGCTTCCGTTTCGTAGCTCATTTTGCACTTTTTCGTCGTAATACCCCACCCACAACGGTTGAGGGATATTTTCACGACATTTATTTAATAATTCGTCGGGCCGATATTTGATGTTGGTTTACAATTGAATAAATGATTTTCATAACTTTCTGGGATTTAAACTGATTCATTTACATTCAATTAAAATTTGATTTCAACAAGTGGGAATTCCCATTTTACGACATCCAAAAACCGTCTACATCAACAACATGTCTAGCATTGAGGAAACCGTTGAAATCGTAGATCCTCTTTACTCTATAGTCGTGTCTAATCAATTGTTACTAAACAGTTCTAGTCATTTGAACCCAGAGCTATTTAAGTTTATGTTTACTCAGTGTTTTTTTTTACGTTTGAACAGTATTATTTCACAGTGTTTTGAGTACAAAGAAAGTACTATTATCTAGTCAGCAGACTGCAATCACTGGCCAAAATGTTGATGATGATGATGACTGTAATATATTGTTGGCAAACGCCATATAATGTTCATTTGTTCAATGATTTTAGTATAGTATTCATATTTATGAATAAATATTCGTATTCGTCACCCTGTATTCGTGATACGTATCGTATTCGCCCCTTAGTGTGTTCGTTACAGACCTAATGCTCGGTATACTTTTTGACATTAATCTGGGTAACAGATTTTGATAATTTTCACTGAGTTCATCAGAATATAATCCACCGTTATATTTTGATAAAGCACCGACAAACATAAATTAAAAGCTAATGGTAAGCAGTCGTCTTCTTTCATTTTTATTTTTGGATTTTGTACATTTTAATATTAAAGATGTATCTAGAGACCAGTGAGGAAAGCAGAGAAACCAAATTTCCCGAATATAAACATGATAAATACTTTATCAGTACCTGGAGAATAAAACCATTGATATCCCCATTCTGACGAGCTGTAAATGTGTACCAAACGATTGAAGGAAATTGAGTGTTCTCTCAGCGTTTTAAATTTGAGATTGTCTTTAAAAAGCTAGTGTAATTAATTAATACAACGTTGAAGCTTAGGGAGATAGATTTTGGATGGGCGCTTTTTCAGAGGTTTGACAACTATAAAACATCAGATAAAAAACCCAGGTCAAAAGGATGAGCCAAATGAATTAGTTAGTCAAAACAAAAGTTGTAGAACCTACAGGGGTTATGTTCATATAAATTGATAACTAAAACCTGACATTTTACCATATTATGATATCTCATGGTCTGATCATAACATGTGGATATGTAGGTGATATCCCTTACCTGAACAGACCGTAGACCCCATGTTAAGGGGCTGTAAAGTTCATTCTAAACCATATTATTAAGATTTCTTGTTGTTGTTGTTGTTTATGTCGAGACCAGGTAAAATGCCGCTCCGAATTAATGACTGCATTATGTTGTAATCATCTACGATCCTTCACTCTAGATACAATCTTTCAAAGATTCTTGTAGCCTAAAAGAAATACTATACTCTATAGCAGAGACATAGTCTCTGACTATTAGTAAACGAAAACTTGAATGGGACAAAGATCAAAATTAAAATATCCAGGGCCGGGATAGATCTACAGTAGAATCTTGAGAAATTATTAATGTACAGTACGTTTATATCATTGTCCGTGTCAACTTTAATTGAACTTTAGATTTTATATAAAACAGATCAGCAATAACATCGACGCTTACATTTCAATGTAAACAAAATCAAAGTATTCTGACAAAGACACGCTTCGCTAATTAGTGAAACGGCAACAGCCGTGAAAAAAACGCGCTGGGAATATTCTGATTGGCTGCTTGTTTGGACACGCCTCTTTACCGGGGTACTGTTTCCATATTTGGAGCGACCCGTTTTTTTTTACCGACTATTCTTTCCATATTTGGAATTGAGCTGTTTTCTCGCGGTAAAACGCGTGAAATTGACCGCGTTTACCCGGCGTTTTCAACGCGGTAACAACCATGAGGTAAACGGAACAAAAAACGTGAACGCCACCGTATACAGGCAGAAAGGCTGTCCTCCTAATCAATATCTTCATGACCGCTGTCAAACTGCTACTATGCAACTGGTACAAGCAATCTGGACAATTTTTCTTATTTTCAAGATTTTTCTCGGAAAAAAATTGCGTGTTTGTAGCGAACATGTCCTTATTCCACTGTCCAGCCCTCAGTCCGTCTTGGAAGATGTGGTGCCTGCAGGCACTTGCATTTTTTTCAGTTCCGGCAAAATGTTCTCTTCCTTCGCTTTGTTTTACGACAAGTCATATCTTGGGCGCCATAACTGTCTCATATGGGAGAAGCCCTATTTTTTGTTAAGATATATTTAATTCCAAATGCTTATATTTTTATATCAGTATCGACTAAACAAAAAGCTAAAACTTTCAAAGTGATCCCTTCACCAGAGATGTATTTCTTTCATTACAGACCATAAACTCTCATAAAAGAACGTCAAGTATTAGATATTAAATACATTAAATACAAATACATTAAAAGTTTTCTTCAGTTCAGAACAAATAATTTTTTCACAAAATTGTGTAATGTCGACGTTTGAAAGTTCCAACGTCATATTCATATAGGGTAGAACAGTCTTTTTTATACACGGAAAAACTAGACTCCCATTTAGACAGTGGAAATGTATAGACTTTGGAAGTTTTTGGAGCGTCTTTACAAAAATATTTGACCTGTTCCAAAACATTTCTGAAATAATCAACTTCTTCCTGAAAATCTTTCCCAGCATTTTGTATTTTCTTGTTAAGCTCATTAGAAAAGAAATTATAAATCTCAAAATCTGGCCTATTTGAGAGTCGAAACTGCTCCTTTTGAGTGATATTAAGCGAAACCTTAGCATGATTGCTCACTTTCTTTTTCGCATATAATATATCTGCAGTAGACCAATTGAGAAGTTTTTTCATTAGGACAAGTGATTCATCAAATCTTTCCTGGACAAGAACTAATGTAAATTCCGAATTAATCTTACCCAATTCTTTCTGCAAAGTTTTACTATCTTCTAAAGCATACTTTGATATTTGGAAAAATGATGCGATCACATTAGGTCGGATATACCTTTCCGAGTTGCTTAACATTGTGTTAATGTAAACTTGAGGAGAAAGATTTTTAAACCTTTCTTTCAGTCCTTCGGAATAAAAAACGCCACTTATGAATCTTTGTTCTGGATTGCGAATGATGCTTATGATTGCAGGATCTCTGACAATATGCGTAAAAAAATTGTGATTGTATATTGTATGTATAACAAATATATTAAAATGCCTTTTTTTCGCTAATAAGTTCGTTTGTTCACTGGTACTTATGAAGTTTTTTTTTGGCAATAACATTGTCAGATTATGTTTGAAACCAAACATTAAAAAGATACATGCCATGGTGCTTGATGCCGTTTTAGGAATTTTCAAAAAAGCAATTTGTGTTCTTTTGCTGGTAGATTTACCGTTTGGTAACAATACTTCATTTTTCGTTCCTTTAAAAGGTGTCTTTTGTATCTTTTTGTCCCAGTTCGTGTTCAGTGCGTAGAATGAAAGCAGGAGTAAAAGAAAAATTCCTACGTAAAAAGCTTTCAAACCTACAACGATAAAAATGTATATATTAAGATACATTGCAACACCATATCTATCTTCTATTGTCTTTAGTTCGTAGATAATATATACATATTTGTGAATTTGCTATAATTTAGAAATAGAAAACTGTGCATTTCATTTAGTAGTATTAAATAGGAAACATCAATCTTATTAATACACGTCACTCTCCAGACTATGAAATGTGTAACCCTAAATAAAACCCAAAAGTTATTTTATGATTTTTTTTTAGACAAGCATAATATTACCGACGTAATGTTTGTCGCATTCAGCACCGGGTTCATGTTTTTAATTTCCAATTGGGTAAATATTTCCAATATTATCAATATTTATGTCCAAATATTTACTGAACAAAAGACAAACACTTGGAGCCACTTCTAACCAAACACTTTTCAAATTCGATTTCTTGAATACGTATCAAGATATTTATTTCAAATTAAATATAATGTTGTTTGGCAACATTAGCCATTAGCCGTATAAAAATGATAAAATCTTTCAACTATGACGATCGGTTACTTTTGCACGTGTGACAGGTACGATTTCACCATTTTACACGAGGAAATGTAGGTGAGCGAAAAATATCGATTTTCAGTTTCATTTTATTATTCTAAAACGCAATTCAAATCGTAAAAACAGAATTTTGAATTTAAAAATCAGTCACTTCGAATGAGTAACCAAGAGCGTGGTCGCGCAAATGACATCAGTGTTGTTTGCCGACCAATCACTCAGACACGTATATAAGTGTATCATATTTATCTAGCAATTATTTTATTTGCAAACATATGCAGTATCAACCTGTTCACTATAAATCGTAACAGAGGTGGAAATTCATCTGTAAAATACAATTAACATTGTATTTTGTGTCTTTACTCGGATGTACGGATTTTATTAGGAATCGGTGACTTTTCTCATTGTCGGGATTTCACGTTATGTAATTTTGTGAATTCGGATTTTACAGTGATGTTTTTTATTTGTTAAGTTTTATATGTATTTGTTAATCAATTAAAATTGAATTTCGCTGAAGTACGTATGATGTGTTGAATTAATTATATTCTAAATTTGAACGAAACCCGCATACAAATCATCCAGTTATACTGAATTATATAAGTGTCGGGTTAGAAGTGGCTCCAAGTGTAGTGGCCCAGACAAATGAATGGTGATCATTATGTAGTGTGCTTCACGTTCCTGATAAATTCATAAAGTAATAAAGTATATGACTTTCTGTGTCATTCTACCAAAAACAGGGACCAAAACAGAAATAAGGTGAAATTCATTTTCCCCTTTTTGTGTGATCCCTGATATTGGTATGCATTTCGTGGTCTAGAACATATGAATGATTAAAAAGAAACAGTCTGATTGTCATTGATAACTTGTTTTGTCTGTCTGTCTGTCTGTCTGTCTGTCTGTCTGTCTGTCTGTCTGTCTGTCTGTCTGTCTGTCTGTCTGTCTGTCTGTCTGTCTGTCTGTCTGTCTGTCTGTCTGTCTGTCTGTCTGTCTGTCTGTCTGTCTGTCTGTCTGTCTGTCTGTCTGTCTGTCTGTCTGTCTGTCTGTCTGTCTGTCTGTCTGTCTGTCTGTCTGTCTGTCTGTCTGTCTGTCTGTCTGTCTGTCTGTCTGTCTGTCTGTCTGTCTGTCTGTCTGTCTGTCTGTCTGTCTGTCTGTCTGTCTGTCTGTCTGTCTGTCTATTTTAATGGTTGAACAGAGAACAGAAGAATACTTAAGCAGAGACGCAGCTTCATGTAGGATCCGGTTACTAATTCCGTCTGGTCCGGTAGGATTGAGAGATCTCAACGCTTTTTCAACGTCTTCTGCAGTAAAAGAAATAGAGTGAAGTCTGTTTCTTGGCTCTTCACAGATATTGTCAGGAAGGTCCATATTGGAATTGCTAAGCTGAGACTTGCTTTAAAGAATTCATTCAAGAGATCGGACTATGACTTAGATTCAAAGACAAGTTCAGAGACAAGTGGGTGTGTTTTAGGGCTTATGAGAGAAGGAATAACCTGCAAATCAGGTGGTGAGATAAAGTATTTAAAGTGTTTCCGCCGGACTTTTTTAAGTTGAGTTACAAAGCCATTTTAAAAAAACAGCATTTGTTTAGCAGTGCTTATAAGTGAGAAACTCACGTTACGGAGTTTTATAAAATTGTTCCAGTTAAGGGGGGGTCACTGGTGAGGTTTTGGATATTTGCACTTCCGGAAATTTACAGTTGTTATATTTCAAATATTATGATTTAACTGAAAAAAACAATTATGTAGTAGTAAACTTTGGCACAATAGGAATATTTTAGTGCAAAAAAATTGCACCTTTTTGAGAAAAAATGTTTTGACCTCACATATTGTTACTAAATTTACAAATTAGGGTAGGGGTACAAAAATATTAATTTCTCAAAAACCGTTCAAGATATTTACTTAATTCAAACTTTATTACAAGGCAAATTGTTAGAATACAAAAATACAGTAATAACAAGTTCCTGTTACAGTTCTGTGTTATAGACCGATGCCGTTTCAAGATATTTACTTAATTCAAACTTTATTACAAGGCAAATTGTTAGAATACAAAAATACAGTAATAACAAGTTCCTGTTACAGTTCTGTGTTATAGACCGATGCCGTCATATCTCAAAGCTCGTCGAAATCTAAAAAAACATATTTTTGGTCAGTTTTTATTAAATTTCTTTCTTATATGCACATTTACCCCCATTTTTTATTGTTGCACTCTAAAACAAATGTTTTAATCAAACTGTAGGCAAAATATCTCAAAAACCTTGTTATTCCTTTATCATGAAAATATTAATTTATCAAAAATTTTAAAAATGAATTTTAGTTGTGTGGGTGGGGTAATGATAGGAGCGTAATATTTATTCAGATGATGATAAAAATACCACTATCTCTAATTTTCCTTCCAAAAGTATGGCATATTACATTAGAAAAGATTGAAAATCGATACCTATTCTGAAAAACACACCACATACATAAACGTTTACAATACCAAAATTCTAGCTAATTCTGCATTTAGAACCTTGATCTGATAGTGTATCACTTAAGATTAATATTGCGGAAAAGTTAAGTCATTGACCCATCATTATTTTTCCAGAAATTAACTAGCAATATGTTAGTCTCAATAAAAAACAGGGTCAATAAAATTTCTTGTTATTTTGATTTTCAGCAGTGACCCCCCTTCATAGGGTTCTGAGATATTTTAGCTCTGTGATAGAGCTTTTGTACGTTTGAGAATTTGTTTTCTCTATTTCTGTTTTGAACCGTGGTGCGTCGTTACGTTTACTATGATATTGTTGGAATTCATTTTCTTGCAATTGCGCTAATTGCAGAGAAAGTATAAGTGTTCATGGCAACGTTCTTGAAAAGATCCCAGTCTGTATCACTGATTCTACGTCTATGTAATGTGTAATCTCCCCGGTCATATAGCCCTACAAATCGTTTGAAGTACTTAACAGAACTTTGTTTAGAAAATGTAAAGAAAGCATAAATATGAAAGTGAGACCTTTGATTCTGATTTAAAACAGGTACGCCTGGTAATAGTTAAAGAGATGGAGTACAACAATAGCTTTAAAAATAAAACATAAATAATTTGCAGAAATTAAACAATCTCGTTTGATACACATTCTTGTGATTGAAATTCGCCTTCATACTGTGACTGTGGTTTCGTTCATCTGTATCTAGAAACCTTAGTAAAAATCCTCTTCAAACACAAACACATTAATTCTTACTATTTTAACACGAATTCTTTATTAGGAGATACTCTTTAATGTATCATTTTATTTGTATATATGGCGAGTGTCGAACACTGACAGTTCTGGTTAGTTTGTTTTTCCTTTCCAACTTTCAACAACCATGAATGATGTAGGTGGTAAGAGGGACTTTGTGATTATATTTTAATAAGTTTTCAGACACAATTGTTCAGTTTAAACTAATTGTACATGAATTAACCACAGGCATCCTCTACAAAAATCATTTTGTTTGTGTTCGTTTGTTATTGTTAGTTGCTTGTAGAGCTTCATATTGTCTTTCGCCGTAAATGGGATCAGTTGTAAGATGGACCTGGTGAGTAAAAACACTTACCTATGATCTGTGACGATTGAATTTGCTATCTTTAAACCGTTTTACATACGTTTATTATGATTTTCTTTGATAATTATGTACCTGCTGTAAGATATACTCCGGGATCGGTCAAACCTACCTCATGTGTCCGAAAATGTCCCCGAGATCAAGCGACTAGACTCCCTTCATTACAGTCTGAGAGACCTTCCACTAAAAACTAATTTGTCAAATTTTAAAACGATTCTTTCGATAATTCTTTAAATACTGTTTACGTCCAGTTTATTTTTCCAAACATGGTCGCCGTCTTGAAAACACGTTGAAACAGAAAGGTACTTATTCTTCTATGTAAATTGCGTCCGCTTTTATTGTTTTCAGTATTAATAATGTTCACCATTAAGCTAGCTTCCAAAAGTATGCATAAATAGAATAATCTCGTTTATAGACAAACTTGTGAACAAAATTCGCATTAATTCTGCACATCTTTTTTCATCGCCGTGGATAGAATACAACATAACTCACAGAAATGTTTGAAATTCGATAATACATGTAGTTTAAGTGTGCGATTACCATATTAGCTTTTCAAAGTGAGACTGAAATAGCTTATACACAAATAATGTTCAAATATTACTATTTAAAAGATAAATTTATTTATTTTCGTTTCATTTACACGAATCTATATGTTTATTATAGGTTTTTTCTGTATAAGGAAATTATACGGACCAGTAGTCATCGGCTTAGTATATAATCCGTTGTGCACGAGTTCTTGCCATTCGAGGTCTAAACGGATATAGAAAACAGGGTTATCTCTTGTATGTTCATGTAACTTATACTTTCTATTCTGAGACGTTCCACGTTGCAAATGGACGAGGGTAGACATATTGGAGGAGGAGATTCAGCTTGTTTTACTCCACTTTCAAGCAAGGAAGGAATGATTCAAGTAAATCCCCATGGGATTAAGCGATAGAAGCTTTCTTCGTTTAAAACTTACTTAGACGCTCAATTGAAAGATTTTAAACAAACTTTCGCTAAGGTTGAAAAGTAAAGCCACCTGCTCAGTTTCAGAAAGAATCTAACAAAATTCAGTACAAATTTAACAATGACATTCTCAAGCGAATAGAAGTGGTTGAAAATTACAAACATCTTTTGCCTCAATACGTAGGAGATATTCTAGACGGAATTGTTTCAAAGTTAAAACATAGAAACAAGTCTGTGACGTTAGCAGCAACATCGCCTGGGGGCTGGGCAACGGTGTCCGAATACGAAAAACCTCAATTTGGTTCGGACAGCGATGACGAGAAAAGATCAAGCAAGCAGAGGCAAGGGCCCTCAAGAAAATTAAATCTAAGGAAACCACTTCTGTAATAACATGAGCGTGGCAAACGGGGCCACTGTCTCTTCACAAGGCAAACAGGGCCTCTTTTCTCTATTTTTTTGTTTTTGTTTACTTTATTACAAACATATTAATAATATATATAATTACTTTCATAAATGAAATCGGGACTATCTGCTCATCTTTTCTCTCTTATACTATAAATAAAGCTCATAATATGGCAAACGGGGCCTCTTTCTCTCTAATACTATCAATAATGCTAAACAATAAATATTCGACTATATCATTAAAGTTCAATATAATAACATGAGCGTGGCAAACGGGGCCACTTTCTCCTCACAAGGCAAACGGGGCCTCTTTACTTTGTTTCTTTTTTTATATATCTATTATTATTACTATATTAACATTGATGTGCATATCATGGTTTATAAACTTGTGTATACATCTAATTATCTGTATATGTATGCATCATGTTTGTTTTAACCATGTTTGTACATCTGTGATATACTAAAATAAATCTATCTATCTATCTAACAAAATATAATTATTTTCATAAATAATACTTCAATGTCAAAAACCGGAGTCATCTGCTCATCTTATCTCTCTTATACTCTCAATAATGCTCATGAGGCAATCAAGGTCTCTTATGTCTCTTGTACTATCAATAATGTTCATGAAAAGGCAAACGGGGCCTCTTTCCTCTTATACTATCAATAATACTTATGACAAGGCAAAAGATGCATCCTTTCTCTTTAAACTATCAATAATGCTCAGGACGAATCGTACAGGGCATCTTTTCTCTCTTTTACTATCAATAATGCTCGTAAGAAGGCAAATGGGGCCTTTTCTCTGTCTTATACTATACGGAATGCTTATGAGGCAAACAGGTCCTCTTTATTCTCTTGTGCTATCAATAATGCCCATGACTAGGCAAGCAGGGCCTCTTTTCTCTGTTATACTATCAATAATGCAAACTGTCTCTTTTCTCTCATTTACTAACAATAATGCTCATGACAAGGCAAATGGGGCCTTCTTTTCTCTTATATTATCAAAAATGCTCATGACAAGGCAGATGGGACCTCTTCTCTCTCTTATACTATTAGGAGTGCTTATGAGGCAAACAGGGCCTCTTAAGTCTCTTGTACTATCAAAAATGCTCATGACGAGGCAAACTGGGCCTCTTTTCTCTCTTAAACTATCAATAATGCTCGTGACAAGGAAAATGGGGCCTCAACAGTAATGCTTATGAGGCAAACAGGGCCTCTTTAGCTTCTTGTGCTATCAATAATGCGTATGAGGCAAACAGGGACTCTTTAGTTTCTTGTATTATCATTAATACTTATGAGGCAAACAAGGCCTCTTTAGTCTCTTGTGCTAACAATAATGCTTATGAGGCAAACAGGGTCTCTTTAGTTTCTTGTGCTATCAATAATTCTTATCAGGCAAACGGGGCCTCTTTAGTTTTTGTGCTATCAATAATGCTTATGAGGCAAACAGGGCCTCTTTAGTCTCTTGTGCTATCAATAATGCTTATGAGGCAAACAGGGTCTGTTAAGTCTCATGTGCTATCAATAATGCTTATCAGTCAAACAGGGCCTTATTATCTCTTATACTATAAATAATGCTCATGACAAGGCAATTGGGGTATCCTTTCTCTGATACTATCACAAACGCGCATCAAAAGGCAAATGGGACCTCTTTTCTTATACTATCAAGATTGATCATGAGGCAAACGGGGCCTCTTTTCTCTCTTATACTATAAATAATCCGTCATTTCATAATTATAGCTCAATATTTATGATATTGCAGCACATCTTTCATATTCTACTTTTAAACAAAATGCTGATGATTCCCATCTCAGAATTATAGAGACGCCGTTTTTTGCAAGATATCAATCGAAAAGTTACTATGTAACTTTTACTGAAGCAGTACCAGCGTCAAACCGGTGTTCCATACGCCTTAAGAATTATAAAACACAATTTGGCTATTTTATAAGATGCATAATATAATCAGTGAAGCCGGAATGAAGCGTGCATTCTTGCTACTGCATCAATTAGTCATGGTTCCAGGCATAACGGCAATCAAGGATTTTCATTACACGAGCACAGGGGCTATAATGACGTCTTAACATAACTTTATCAAAACACCAAAGATCGATCCTCTGCAACTATAAACACCTTTCTTAACAACAGTATAGATCTATATGTTCATGATTTGATGCGTGTGTTAGAGATTCACCTAGCAGGGATTACTTTTATTTACACTGTCCTGTGACTTTGGAACATGGTGGGGGTAAGAGTGAGGTTTGTTGGTAGTGTATATGTGTGTGTGTACATGATTGTGTGTGTGTGTGTGTGTGTGTGTGTGTGTGGTGTGTGTGTGTGTGTGTGTGTGTGTGTGTGTGTGTGTGTGTGTGTGCACTTCTGGGTGATGTGGGGCTCGTTTTGGGGAGGCTGCGTTTTTGGTACGTGGCATTCCCTGTTTGATATTATTTTTGTTTTGATGTCCTCGCAGTACATTGGTAAAACAATTACCTTCAACTGTCAAAAGTAACATTTAAAAGGAGAATCTGAACGCATTACCAAAGTTCTGTATACAAATGTAGTCAAATATATTGTCATGCAGAAAACTGCATTGACAACACTTGGTATATGTAAACAAGTGTTAAACATAAAGGTAAACAGTTTCGCGGTATAAAGAAACAACTTCATTTGTCTTTCTACAATCCTACGATTTGTTGTAACTGCATTTTTTTCTTTAGTGCGCTTTCAACGCGACTCAAAAAATCACACAAATAAACGAAGGCGTAAAGTACATAAACTTTATGTCTCTTATCACACAAGTTTTCGAACTTGTGTATTTGTTTTTAAAAGAAGGTTGCACGTGCTTTTTGTTTTCTCAATATTTCTGACGAATCCTTTTCTCAAACCTTATTCAGTGTTCTTGATCTGAATCTTTGAAAATTAAATACATTACCCGGTAATAAATAGATTCTAATATTGACACGATTGTCATAAAATCACACCACAAAGTGTTCTCACACGACACTTCGATCACTACGACTTAATCAACATTTACCTCTCATAATACTGGTATGGACCAAGAGCATTTTCATTTGATATATAAATAGTATCTGTTTCAACGTAACTATTCTCTTTTTGAAACTGAAAAAGCTGCATAAAGTATAAAAAGTAAAGTATATAACGTCATTAAATTTTGAACAACGCATGTGTAAAACACAACATCCATTCCAATCCTGAAGTAATTGAAATCAAGCAAACTATACTTATCTCTTTTCCAAGCATTATTATCTGTGTACACGTGACAGAGAACCAAGGAAAACATGCATAACGCTAACAACTGCTTGAGAAACGGGATACATCGATATTCTTTTTGTCGATTTAACGTGACCACACGTTGCTGAAATCGCTCTAAATGTTGTAACCTGCAGATATAGTTAAACAAAACTTTCATTAAACTCTTACATGAAACGTATATTACCAAAATTGTGTTTATCGTAATGATACATAGTCAATTTCCGTGAAAATCATGCTGACATTGTACTTATTTTATTTGTTTACCTGTCCGTTTATGTACACTTCGTCCCGATCATGAAACAATCGTGAAATATAACTTGTACCTTTCTGTATCAAATATTAAATTATTGTATCCGATATTCAAAGTGAATAATTCAAAATGTAATTTATGCTGCGACTTTTCAGAATACATGCAGTCTTGTCGCAAACAGGTCTCGTGGAGAAATTTCATCCTTAAGCTTTCCTTCCGTGAAATATACGTGTATCTTGTTAAAGCAAGTACATGCACACAACAAATTAAAGCAAAATCTGTAACTATCTGATATTGTACTTATCTAATATACGCATGTCTTCAATTCTGCTCTGTATTTTGTCTGAAATGTTGACATCTTGACAATTTAATGCACCAAGCACATCCAATTTGAGTGTAAACGATCTGGCGACGAAACCTCGAATGGCTCTTCAATACCCATTACACACTAAATCAACTACCATCACGTGATTCTTTTCCCGCCTGCTATGCACGAGTACATTCTTAAGGTAGCTCCAACCCGCTAATAAATTCATAACCTTGCAATACCCTACGTAGACATAATTCCAAAGGGGTTGCTGTCAGTGAGATCTGTATATAGTATGTTGAAGAAACATGTATAATTGAGTAGATTTGGTCGTGAGGCATTATCAGTGTTTACAAGGTGTGTCGGAACTAAACTTTGTTGCCTCCTGTTTGTTGTACCAAGCCCCCCTTACATACTTATGTATATGACCCGTAAGCTGTTACCTCAGTACCGTTAACCCTTTTGCGTTCATCCGTATACTGTTATCCCTGTATCCTTGTTCCATTGACCATTTTCCGTTTAACTGTATACCGTATACCAATTGACCAAGATACCGTAGACCCGCATAACCATTGACCCCTCCAACATTGACCCCTTATACCGTGGAACCCTACACTAGTGAACTCATCTAACATATACCGTATACCGTTAACCTGTATTACCTTTGACTCGTAAACCTTGGGGCCCGTAAACCGTTGACCCCTGTATCCTTGTACCATTGGCCGTATACCTTTGAACCCTATACCGTTAAACCCGTAACCCTATTACAGTTTACCCCTATAATTTTGTCTCGTGCTACCATTGATTAGTGTAACATTGACCCCTATACCGTTAACCTGAATACTGTTCACCCTTTTACAATCGACCCCTATGCAGTTGCCTCTTACTACTAGTACCATTCATCCCTTCATATATGACCCGTTGAGCTGTTTCCCCCTTTTTCGTTCACCGTTATAACGTTTACTACTGCATCCTTGTACCATTGACCCTTTCTCGTTTAACGGTATACCATTTACCCCGTAGCCTATGAACAATTGACTCCGATACCCTTCACCCGCATAACCATTCACCCGTCTTACATTGACCCCTATACCGTAGAACCCAACACCATTCGACCCATGTAGCATTGACCCTATACCGTTGACCTGTATAACGTTTGACTCGTATATAATTTACCCGTTTACCGTTTACTCCTGTATCCTCGTACCTTTGAGCGTATACCTTTGAACCCTATAGCTTTTTTACCGTAACCCTATTACAATTGATCACCGGCGATCCGTGATTCCATTGAACCGTGTAACACTGACCCTTATACAGTTGAACCCTACACCATTGCCCCCTGTACCAGTCGCCCGTAATATCATTGACCCGTATGCCTTTCATCTGTATACCGTTGACCCTGTATCCCCATACCATTGATCATATACCTTTGAATCCCTATACCTTTTAACCCGTACCCCTATTACAATTGACCCCTATAATGTTGTCTCGTGCTACCATTGATCAGTCCGTCTGTGCGCACGCATGATGGGTACCTTGGGTGGTAGGAGGTGTGGCCTAAGACAATTGAAATCTATTGACTTCATTCCGTCTTTTGTCCCTTAAGTGATCATTCTTTTGTTACATAAGTGGTCACTCTATTGTTTGAGAACAATGGAAATGCCACCTAATAACACCTTCGTATGGGCGTCCGTCCCCACTTACACATTGACCCCTATACCGTTTACCTGAATATCGTTCACTCTTTAACAATTAACCCCTATTCAGTTTGTCTTGTTTCTTGTACCATTGATCTGTACATATATGACCCGTAAGCTGTTTCCCCCTTTTTCGTCCAGCGTTATACCGTTTACCCCTGTATCCTTGTACCATTGACCCTTTTCCGTTTCATGGTGTACCGTTTACCTCGAACCCCAGACCCTACGAATATGTTAGTTATGGGCCTTTGAATGTGATAAAACACTTTAAGAACCTGTCATTGTAACTGAAACTGACAAACTACCATTGGTTATCTCCCGTAGGTGACTCTGTTTGTACAAGGACGATACTGTTATATACATATACATGTAGGGTGATGATTGTGCTACAATAAATTGAAGGTTCGAATCCCTTTCCCGAAGGCTATATAAGTTATGTCCCTTTGAAAGTGATAAAATACTTACAAAAACTGCCACTGTAACTGAAACTGACTATCTACCATTGGCTATCTCCAGCTAGGGGTATAACAGGGCTGCAATATGTTGAAGGTTTGAGCCCCTGCCCCAACGGACAGAAAATTATGGCCCTTTATTTGTGATTATACTGTTTTAAAAAGTTTAATTTTGATTGAAAATGACCAACAAACAATGGTTATCTCCCCCTGGTGACCCCGTTGGTACAATACGGATACTGTTTAGTATATGTACCTACAGGAGAATTTCATGGCTACAATATATTGAAAGTTCGAACCCCTGCCCCAACGATTATGAAAGTGATGGCCCTTTATTGGTGATTATACTGTTTAAAAATGTTTGATTTTAATGGAAAATTACCTGATCATTATCTTCTCCTGGTGACCCCGTTGGTAGAGACGGAGGATACTGTTTAGTATATGTACATGTAAAGGGTATAACAGGGCTACAATATATTGAAGGTTCGAACCCCTGCCCCAACGATTATGTAAGTTATGGCCCTTTATTGGTGATTATACTGTTTAGAAAAGTTTAATTTCAATTAAAGATGACCAACCAACATTGGTTATCTCCTCCTGGTGACCCCGTTGGTACATTGAGGATACTGTTTAGTATATGTACCTGCCGAAGGTATAACAGGGCTACAATATATTGAAGGTTCGAACCCCTGCCCCAAAGATTATATAAGTTATGGCCCTTTATTGGTGATTATACTGTTTAAAAAAGTTTAATTTTGATTGAAAATGACCAACCAACATTGATTATCTCCCTCTGGTGACCCCGTTTGTACCAGAATGATACTGTTCAGTACATGTACCTGTCGGGGGATAAGAGGGCTACAATATATTGAAGGTTCGAACCTTTTCCAAAGATTATGTTAGTTATGGCCCTTTTTTGGTGATTATACTGTTCAAAAAGGAGCAGAACATGGTAGCAATCCTGGTTTGAGAATGGCGGCGATTTAAGAATTATTTGGAAATGATTTGTAGTTTGTAAATGATGTTGTAGAAATGTTAAGTAGACAATTATTGGCATTGCGGTTGAGAAACTGGAATGAGCATGGTAGAAAGCATTGTTTGAATTGGCGGCGTTTTAAGTAAAGCCTTTTGTGATTGGAAATGTTGTTGAATTGGCATGTATTTATTCCGATATATGTTTTGTATGGCTTTGTGGCTGATCATGTGTCTGTCCGTCCGTCCATCCTTCCGTCCGTCCGTGTGTCTGAATAGGACATTTTGCGTTGAAAAAGGGTACTGTTGCACTGTGACTCTGACGCAAACCCTAAACCCTTAACCAAAACCCTTAACCCTGACCCCAAACCCTAAACGCACACCCAAAACACTGAATCCTGTGACTCTGACCCAAACCCTTAACCCAGACACCGAACCCTTAACCCTAAAACTGAACCCTTTGACTCAAAACCTATCCCTTAGCCCTTACCACAAACCCTTAAATGTGCATTTTTAGACTTTACCTGCATATACATAGAGAAATGGATGAAATAAGTGAGTGAGTCATGTACGAGGGTTCGAGATCCTCCCTAGACATTGAAAAGAGCTGGTGCAAGAGCGGGCAGATTGTCTGATGGCCCCACATTACTGACGGAAAAAGGCCCTAAACCCAAACCCTTAACCCTGACCCCAAACCCTAAACGCAGACCGAAACATTAAACCCTGTGCTTTATGTTTGATTTTCTTCTTTTCTTAGTATTTAATGGTACTTTGCTTAGCTTATTCTCTGTTTTGTCTAACATATGTTAGTATTTACTGGTACGTTGCTTAGCTCTTTTCTGTTTGGTCGAACATATGATGCATTATTTGTTGCAGGTAATGAACTGTTGCATAGGTTGTCATTTTCTTTGCTCTTTGCTTATGCAACATTTACTACTGTGGGATATGGAAGTATTTTCAATTCTGGTGATGGATTGGACAGGATGATTGCAGATAAACGTCATAAATAATTTTTCTGTCAAGTTAACATTTTACTCTAAATTAAGAAAGATAAAAAAACAGCAGAGAACATGTAGATATTTCGAAAAATGTGTCGTCAATTTTCGATAAGTGAATATTCATACCATTTAACAAGTCAACTTTGTGATAGTTATACATGTTTGTGTTTCTTACAAAGCTTAACATATCGAGCAGTTAAATTATTCTTATACATAAAAAGCTAAATATATGTCCAGTGCATAAATTCACAAGCGCAAAAGCTTTCCGATGTCTTCATTTACATCGGTCGGAAGCTACCCGTTACTTTTCAGAATTGTAAACGTATTTTGACGGGCATTTATGAATTCTAAATATGAACATAATATCATCGTGCTGATGGTTCGTATAGCTTCAATTCAATCTCAAAATCTAATTCCTTAAAGTTAAATAGTTGTTTGAGTTACAACAAGCATGATAACATACTAGATCTGACCATATGGCAGTGTATTAGACTATTCGGTGTGATTTAGTTCGTGCAATTCTGATTCTTGAATAGTGCACTTCTAAATATCTATCAATATGTGTAATATCAACAAGGCAATCTGATAGCCACCTATATATCTGACCATATGGCAGTGTATTAGACTATTCAGTGTGATTAGTTCGTGCAATTCTGATTCTTGAATAGTGCACTTCTAAATATCTATCAATATGTGTAATATCAACAAGGCAATCTGATAGCCACCTATATATCCGACCATATGGCAGTGTATTAGACTATTCAGTGTGATTAGTTCGTGCAATTCTGATTCTTGAATAGTGCACTTCTAAATATCCATCAATATGTGTAATATCAACAAGGCAATCTGATAGACACCTATACCTCCCGCCGCATGAAAGTATGCCGAAAGGATGACCATTGGCCGCAAAGTGTGACCGCCATATTAAGTTAGAACAAGAGTTCTGCATAATCTCTATGAGATCAACATCTGATAAAAAGATTCTTGATAATCCCTCGAAGAAAATTTTGCCTTAACCTATGACATCTTACTGTGACAATGGCCAGTTAAGGTTTGGACATACGTTCTGAACATCTTGATGTGATAATTAGTTGACTAACGTTTCACGAAAATCTTCTAAATGGTTACAACTAATGTGCCCTAAATGTGACATGACATTTAGCCGGTAGTGTCGGAACATTGGTATTACATGTCGTCTTGATGAAATGAGCATAAGAATAAAATATTATGTAATATTTCCAGAAGTTTAGGAAAGAACACAAAAAAGCGATGCATATGAGCTTTTGAATCACGTTTCATGTAAATCCGTGCAGGAGTTTAGGAGAGTACACCAAAAACCAATAACCGCTTAGTGTTGATCTTGTCCTTGAACCAGAGGGGGTTGAACATGGACTCTGCATGTCGGTATATAATAAGGCAGCTCCGATTCTTTGATATTTTTATATTAGATAGTATAAGGAAATATCTTAATCGTGGCGAAGTTAATATTCTACTTCAATGTATATGAATAAAATCCCTTATTAGCGAGCAAAACTTTATTTTATTAATGTCGTATTGACATACGTCACGGACCATTCTGATACTTTAAATCATAACGCGTTGAAATGCCGTCTAGTTCTAAAAACATGTTTGCACTTTCTGTATTTCTATTATCATATTTTTCTGTATTTAGTTTGCACTCGTATTATTACGAGAACAGAGAGGAAGCTCAAAATATTGGGTTTAATATGAATAAATATCCTTTGAATGCATCGGAAATTAAGTTGGTGAAAGAAAAAAAATCATTCTGTATACGGGTTTGCATTAAAACATTCCACGCAAAAGCAGGAGAAATCCGCTGGAAAAAATATCGAACATGTACAATCAAGGGCAGCACACGCTGCAGAAGAGAGTAAAAGTTCGTATTCCGGTGACAAATGTAGCTGTAGTAAAAGAGATGTGAAATTGTCTAAAACAGAGCTACCTGTAACAGGATTAGCAAGTTTTCCAGGTTCTGGAAATACATGGACTAGACATCTCATACAACAAATGACAGGTACAAAAAATGTATTATTATGTACAAATTAAAAAACAATGTTTTTGCGTCGCCAGTAAAGCATTAATTCACTTCAAAAGCAGAATGCAACAAGCGTCTCTGGTGAACTGATACTTAACCCCCGTCAAACATGTTTAAGAGAGTTAATGAGAAAAAGTGCCCCCTCCCTCTGTGGACCTCATTTCTGGTGCAGCCAATATTTCTCAACACATTTTATTTTTTAACAACTTAAATTTGTACGACATCTTTCGAAGAAGATTAGTTTACTTTTTAAATATATTATACAGCGAAACATATACCAGTCACACGATGATACAGATTTTCCGAATATTAGTTATTAGGGTCATTAGGTTATTATTTGTGCCAATAATAAACTAAATTTCAGACAGTGTCTTCATAGAATGTGTAAGAAAGGGTAGCAATAAGCATAACTGTATTGCTACAAAAGCAATTTGACTGAAATATTCAAGGCCGCTTTTTCTCAAAGTAGTATACATTTGTTCGAAGTTTTAGAGACCAACAGTTTTCATGTTTACATAAGTAATATATAATAAATTGAATCAAGGGTCACACCTTAGTTGCTGCGAAAATTTGCAAGGCCACGTTTTATCATTATACCGTACATGTGGTTATTTTTGCGGGCTCAGGACTCAGCGATTCTGTGCTGCGGTCTCGGGAGGTAGAATATCCCACAACGACTTGAAAGTGCAGGTGAGAAACATACATTTGTATATGATCGGATAATATTTCGAACTTATTTTCAGAATTTGTACAGTTAGTATACTGCAAGTTGTCTTCCCATCAAAATAAATTTAGTCGAAGGAATTCACATGGAAAACGGAAAGCCTACGGTATAAACGAATAAAACTGTAACACGTTAACTGTGTGATAAATGTTGTTTGCCTTATAAATAGGTAACGACGGTTCAATTGTCTTTACAATAGATAGCAATTTGTTTGTCATTAATCCTTAAGCAATCAGTTTAGAAAGACAAAAGGACGTCGTAATACGCCATTTAAGATCCATTGAATGTGTGAAATACATATCCGGTCTATATAATGATATTGAAATGAATTCAGTATCATTGAACTACAAAATTGCAAACCAAACTTTTAGTGTTCCTCACAGACAAATACTGACGTTTCTTTCTGGTAAATCATGTGAAATAGTCTGCGTATTTAATTTTTGCGGCGTTCTCTTTGACCCCAGAAAACGCAGAAATATTGTCATGGCAGAAAAAGCACTTGTATGGTAGTTAGTATTTCTGCATCTCTAAAACTGCATTGACATAGTTTAAATACATTAAATGATTATCTTAAAATTGTTAAACTTAGCAGTAAACATTATTGAATATTGACAATTTCTAAACAATACATTTCATTTTCCCCTTTTTAAAGCTGCACATATTCGCGAGAAGTGGTAGATTTACAAGATGTTTTTATTTCAACGTATTAATAGCTTTTCTTTCTTATGAAACAGTTTATCACTATATAGGTTAGACCTGATCAGTTATTTAAGTTTTCCAGAAACAATGTTTTTCACATACTATCAGCTAATAATACACTGATGTTGTGTAATGACCGTTTTCTGTCTCGATAGTCATTCTTTCATAGTAGGTAAAATTGAATAAATCAGATCTCCCTCTTCTTTAAAGCTATTCCGGTGAAGTTACATTATGTCTACCTTTTTGACTGTTTACATTAATAGGTGTTTCCTTAACGGTTGTCATTGTTCGATCAAAACACGCTAACACTTAAGGGTGCCCACTACTGTGGTTTGCGACTTTTGCACTTCCGGCAATTTACATAATAATTATGTTATATTTCAAAACTTATAAATAAACCTGAATAAACTTAGTGGTTTACTCATCGATTTCCCAGTCGAATGATAATCATTACTTAATAATATTGTTTTCGTTGAGCAGTTTCTCAACGCAGATTCAAGTTTGTTGTGTTTGTTGAGTATTGTCAGGCGATAAAATCAATAAACTGAACTATGATTGGTTAGTAAGTGGGAGAATGACTAATTTAAAAAAACAGCCATCATTTCCTAGTCTAATAATGCAATAATAAGTTCTGTTACAGTTTTTTGTAACAGACCTTTTTCGCTATATCTGAAAGCGCGATGAAATCTAGAAAACACATTGTTTCTCAGTTTTTAACTTCTTTCTTATATGCACATCAACCCCTAGTTTTATTTTTGCGTTATAAAACAAAGGTTTTGCTCATTCTGTAAGCAAAATATCTCAAAACGCTTGTTATTTCTTTATCATGAAAATAATATTTCGTGAATTTATGTATGCATATTTATTATGTTTTCTATGGTGGCATATTTCTGCATACACTTAGCCAGATAATTATCGTGAAAGGTTGTCATATTATATCGAAATATATAAGTATGACGATATCATATTTAACACTCATGCTATACTATACCATGGTTTACATACTATCTTCATGACAGTTATGTAATATTGTAACCACACCATTATGTTTAGTGGCGATGGACATATAAAATGTTTATGCCTTGATTGAATAAATCTTGAAATCTTGTTAACATTTAATCGCTTGTTACAATTTTAAATTTTTGACGCTATAATCCCTAAATAGGAATGTTTATTCCTGCTGTGAATACAGAGGACAATAAAGGTGAAGAAAAGCAATTTTTTTTTATTTATAAATGATTAACTCCCCGGTTTCATCTCGCAAATATCAAATATCTGCGTGATCTGTATAACAACATACTTGTTTGGTATGAAAGAATAAGGAAATATTTTAACATATTTAATATCTGATGCTTCTCCTCCTAGATTTAGTCTATGCAGATTGAGGTATCCTGCGTCCTCCACACAATACAAAGTATCTGAAGTATAGTGTTGTGGGGTCGGGTGAATCTTATATTAACGATATTTACCACCGACACTACCAGCTCACAACAGTATATACGTACCTCAATTGTTTTAAAAATATAAAATATTTGGAAATTGAACTCAAAGCTTTAAATATAACCAAGGACGCTCGTTTTCTTTTAATTTCATTCTCATTTTTGATTTGGTTTTAATATAAACTAGCTGTATACAGTTAATGATAAAACCCGAGTAATATCCATGTACCGAGGCATTATTTTATCGATACACATTCCATGACGTATGAATTGAAAGCCGAAGATAGCACACAGCTATGATTGAAATGACATTGACCTTGACCTCGGCAGACCAAAACTTTTAAATACATTTATAGCATGGATAGTGAGGTATTATTTTGAATCAAGTATTTTAGCATTACATGTGTGTTTTAAATATTTATTTATAAGTCAAGTAAATTACTATACGTTTTTGATTTGGTGTTCAATTTGACCTTGACCTTTTCCGACTTTACACCCAAGGTCGGCATTTTTTATCTATTGTTCATTAAACCTCAATGTCTCCCGAACGTTTTGGTTTACAACTAGGCTGGTAACCTTTAGTGCAAACTGGACTCAAGTTGCAATCAAAATGCTGCTCTACTAGTAGCGCGTGTGACCGCCCTGTGTTCTAATGATACTAACAAATAGTGTGCATTTTGACATTTTGACGCAAAGTAAGGTCGAATAACGCATCTCGCGAATTTAGCGCCATTAATTTGAAATTGAACTTTGAGTCAATACGATATTTTGATACATTCTTAAGTATCTCTGAAGGATGTACAAACCTTTGTTGAAAAATTATGGACAAAATTCTAAAAAAAAATAATTTAAGCTACAAATAAAGTTATCGCACAGATTAACAGACAGTAAGTCGAAGTAAAATTGATTCCTTTATTCATATCAAACTTTAAAAATATGAGATAGAGACTAACCACCTGTGGTAGTAAATTGAAAACAGCCACTCGGAAAAAGGAAAATTACAACATTTTTGTTTTCTAATAGCGCAAATTAGCGAAAGGTAAATGTGAGAACTTCTTGTTGTTGTACGCCGCTTTCTAAAATACGTATCGACCGAACCGTATCTTGATTAGACATTCGGGCCATTTTATGTTTTTCAATTGAAGATATCGACTGGTCGTCTTATTACGAACATCAGTGTCATTTTGAATTTATGCTCGTGCAGCACGTGCAACTTAGGACATATTTTTCACCCATTCGGAAAGTCGGTGAACATGATTAAAAATGGACGAAATTATTACATAACATTATTGGCCTTAACTTCAAATGTATCTGTAGAATTTTTTGTTGCTATACAATGGATAAAACAACAAATAAGTAATATAGGGCTAGGGGGCGTTAGAAGTTTCGTTAAGTGTATAATTTATCATATAGACACATTGAGAAGGAAATGAGACAACACCCCTAGTGGCATTGCTCTCGGACACTTGTTTAAGATTGTGTAAGAGGCATCGCTGCAAAATATTGTTCAAAATCTGAAGAATGGTTTCATTGTATAGTTTTATTGTAAATCATTTGGCCATGTAGAGAACAATTCAGTAAACTGTTTCTGATATCAGAATATTAACTGTTTTCCTTTAAGTTGATGCACAGCAACTGACTGAAAGGTAATGACCTTTGAGACAGGCTTAGACCAAGCTGTATAAAGAATACAAAATATATAAGCTGTAGGCTTTGCAGTTTTTCAAAGATTTTGAATGTATTCCATTCAAGGTGCTATAATAAGCAGAGTTCCGCAAGCAACGAGTGTTTATGTAGAAGGTTAGTAGAGAACCAGCATATGTGATTATTTTACCAGCCTCCTAGTCCAAACGGCCTGATGTAAACTAGGGAACTGTCGCATGGCTAAGGGTGAGTGGTCACATAAGCTAAACAATATAACTACATTGCATTAGTGGAATGCAGTCGTCTTTAAAAACATTCAGGCATTAGTAAAAACTAAACGTTTCATGTAGTCAGTTGCAAGAAATTAGCAAATTAAGGCGATGAAGGGCGCTCCAATCGGTTCTATCACTGCTCTATTTGCAAATGGTGCGTTATGCGCAGGTGCTAAACAGACTACATTTACATCAATATGCAAATTTACAGGTGGTTAAGTAAAGACTGATAGAAAACACACAAAGTATTTTACCTTTTGGTCAATAACATGAAAGTCAATACTTCTTTGATACAACTATATATTAGTTATTTATTTTCTTTAGTCTTTTATTTGAACATTTATAGCAAAGGGAAGCACAAACAATTTTATTCAATCATATACCTCAGTGGCATTTAACTTTACTCCAGCACTGTGCATACATGTTTGCATTTTTTAAGTTGATGAATAACAAAACAACATTATGTTGTAATTATTTGCAGTATATTTGGCACAAATTACCTGTATATATACACCTTTAGTTTTTGTTTTTTTTTATACTTATGCATGCAACACCTACAAGTAAGACGGAGATAATGTATGTGTATATATTCATTAAAAGTTAGACTAAAACATTGCAACATATTAATACAAAGATATCATTCAAAATCATTTGGTTGTTTACATGGTTCGAATGAAAAGGCCCATCTATTCATGTCGCGTATCGTCCTTTCAAATTTGTCTAAATTGTTCATTCTATGACATATTTCACACATAGCATTATGGAATGCAGAATGATAACTATTCAATGACGTGTATTGATTTTTACGCATTAAAATATTTAAATATGTCTCATTGGACATGGACTTAAGATACTTTCCAAGCTTTTCAGCATTTTTAAAATTGTCTGCTGGTATGAATGTCCCTTTCGGCAAAATGTGCCCGCTCTGTCCTTGCAAGCCCCCACGTGACACCAAGACTGTATCATAATCAAAATTTTCAAAAATCTTTTCGGTAAAATAATTATTACAGAAAGAATTTTCAAAGGCCAAGTAAAATTTATAACTGTTTAATAATCCAAAGCAGTCATCGTGTAAAAATCTTTTGCCACAATTCCACTTAGTGCCGCATTTTCCAAGAACATCTACTTCAATATACTTCTGAAGTTCTTCTACATACCTTAATCTCATACCTGGGGTATTGCAGTGAGACATTATAAGGAGCGCTGTTTTACTTTTCTTTCGCATAATGTTTTGACTGTTAAAGTTGTATTGTCCCTTGGCCCTTATTTCACCGTATGGTAAATGTATATCAGATATACTTCTGTCATATGTCATAGTCCAGTTAAATACATTGCTTTGATTCCACATCATGCTCTTTTCACTCCACCTATATGGTGGTTCATGTTCATAAAATATCCAGACTTGACCTCTTGGTCGAGTGAAAGGTAGCTTTACCGGTATTAAACGACCAGTGAAAATTACGGCATCACTTTGTCTTGCATTAGTATTCATATATGACATCTTGCAATTGTCATATATACATCCATAAAATCCACTTAACATTGCATCCGGTCTGTACGTTAAAAATCCAGGGGGATTAAACCATGTTATCTTAAAGATTTTAGCGTTGTGCTGTCCGTCACTTTTTTGCGTATTATTATCCTTAAATTGACTTGGTGTAATGTTCGTCTACAATATATTCAATAAAAGGTATAAGTTTTAAAGTAAAATGTCTGAATTAATAAAAGTTTCAAAATTGTAGTGATATCGACGTAAAATGGTTTTAAAAATATTTTTAAAGATCAAAGCTTTACTTACGTTAATTGCTATGTCATTATTTACACTGTAATATTTAGTACGTCGAAATTGTAGCAAGATTTTGCGTACTGTAAATAATACTGCAACTGTAAAGAAAACGTTTCGTAAGGAAATGCAAATCCCCATATTTATATTTATTAAAGATCAATTCATTTACAAAACATGTAGCGTCGTTCATATGCGTATATTGTATCAAACTAGGATAGTTTAGTTACGATTGATCAAAATGGATAATATAGAAACATTAGCTGCTTAGAATTAATTCCAGACAGTCAAACCGGGATCCAATTCTGCCAACCGCATCAAAAGCGGTACGAAATGTATATTTGGTATACAAATATAAATACTCTACTACTCTTATCGTTTTAAAATAGTAATTTGGATAACGTCTCGACAAAAAACATTCGAAAGTATAAAATTTTTACTCAAAATACTCTTTGGGAAAAATCATACATAGAATTTTCAAAGGTTCTAAAGTTAAAACACATGAAGTTAAACAGAATAAATCATTCACATAACACTGTCATTAACTTTGAACTAAATGTATCCTTCAAACAATAATAAAGACATATTTTCAAATCAGTAACGTTGAATATTTTCTGCACTTAACGAATCATTTGATACCTTATTAGTCCTTCAAATCGATCAAAAGTTGCAGACACAGAAAAATCTATCAATTTCTGACGTGTAATCTCTAATCTCCAAATTAGTTCTCCATGTTCTCTCCAGCAACGCAACGTCGAATGTCAATGGTGTAAAATCGACGTTTAAATTCATAACCTGTTAAAAATGCACCTTCGCGCATTATTTATTCACAAAATTACAAAAATAATGATAATGTCGCCTTACGTCAATGAGTGCATTTTGGCGCCATACATGACTCTAATGCAACAGCTTACAAATCATTACGGAGATTATTTGCATAATTACATTGAAATATCTGGGTATTATATCAATCTGACTAAAGTTCACGATCTTCTGAAATGAAGCGTAGCGTTTTTGAGGAGATGATTTTAATCAGATTGGGTATTATATATGTATTAGATAGAGTACTATTTGCGAGAATAATTATGTTATTTCGAGAACGCGTAGCTTCCGAGGAATGAATTCGAGCAAAGAGTTAATCTATCTGAATTGTATTATTGCACGTTAATTAACATTTAGGGTTAGGGTTGGGGTTAGGGTAGGACTAATAAGGAGGAGTTGCCCATTTAGAGATGCCCGTTTAAGTGCGCATGCGCAAGATATTAGGCAATAAGTTCTCTACGCATTTGTAATTTTTTGTTTGTTTGTTTATGTGCTTTTTGGGTCCACCATCCTAGTTCGAGGCTTTAATCGGTACGACCCGGCATGTTCTCCTGTTCATGCCCCTAACAATGAAATTTTCGAGTCGAAAGTAGGAGAATAATTTACCTGACTGCAATTTCCAGTCAGTATAAGCCACTTTTCCTAGTGAGATTTTCAAAGAGTGATCAGCATTGTACGCCCCAGAGGTAGTGATTGCCTCGTGACTTGGTCACGGCCACATCACGCAGAAGGTTCTCTGTATCTCTCACGACAGAATAATAGTTTCTGTCATGAGCACGAGGTTCAGATCGAAATATCCATCACCGAGGGTAACTGTTTTAGCGGGAACGAGGCTCTGCCGAGTTCCCGCAAAACAGTTACCCGAGGTGACGGATTATTTCCATCTGAGCCAAATGTCTCATGATGGAAACTTTTTTTTTGCATACCGTCTTGCACTTTAAAGTAGATTTCTAAATGCATACTTATCAAAATGATGAATTATCATAAAAATCAAACGCTATGCTGACGTTGTGTTTAGGAAAGTGACGTCACAATGTTTAAAACGTTACGTCATAAGTAATTCACGAGAGTCGTCTGGCAAAGGAGGAGTGCCGGACCGGTTTTTCCGGCATGGGCAAAATCACCAGAAATGCCGATCCGATATGCAAGAAGATCGCTGTCTAACAGTGGATGTCAAGTGTTCTTAGAGACTCATGCATACGTCCCACATGCTAGAACACTCCACACCCACTGCCGAAAGATAAGAAAGGGTGGGCCAAAAAACACAACTAGGCGTGATTTAGCACACCATCCCTGTGGATCAACAAACACAACTAGGCGTACGTGATGCACCTTCGTGGGCGGGCCAACAAGGGACTGTACACCATGCTAGCACGCCACCCGCTCTGTAACACCTGTCGTGGGCGGGCCAACATGGTCTGACGTCCCATGTTAGCACACCACCTTCTCCAGAGTAGCCTTCCGCATGATGCCCAACAACATTCCTAGAGCACACGCCTCATCACACTCTCCAATCTCCCTAGGTCAACTGGAAAAGACTGAAATTAGAGTCCGAAAGTATAGCCCTGACAAGGGCTTGTCTGCAGCTCAACCGAAGGAATAAGTCCTAAAGAGGACTCTCGTGACTTCCTCCGAGCACAGTCACTGTAAGGAAGGTTCTCAAGCCGCCGCCATCCTGTTGTTGAAGTGTAGTGATAATCCCCTTCCACTCGGCACATGTCACCGGCACGCAGCGATTCTGTTGAACTTCGCCGCATTGGTGGTGTCTTCACAGCATCGTGCGGTAAACAAACGGCCCTTGTCAGGGTCAGGCCCTCGTCGTTAGCCAGGGCCCCGACAGCTACAAGACCTAAGTCAAGTATCCGTTGAGACCCAGTGCTCTGCGACGTGCACGCCACGAGGCTGAGAGCATCCGCATTTGAAAAGGGAATGCTTTGATTTATATAGTGTAGCATTTATACGGAAACATTGGAATGGTTTTGTAATTTGCATATTCATGACCTAGTGAAATATATTCAAATACAATAAATAACAGTTTTCGCTTATTTTTCCCAGGACAAATGTTTCGATGCTGCTATTATTTATGATATATGTACATATAGGTCGTATATGTCCTGGATACAAGTTAAGACAACAAGCAAGCGTAAGTGAAAGACAAAGAATAAGGTGACAAGAGACGAAAGACCAATGATCATGTAGCAAATTTAGAAAGAAATCTTAATTTTAATACCGATTTCTCTATGCTTTTACGTGTTTTTACCGGCATTTTGTCATGCTATTCATATTTGACACAAGTACCTGTAGGTGTGTGTCATAGCTGTTGAAGACCCCAATCATGATTATCGGAATGAAGTCACAGTAGATGGTAGACCATTGGTTGTATTTGCAAAATTGCAAGAAAATCGTTATTTTTTCCGCAATGTCTATGTTTTCATACTTTATTATCGTCCAAGGTATTTTTATATTTCTATATGAATATATATATATATATATATATATATATATATATATATATATATATATATATATATACCTGTATGTGCATGTCATAGCTACATGTTAAGACCAGAAACATAAGCGTAGTACAACGAATAAGGTGACAGGAGACGATAGACCATTGGTCGTGTAGCAAATTTTGAGGGTATTCTTATGTTTATTACCGATTTCTCTAGTTTTCCTACTGCTTTGACCGCCGCATGGTTCTTTCTTTTTCAGGTGTTGCCATTGGACTGGCCTCATAGTGTGGGTCTACACTTGGGCAACGTCTCACGAGAGTGTCATTGTTGGCATTTCTTGTAAGCGGCTGACAGTCCAAATTTCAATCACTTAACTTAGCTTTAATTTTAAAAATGTGTTTTCTAGGTCCCCGCATTCATAGTCTACCTGCACCTGTTACTTCATTCATTGATCTTTATTTATGACTATGTTCTTAAATTGTACTTATAATATAGTCCTACATTAACACATATAATATATAGATTTAATCCAACACGGGGAGATAATACAGCATGAAAACATAGACAACGCGGTGAAAAATTAACGATTTTGGTCTTAATTTGGCTCATGATCACTAGTCTACCTGGACCTATGAACTCATTTCTTATAATGTGAATTGGTCAGAATGTTTATCTAGTCCATTCCAAACAGAATGTTTGTGTTTATGATAAATCATTTATAATATACCAATACATATTCTGTCCAAAAAAAAAAGCCTTCATTTAACCATCAAATACGGCCTGACAGAAACAAAATCTGTATTGTATGTACGTGTAATACACACAGTGCGGCACTATTTGCACGAGTGCATTCAATTGTCCCTAAAATACACATGACGTTAATAACGTCGCTTTTGACTGGGTCCTTACTATTTGTTTATACGATGACGTCAATAAAATGACGTAGCACACTATGTATATTTCGCGCTTAAAAGAGATTTTCTTCAATGTTATGCTTAAAATGTCATTTTAATTTAGTTTATTTGCGCAGACAAGTGTCTATAGGTATATAATAAAAGGGTTTTTAGTTTAGTAATGTGATCCATAATCAATATTGGCTCTCGTCGAGGTCGGATCGCACGACTATAACAAATCCGGCATGCTGGATTACGTTACTATACCAATAACCCTATTATAGTTTAGGGTTAAAGTGTAGTCACATATGGTCAAAAATAGGTCACAGGTAAGCTATATAGGGCCAGCTTGGCCCTCTTGTTTCATGTCTTTGAAGGATTTTCAATAAACAATGCAAGAGCTTCATACATCACTGGAATCATAATAATTTCTGTTTTATTCTATTTCAGATGTTGACACAAGTCAAGGGGCTGTCTGATGCTCAAGCCCAAAAAATGCTGCAAAGTGGCAGAAGCTTGTATTAGGTTTCACAACTTTTGCATTGACCGTCAAGTGCCACTCAATGAACCGGTCGCCACAGACATACACGGCAGCATTGACAACTTCCACCACACAACAATGGATGTGAAAAGAGATTTATACTGATAAGTGAACTGAAAGTTTTATCAATGAGGCATACCCAAAAACTTGGTGCATTTCAGCTCACCTGAGCACTGTGTGCTCAAGATGATCTATTGTGATAGCCTGATGTCCGGACAAAGAAATGTAACAAAGGAGGGCGATAAAAAATAAGCAAGTTAGAGTAATGGTTTTTGTTCATTGCACTTCATTTCATTGTGCTCTAACACTGTATGAAGTCTCAAGTAATTCCCTTTAATACTTTTGCAACTGTAATCAGGACCACAAAATTAATGAAGGGAGACAATTTAAAAGTTAGCAATGTAGGGTTATGGGTCTTGAGCACTGCACTTCCAATCAGTATCCCCTCTCATTGCATGTGGTTTGAACAAATTCCCTTTATTGCTTAAGAGTTATGCTCCAGACATGGAAATGTGACAAAGGGGGAAATTTAAAAAATAGGCAATGAAGAGTTATGGTTTTTGGGCACTGCACTTAACCTCAGTGTGTTCTATCATTGCATGAAGTTTTCACGTAATTCTCTATTATACTGTTTGAATTATGATCTGGAAAAAAAAGTAATCAGGACAGATAGACAGACGAGTTGATTTCTATACGCCACTCGAAATTCTTTCGGAGGCATAAAAACATAGTTATTGTTACTGAACAACACAGATCTCCATTTCCTGAGCCGAAATTTATTTTACTCAGATGTAACATCGTGTACTAAAGTGTATTTCATGAAGAATTTAACATAAAGATACAAGTAAATACAGTACAATACAATAACAATACAATATTTATTTTTTTTGAGTCGGCAAAAATCAACATAAACTCTGCATGAGCCTTTAAACGGACCATTAACAAAAGTAAACAGGGTACAACATAAACAGTTAACTATTAATTAAAGTTCAAATTGTTTTAGAAATTCTTTTTCCATCTCGTGTTCATACTTGGCCTTTTTTAGTTTCAAAAGTTCTTTTAGAGTATCGTCGATGCTCTCTAATGTAGATCTAATACCTTTTAACTCTGACACCTGCTCCCTCTCCATTTTCATTATAAAATCTTCAGCATCACCTTAAACAAAAATTTAGAATTTACTCTATTACGAATTGAAGATCTTTCTAATATATTTTTTGACATTTTGCATAAATGACATTATATGACATTTGTTTGCTCTGACTTGATAATATGATGAAATTTTAATATTTAAGATAGCTACATATGGAAACTAGATGGGTGTTACGTAGAACACTTGTGTCGCCCTCTAACACTGTTAGAATAATCAACAATTTCGTGACAAAATCTAGATACAAAAACGGACATAACGCTGTCAAATATGACCTTGACCTACAAAATTTGGCCATTTTGTCATAAGCAATGCAATTTGAAAGTTTGATGAAGAAATCTTAAGAAATGGCATAAATTATAGCCCTAATTATAGCCAAAATTAAGTTATCGTGACAAAAACTAAGTACAAAAAGGGGCATAACTCTGTCAAATATGACCTTGACCTACAAATTCTGGCGGCATCACAAGTAGCATAAGTTTTTGTGATGGAGGAACCGACGGACAAAGCGATCCCTATATAAACACAAAAATAATATCAAACAGGGAATGCCACGTACCAAAAACGCAGCCTCCCCAAAACGAGCCCCACAGCACCCAGAAGTGCACACCACCAACACACACACACACACACGCACACACACACGACACACACACACAATCATGTACACACACACATATACACTACCAACACACACTAGCATACAAAGCAAACACACGAGGACAAAACGAACAATTAAAGGAACACAGTGGGGCACCGCCTTGGAACGGTCAGTGGCAAAAACACCACTGGGGAGCTTAAACCGGTTTATGGTGCGCACCCAACCTCACTCTTACCCCCCACCATGTTCCAAAGTCACAGGACAGTGTAAATAAAAGTAATCCCTGCTAGGTGAATCTCTAACACACGCAATGGAAACAAAAGGCATGGTATGTAAAACACAAAAATGCTCGTGTATAAATATATTAAAAGCAAACCTTGAGAACCAAAAAACGTATGTACTCAATGCCTTTGCAGAAGGCAGAGCACCGAGAGAAACACCCTTAAGGGCCCGACGAAACAGGCCAGAGGACAGAAATCAAAACAGTTTCGTCCCAGTGGGATTTAAAAACTGCCCATCACAGAGTCCTCCCCCTCTTCCGTCAGACACAATCAAAGAGGGAAGCATAGCGTCCAACTGTAAACGGGTTGAACACCAAACATGCGGTGTGTCTCAAAACAGTTGGGTCGTAACCTCTTTTAACAAAACGTTTTATAATTTTAGCAAATACAGTTGGAAAATTGCCATGACCCAAAATCTTACGAAGTTTGTAAACCACATCCCCATAAAAATCGGGTTTTGAAATACCTTCTCGCAGAAGAGTCTGTGTGCTATGGGGCTCGTTTTGGGGAGGCTGCGTTTTTGGTACGTGGCATTCCCTGTTTGATATTATTTTTGTTTTTAGATTACTATTGAATTTCAAAACCAAATCAGAATTACGATAGTAAAATTTAGCAAAATATTTACGCAATTTGTAATAACGGTAGCCCTGTTGAAGAAGTTTATTTGTAATATATTGATTACGTTCATTGAAATCCTCAACATAACTACACGCTCTGGCAAACCGAATTAACTGAGAAATGTATACCCCATAAGATGTAGCATGAGGTACATCCCCATCCAAATGGGGGAAATTTACAATATAAAAATTAAAATCATCCCTCTTGTCATAAATTTTGGTATGTATAATATTGTTATAAATAGAGAGATGTAAATCTAAAAATGAAGCACCAGTATCCAAATTGTTAGTTTTAATTAACTGGAGTTCCCGGGGATAAATAGTGTCCACCAATTGACCAAAAAACGGGTTATCCATATTAAGAATATCATCCAGATAGCGTGATGTATTATTAAAAGCAGTGATAATGTCTGCCTGCGTGTCTGGAGAAAGACTCAACATAAAGTCTCTTTCATAACAATATAAAAACAAATCTGCGACAAGGGGTGCACAATTTGTTCCCATGGGAATACCGATTACTTGTCTGAAAACTGCATTCCCAAACCTTATATAAATGTTGTTCAATAAAAAGGAAAGGGCTTTACAAACTTCGTCACAGGTCCACATAGTATAATGTTTAACAATACAGCTAGTAAAAAAAGCTTTATCGAAATTGCAGGCGAGAAATGTAACATTCTCCCTGGCAAAAGTCTTTTGAATTAGGGCAGTTAGCTTGTCATTTATCAAATTATGTGGTAAAGTGGTATACAGAGTAGAAAAATCGTATGTACTGACTGAAGTTACTTTGTAATTATTAACTTTAAACTTATCCAGGATTTCGCCAGAATTTTTGATCGACCAAAATAAATGTTTACCAGAGTTTTCGTATACTTTATCACAATATCTTTTCACGTGGGCTTTTATAGCAGTTAGGCAAGATGTTAATAGTTTTGAAATATTTGTAGTGGTACAAGAGCTTGAATTAGCGATGAAACGAGCTTTATATGGTTGTTTATGTAATTTAGGAATCCAGTACATAGTAGGAAGTTTAATATGTTGATCATCTATACGAACTTTCAAATTAGAAACTTCACTGATGTGATCAGTGACCACATTTTGTTCAACGGAAGGACTCAATATATAAGCTTTAGTGCTATTTAATTCGTTTTGTAAAACATTAATATAATGTAGGCGTCAAATGATGATAATATTGTTGGCCGCCTTGTCTGCTGGAACTAAGACATACTTAGAATGAAATTCTTGGATTTCCTTTTTCAGATGTCTTAAAGTAAACTTGGGTTTTGATGGAAGTAGGTGTTCATTTGTTTGGTAAAATTTTATACGAGAATCGACAATGTTAAAAATACTTCGTTTCCAAGACGTTAATGCATTTGGATCAGCATTCTCACTACGACACCATTTAACACAAAAAGTTTCGATGGATTCCGCAATATGACCACGACAAGCATGAAAATCAATAGTAGAAGGAATTCTGTATTTTGGTCCTTTAAAGAATAAATTACGAATACGCTTGTCTTTAATAATATCAAAATTACCAGTGATGACATGACCGGCATCTGAATAGCAAAATTTCGAGTTTTTACATTCGCAGTAAGAAGGGGTATTTGTTTGAACATCTAGGTCGGAAACAATTTTATTGTAATTGAATATAACATTTCTAACAGGTGTTTTATATTTATAACAGATAATAGGAACTTCGGAGTTTCGGAAATACTTAGGCACAGAATCAATGACACGTCTATCACGAAATATACTGGGTACATCGATGAAGTCAATACCTTTATTAATGAAATGAATTTTAAGAAAATGTCTATCATGATCAGATTGAGTGTCAATGTGTGGACGGAGAACGTGTTGTGTGTAATGTTGGATAAGATATGACACAGTGTAAAACGGATCTGTTTGAATAACGTACTGGTCCGCTTCCTCGTCTAGTTTTTTAAGAGACTGAATAGATAAAGATGTGAGACGAGAAAGCATTGAATGTCTACCAGAGTTTGAAAGAATTATATCGAAAGGGCAACACAACAATAGTGCCGGTATACCTATACTACCACACTATGACTTATATATATTATATTATCATCACTGATAAATAAAAAAATATATATCTCTGGAAAAAAAGTATATCAGTAGTTACTATTAAATGAATACAGATGTGTTGAAAACATTTTTACATAATCTTTAAATTTCTAATTTTAACTTATTTATTTGACATTGACTGTAGAACTAATTCTTGCAATGTTTATTAAGATCATCTCAATCACTGCTTCCTGGATTTCTGACAAGTTCTTGCAACGAGAGAAAGTAATTGTGAAAGTCTCAGTCAAATGCTGCTACACTGGGTAAATCTGAAATATATTCACAAATAAAAGCATCCTTATAAAACCAGCATGACTGAGGACAGATTTAAGCCAAATCCCAATTTGGCAAGGAACATTTTCATGTACCCGTACATGTAGGCTTTTTATCTGTAGATAATTATAACATATGCCTTCTTTAAATGTTTAGCACTGTTTCAGTTTAATTATGCGGTAACAAAGTAATTTACATTTAATTTGCAATACACATGTATATATAAGAATCATTACATTGAACAAGATAATCAATGATTACTGAAACAAAGTAATCACACAATGCCATTTTAGAAAGATTCAAACGAAAAACAAACAGTACAGATTCATATTCACCTCCATACTCGAGTAGTTAGTCACTGACTGAGTCATGTGTTTGAGCCAAGGTTTGAGCCAAGCTTTCGGCCATGACTTTTAAGAAGTTGCCAGTTGCTTTCAGAGGATTGGGATTTAGTACTGGCCCCTCCCAGTATTGATGGTTAGGTAAACTGACCGCCTGTGCAAATGACTTGGTTTGTTTGTTAAAAGCATACAACAGCAACTACATAGATATTGTAGATTAATATTTTTTTCAGATGATCAATACACAGAATATTGTACAATCTATGACTAGTAAGTATATTTATCAAACCATTTATATGTCAATAGTTTGTTATCACTGCTAACAATATTTGCTGTAACCATTGGTATGTCTGTCTACATAAATGATAAGAACTACATATTCAGTCAAAGGTCTATTATTTTGTAGAAGTTGTTACAATACCAAAGCGTGCTTATGATTTAACACAGGAAGCAGTGTTCGTGCAATAAGGCATATTCAGTCTCAAGGAATAAATTCTGATTTTTTTTTTCAAACTTTGAAACCTTAAATCTATAATCATAACTTTGCTGAGTTTCAATAAGCAAATCATGCTCTAGTCTTAAAACATAGAGGGAATACATGGTTATAAGGGTTGGATCACTTCTAGTTTTACATCAGTAACAACTTTATAGGATGTATGAAAAAAAGAACATTCATACAATTATTACAAAATTTAAACAAAACATGTTTGAAGACAGCAAGTCTTGCTTAAATAGTAAAAGACAAGCAGAGGCCGACAATCGAGCTAAAATAAGTTAGTATAGACTAACAACTGTGTGGATCATCTACTCAAAATGTCCACTCATCCTTTGCAAGGGTGACAAGAATAACCCATCGTTTCATTAGAATAGTAGAGCTAGAAATGGATAATTTATTTTTTAATTTGTGTGTATTATAGAAGTTTGGTTCACACATTTTTATTCTTAAATTAACAACACACACATTTTTATAAACTTCAAAATGTATGACTGTCTCCACAAGTACCTATCTGTAACTAAATGTGCTGATGTACTTTACAGACACAGAGAGGTTTATACATAAGAGTATAGAGAAAACAATTGCGCACACTGTCAGCCAAGGCACTGCTAAAGGTAAAGTTTTTGTTATATTTAATTGCTTACTTTCAGGATAAAGACAGGTTCTTCGGTAAGAGCTTTGACAAAATGTTTTTTTATTTTTACGTTTGAGCAGTAGTAAGATGTGAAAGTGGACTGTTTAATATATGCATCATTTATGCAATAACTTGTTGCACTTTATTGATAACAGGGCCTAGTAAACATGGGCCGTTAAACACCCGAACTTCCCGGATACATGTGTCATGACTCATGCATGTAGCTTTTGTTTACATAACAGTGTAGCCCTACATACTTTCAGTAATTCTTAGCGCCACGCGTGCACCGTGCCCATACTATTCGCATGAGTATTTGTGGCAGTTTTAAGAATAGATCACTGATAGTCTCATTATTTCCACTTCGAAGGCAAACCGATTTGACAGGTTGACATTTTAGAGTTGAGGTGTGACAGTGTGTGGGGTATCCATATAAATGGACACTTTCAATACTAATTCCTTTAAAAGACATTGTTTTGCTTATGAATGAAATTAGTTTAATTTACATGTACTTTGCAATCTAGGCTAGAGAACTAAGAAAACAAAAAGAAACCATAAAAATATTATAGAGTTGCTAGGTAACAAACTTTAAAATGGAAGTTTATTTTCAAACATTTATGCTGGAATCGTTCACGTATATGTAACAGATGGTGTTCCAATATTATATGTTTATTGAGATAAGTAGAATAATTTTGACTTATTTGACTTACTGTCCACATGACTTAGAGCTTGTTGCCAACTTGCCAGAAATTTTGCTTATGAACTACTCTCTCTGATCAATATAAATCTCTTAATATAACTAAAATTTAACTTAAATTTTCATGACTGAATAGTTACATATCTGGCTGCCTATTCAGCTTATTGTTCTTATTGATACCAGTATTTCAGTCAGATTCAAAACATTAAAACCTCTAAAAACTGAAATTTTGTGAATTATTCTTTGGTTGCTAGGCAACATAATTGTACGTGTAACTTCTGTGTTGATTGCCTTATGCAGTAATCATCATTTAATTTTATGAAGTCATGTTTGCAAAGAAAAATACTTGTTTAGAGATTGTTGAACAATATAAAGCAAGCTCCTTATGTGCTGTGAATTCTGTAAGAAATGCCGTCTGTTGGTGAAATATATTTCTTCGTATTGTTTCTATGAAAAGTATTGTAGCTTCAGAATACCTGCACATTTTGCATGGAAAATTCCCACACTGTTTTAATAGATAGTGTTTTCAATTTATTTGCAAACAAAATTCTGTTTTGTGATAATTCTTTTTCAATTCTAGTAAATATATATTCGGTGGTTACAAAAATAAATGAAATATTCCACAGTTGCTAGGCAACAGAACTTTATATACATGTTTGTTTTGTAAGAAGTTACCTTTAAAATAATTGATGACATACAATAAAGAAGAAGTGCTCAATTATATGTTTCTGTGTTCTATTTGCTATTCACAATAGGGTACTCTTTTACCTACAAGAATGGAAGACAAAGGATTCAAAAATGACACTAAGATGTTACGGGTTTGCTCATGACTATAAACACAAAATCTGGCATAACTTTGCTAATTTTTAACATTGGACTCTCATATTTTCAGGTTTTACTTCAGAGATAACATAGATTGCAAATATGCAAAAACATTAAAATCTATAGATAGCCCCATTTTTGCATTCCATGACACAATTATTAGTGTAAGAATTGGTAGAATTTGTTGAAATAACACTGAAATGTCAGCAAAATTTCATCAGTATACGATCAAAATTTTGATGTTATTTCACTGAAATATCAGTGTTATTTCATCAAATTTCTACCAATTCTTTCAGTGAAATATCAGTGTTATTTTACTGAAATTCTTAGATATTTCAGTAAAATATCACCAGTATTTTAGTAAAATATCAGTGGTTTTTCATCAATTTTCTACCAATTCTTTCAGTGAAATATCAGTGTTATTTTAATGAAATCTTTGCAAATTTCAGTAAAAAATCACGAAGATTTCACAGAAATATTGATGATATTTCATCATATTTTGACCAATTCTTTCAGTGAAATATCAGTGATATTCAGATACCTTTTCATTTAAATTGACCAAAATTTTGCATACTTTAGGGTCAATTACCATAAAGATTTTGGCACGTACCTTTTCACTGAAATGTCTTAGTTAAGAATTATACCGGTATTACATTTCAAAAGACACTTTTATGAATCCAGTTATAATTTTATGTTATTTTAATTGCTTTATAATCAGTAAATTAATTAATCAGATGGACAACAGACGTTGAGTAGTGGGAAGAGCTCACCATGTGCATTTTTGTCAGGGGAGCGGTGACAAAATTGGTTATGATGAAAAGCATATACAAAATGATAATACCTGTAGCATTCTAAGAAAATTTATTATACAAAAGTATTGCTAAATTATCATTATTTTAGCATTTGATGAAATAAAAACTGATATACCAGTGACAAATGCCCTTGCAGTGGTGAAGTTCGATTCATTGCCTTTTAAGTAATGAACGATAGGCCCAGATGATCATAAAGCGCTCACCTGAGACCTACCGAATGTGACCAAATTTCAACCCTAAACAGTATATCATTAACACAAACATTCTGTTTGACCTTGACCAGACAAACATTCTGACCAATTTAAATGAAGATTAGCTATAAAATGAGCATCATCAAGGCTTTCCTTGGAACTGACCTTGTGACCTAGTTTTTAATCCTAGGTTATCCCAACAAACACTGACAAATTACCCAACGCTTGTGTACTAAATGTGACTTCCAGACTGTTAATAAAGTTTTAATGTGATATGTTCTAGTGACGTAGCTTTTTGAGTGCATATATAGAGGATTCCTTTACCTTCAAACTCTAAGTGTGACCTTGACCTTTGAGCAAATGACATGGTTCTTGCATTCGACACATCGTCTTGATGTGCTATATTTTAAAATCCTTTAATGCATGACAAAGTTACAGTCCGTTACATGTGCATATATAGAGGATTCCATTACCTTCAAAGTCTAAGTGTGACCCTAACTATTGAGTTTATGACATGGGTCTTGCATGCAACACATTGACTTGATGTGCTGAACATTTGTGCCAAGTTATTTTAAAATCCTTCAATACATGAAAAAGTTACAGTCAGTCCGGACACAAATGTGAGCATATATAGGGGAGTTCATTACCTTCAAACTCTAAGTGTGACCTTGACCTTTGAGTTATTGACATGGGTCTTGCATGCGACACGTCGTCTTGATGTGCTGAACATTTGTGTCAAGTTATTGTAAAATCCTTCAATGCATCACAAAGTTATAGTCTTGACACAAATGTGTGCATACATAAAGGATTTCACTACCTTTAAACTCTAAGTGTAACCTTGACCTTTGAGGCATTGACGTTGGTAATGCACGCGACACATCGTTTTGATGTGCTGAACATTTGTCTCCAGTTATTTCAAAATCCCTCAATGCATTACAAAGTTACAGTCCGGACACGAATGTGTGCAGATATAGAGGATTCCATTAACTTAAAACTCTAAGTATGACCTTGACTTTTGAGGTAGAGACTTGAGTCCTGCACCCGACACATCGTCGTGATGTGCTGAACATTTGTGCCAAGTTATTTTAAAATCCGTCAATGCATGACAAAGTTACAGTCCGGACACAAATGTGTGCATATATAGAGGATTTCATTACCTTCAAACTCTAAGTGTGACCTTGGCCTTCAGGGTATTGACCTGGGTCTAGCACGCGACACATTGTCTTGATGTGCTGAACATTTGTGTCAAGTTATCTTAAACTCCTTTAATGCATGACAAAGTTACAGTCCGTACACGAATGTGTGCATATAAAGAGGACTGCAGTACCTTCAAGCTCTAAGTGTGACCTTGTCCTTTGAGGTAGGGACATGGGAACTCTTAGTTTTTCACACCCTAGTCGTTTCTCCCCTAGTCATGTCTCAATTAGATATTGAACGACAGATTGTCAGATAGCTATTGACCGGTTGATGAGCTGTCTGTTACTAACGGTAGCTTTTGCACTACAGTACAGTAATGCGTTTGACATTTATTTCTTAAGTCTCTTGGGGTTTAACAAACATTTCAACAGTATTTCAGTTATTTGCAGTGGGCTGTTTCCCTAAACCTCATTTATGGAAAAGGCACAGTAACGATGGTTATTATCAGTACTGCCCCTTGTAAATAACTAAAATAATGTTGACGCAGAAGTTTAATCCATGATGGGACTATGACTATAAAAATGAAAATGTATGCAAGATCCTATCGTCATTATCACTTTCTCCTTACCAAATTTTAAATGTCAATAGTGTTCTCAAAGCTTCCCATGACAATGTTTGTATTCAGGAAACTGTCAAACATACTAGTCTAGACGTTGTCAGATTCTTGAGCCTGTAAATTGTAATTTTGCGAAAGCATGATAGCCATTTATTACTTTTAATTGTAGTCATCATCTACAAGTTCAGTTGATAGTGAAGTACCTATTTCAAGTAGAGGACGAGGGAGAGGTCTGGGTCGTGGTAGAGGTCGAGGGCGTGGAAGAGGTGGTGTCACTTTGCCGCAACCATCGACAAGCTCTGGGGAAAGTGAAGTTGCAGAGGTCCAGAGAGGTGGACGTAGTGGTAAAGGAAAAGGGCGAGGAAGAGGGCGAGGTAGGGGACGAGGAACAGGACGTGGAAGAGGGAAACAGGCAACTTCAAACAGGGCAGACGAAGCATTACACACCATCCAGACACGGAAGGATAGATTTAAGGTGAATATTATTTTTAATACATGTATATAAATATTTTGCTAAATTTTACTATCGTAATTCTGATTTGGTTTTGAAATTCAATAGTAATCTAAAGACTCTTCTGCGAGAAGGTATTTCAAAACCCGATTTTTATGGGGATGTGGTTTACAAACTTCGTAAGATTTTGGGTCATGGCAATTTTCCAACTGTATTTGCTAAAATTATAAAACGTTTTGTTAAAAGAGGTTACGACCCAACTGTTTTGAGACACACCGCATGTTTGGTGTTCAACCCGTTTACAGTTGGACGCTATGCTTCCCTCTTTGATTGTGTCTGACGGAAGAGGGGGAGGACTCTGTGATGGGCAGTTTTTAAATCCCACTGGGACGAAACTGTTTTGATTTCTGTCCTCTGGCCTGTTTCGTCGGGCCCTTAAGGGTGTTTCTCTTGGTGCTCTGCCTTCTGCAAAGGCATTGAGTACATACGTTTTTTGGTTCTCAAGGTTTGCTTTTGATATATTTATACACGAGCATTTTTGTGTTTTACATACCATGCCTTTTGTTTCCATTGCGTGTGTTAGAGATTCACCTAGCAGGGATTACTTTTATTTACACTGTCCTGTGACTTTGGAACATGGTGGGGGTAAGAGTGAGGTTGGGTGCGCACCATAAACCGGTTTAAGCTCCCCAGTGGTGTTTTTGCCACTGACCGTTCCAAGGCGGTGCCCCACTGTGTTCCTTTAATTGTTCGTTTTGTCCTCGTGTGTTTGCTTTGTATGCTAGTGTGTGTTGGTAGTGTATATGTGTGTGTGTGTACATGATTTTGTGTGTGTGTGCGTGTGTGTGTTTGTGTGTGTGTGTTGGTGGTGTGCACTTCTGGGTGCTGTGGGGCTCGTTTTGGGGAGGCTGCGTTTTTGGTACGTGGCATTCCCTGTTTTATATTATTTTTGTTTTTATAATTTTTTACAAATTAACCTAAATGTGACCCTGTTTAATATCATTAACATAGATGTCTTTTCAATTTGGACGTTTGATCATGATTTGAGTGCATAGTGTATTGGCTTATCATGATATTTGCTGGTCGGAAAGGCAGGGACATTTGCTGTCGGCAACAAGAAAATACTAATTTTTAAATAAACATGTTTTGTAAAAAGCATCATTTTGTTGTTTCATTGCATAATACATTTGTATGTCAGCACCAAGAATGTAAAAATGCAGGAAGTGTAATAGTGCCTCATTTTAAAAATACTTTACAGAATGAGCTTCAAAACATTGACGTTGCGAGGATAAAGGACTTGTTAATTGGTGTGTTAGACCAAAATCCAAGCATAATTTTGGACTTGTTTGACCCACCAACAAGACAACCTGGGGGTTATCACCCGTCACCAGACGCTGAGAGTCCAGAGTGGTGCGTTTGCTCACATTGCAGAGAAATGCCAACGGAAGATGAGAGACTGTGTTGCCAGAATGCTCCAGAGCATTGTGTTTCTCTGCTTCCTGTAAGCTATGTATAATATATATGTTAGTGTAAGCAACACATTAACATTTTCTGTACATTTTAGCTCACCTAATCTCCTAGTCAGTCGGCAATTGTTGCCAGTAATCCAATAAATAGTCATGTCATATGTAGCCTTACTGCACAGAACAATGTTTACACTCGAGAGCAATTTTAACACTTATCCTCATCATTTGTAAAAAGAAAGTTTCTCACAATAAAATTTGGCATGAACTACTATGTACATCAAGCTATAGAACAAGAGGGCCAGTATCACTTTACTGATCTATTCCATGATTGGAGTATTGTGTATAGAATTTATCAAGTTTATCTACACAGATCATGTAAACATTGCAATCTTCCTTCTGAACAAGTTTTGTGAAAAACAAAAGGAACATGTAACCTGTACTAATAACATGCAGTACGATAAAATATGTCAAGGAGAGCTGAAACAATAAAAAGACAAATTTTAGATTTTTATTTGATTTCATGAAACCTGAATAGTGGCCCTCAGGTGAGCGATTTAAGGCCTTTTACAAACGTCTTGTAACTTTCCCCAAACTTATCCATACAGTACTACTTGAACGAGGTGTAAAACCATAACTTACATTTTATAAGGATAATAAAGATATGATTGTCAATTTGTAAAAAAATATCTAACTGTGGACTAGTAATGTTTTAGGTGGAATATTTTTTTTAAATTAGAAAGTACTACAGCACAGTTGCTGTTTGTTGGCAGACACTTGCTCAGTTTTTACATCTTTATTATAATGTTGAATTCATGTCTTGGGTGAAGGTAATCACATGACATTGTTTATTGCAGAACTTTTAACTTCTTATTTTGGACGAAGCCGTGCTTGCTTTAGCCAGAATGTACAGAAGGGACGTTTTGGTAATTCAAGACGAAACGGATGCCAGGAAAGCGAACTGCCATGCTGGATATAGACAGTTCGTCCTTTGGCAGCACGGCAGGCTTGGGGCTGGCGATCGGAGAGTCACCCCATCCTGCAGTGTCTGGAAGATCAGAGACAAAACCCAGATATGTTTGGCCAGTATACTGGGTTTATTCCCTCAAGGCTAGTTTAAATTAATGACTGGACAATTAAATGTTTATTCCTATCTGGTGCTAGACCTTTTTTTTTGTTAAAGCTGCATGTCCTCAGATTCAAGTGAAAAAAAACAATTATTCAAACTGTCTGAAATGACCATATTTTACAATAATTAATCAAATAAAATGGTACTTGAACAAATTCCAGTAAAGCAGTTCAATATTTTTGAAATTTTGCACCTTCAAGTTATAAAACGAACTTTTTGAACATATAGTACTGCGGTTCCGTAAAACCAATTCTACCAACATACACAAATTACTTTTTTCATTTTTCAATTGCATTGTTGATGGCAACATATACATGCTTTACTTTTTATGTTTTTAAATATATAGTTTGGCTAAATTTATTTTCCCCCAGAAACACAGGGTGGGCAGCTTTAAGAAGAAAATTATGCAGTAGGGAAAGACATAAATTTTGCTTCCATTTCTTGATACAGTTTCTAAACCATTGTTAGTGTACATGGATGGGTTTAGTTTACATAGAACATATGTAGTTCTCAATCCTCTGTGCTGATCAGTAATTGAAGTGTACTAAGACATCCATTGACTTTGAAATCACGTGTCTTACTATGGACATCTGTAGTGTAAAATGTGGACCAATTGCCAGTATTCAGAAATACCGTGGTATCACTTACATGTACTGGCAGATGGATATTTTGAGACAGAGCACTTCAATTGTTTCATCTTTAACCTTCATTTTGGGTAATAAACATAAAGCATAATAAACTCACTTGTGAATGCTCACCTTTTTAGCTCACCTGTCACAAAGTGTTTGTGCCAGGTGAGCCATTAGGATCGCTCACTGTCCGGCGTCTATCAGTCCAACATTTCCTAAAACAACTGAGCCAATGTTGATGAAAATTGGCAGGGCTGTCTCTTGCATAAAGCTCAACCAAAGTTAGGGTAACAAAAAGGGAAAACTTCTAAAATGTTTTTTCAGAGTTTAGATACTTGGTGTGTGGCACTGTCATGTGGACATGTATTATTTTGTCTTACATTTTAAATAAGAATATAAGAATATGTTAGGCCTAGAGTTTACAATTTTTTTGATGGCCCTGTATCACATTTTTTTCAAAGTCATAATTGGTCCTGCGTCAGTGGTCACTTGTTCAAAACAATCCTTTTGAACATACATTTTTATACCCCCCGAACACAAAGCGTAAGGGGGTATACTGGATTCAGCTTGTCTCTCCGTCTGTCCGTCCGCCCGTCTGTCCGTCCGTCTGTAGACGGAATCTTGTGGACACTAAATCTCCAATGCCCCTGGTCAGAATTTAATGATACTTCACACAAGTGATAAGTACAATGCCTAGTTGTGCATGGTCCATGTTTCGGGTCTCTAGGTCAAAGGTCAAGGTCACTAGGTCAAGAGATCCTCTCACAAAACTAACTTTGCGCCTAGGGTCAAAACTTGCTCCGACTTCTTGGTATAGTTTCAGTTTCTAGAGGTACAGTTTATTGTAATTTTACTTTGTTTTCTACCATGCTGTTGCTGACCTTATTTATAATAGCATATGGTAGGCAGGTGAGCGATATGGGTCATCAGGGCTGAATTACAACCTACAATTGTTGTGAGAATGTCTCAAAACAGCACTCAGAACCCTTTAGTATAGACATTACCTAATTCTGTACAGTATTGATACAAATGTATATATCAGATACATAAAATAAAAACAAATAAAAAATCATTGAAAATATTGTTTTATTTCTTTGTTTGTTACAAAATAGTGTACAATTTTAGTAAAAGGAAGCAGGATGTTGGTCAACTCAATAAGTGACCAAGAAACATAAAAATTAGGAATTCAGTTCTGACATATTTTTCTGTCAAAAACGCATTGCATCGCTTATCTGAGTAAACATAGAACAGAAGACCCATAAGAGCCAGTAGCGCTCCACTGAACTGTTCTGAGTAAGTTTTGTGAAAATGTTTTGGAATGTTGTCAAGGAAAAGCTAACCAGAGTCACTAAACAAAAACATTTAGGGATCATCTAAACAGCAAGACCTACCATCCTATGAAAACAAAAAATAATATCAAACAGGGAATGCCACGTACCAAAAACGCAGCCTCCCCAAAACGAACCCCACAGCACCCAGAAGTGCACACCACCAACACACACACACACACACACGCACACACACACACACACACACACACACACACACACACACACACACAATCATGTACACACACACACATATACACTACCAACACACACTAGCATACAAAGCAAACACACGAGGACAAAACGAACAATTAAAGGAACACAGTGGGGCACCGCCTTGGAACGGTCAGTGTCAAAAACACCACTGGGGAGCTTAAACCGGTTTATGGTGCGCACCCAACCTCACTCTTACCCCCACTATGTTCCAAAGTCACAGGACAGTGTAAATAAAAGTAATCCCTGCTAGGTGAATCTCTAACACACGCAATGGAAACAAAAGGCATGGTATGTAAAACACAAAAATGCTCGTGTATAAATATATAAAAAGCAAACCTTGAGAACCAAAAAACGTATGTACTCAATGCCTTTGCAGAAGGCAGAGCACCAAGAGAAACACCCTTAAGGGCCCGAAGTTGAAGTTGAAAGAAAAGTTGATAATAAGATCCCAAAAATATTGAGCGGAATGGTCACTTAGACCCACTGTCCCAAAAAACAAAAGGGATCATCTGAGCAAGTTTCATGAAAGTCATATGAAAATATTGACCTGTAGTGAAAGCTTATGTGACATTAACCCACCGACTTCAAAAACAGTATAGATTGTAACCTGGATAGGACCAATCATCCTATGAAATTTAAGGACTAGATAATATAGATCATAAGATACCGATTATGGTGCATACATGCACATGATATTCAGTTTTTACCAGTGTTGGAAAGTATCATCTCACTCCCGAAGGTGTAAGACGATATAATGACGTCAGAACCAACTACTTTTATGAATGAATGCGTAAATATAAGTCATTAGTTTAATTTTATTTCTGCTACTTATAGCCTCGTTACTTCCAAAAACAGTTGCCATCGAGCCATATATTCATATCTGCACATGCAACCAGTGAAAGATTATATTACTGAAAGTTCAGGTCACAACCCAATTGACCCCAAAAACAAAAGGGATCCTTCCGAGCAAGTTTCATGAAAGTCAAATGAAAATGTGATCTGTATAGACTTGTCAAGGAAAATTTTACAAACAGATTACAGACAAACCACCATGGCATAAGCTCTGTTGGACTTTGTGCAGTACAGCTAAAATAGTAAGCACGTAATCGGGCCTAAAATGTGTATTTATTGTCTTCTGACCAACCAGAACAGTTGATAAGAAATATCAAAAAGACGAATTTATTTATCATAAATGCAGTCATTATTATTCAGCTTGACATTCTGAGCAATTAACATGATGATTGGCTTTAAATTGTTACTATTAGAGTATAACAAAGTTTTTATTTGATTCACCCTGGTGACCTACTTGTCAATCCCAGGTGACCCAAATTCAATCTTTACCTAGAAATCTTCAAGAAAAACAACAAAAAATCATGGAAATTGGGTATTCATTGTGGACTTTCGTTTCAAGGTTTAAATTTGGTTTGATCTTGTGATGTGGTTTTCTACCCCAAGTTATCCCGTATAAAAATTATAATCATTTGAATAAGCATTCTGAGCAATTTTCATGAAGATTGGATACTTGAGTGTTAACAGTTTTTCTTGAATTAGGTAGTGTGACCTAGTATGTGACCCACATACAAACTAGACACAGGAATCATTAGACAAACATTCAGAATAAAAAAAATGGCTTCTAGAATGTTGACACAGATTTTCTTTCATTTGACCATGTGACTTTGCTTTTGACCCCAAATGACCAAGATCCAAACTTGAATATCAACCAGTGTACGTAGTTTGTAATAACCTCGTTTTGATACGACCTAAATTTCACAAAGACTGATGTTAGGTAAATAAATCTGGTAGGTATGACCTCAAGGTTTAAAATGAACTTTTATTACTTGACCTTTTCTATCCTTAGATGACCTAGCTTCTAGCTTGACCTAATTTTTATCGAGGACGAGATACTCCGGTCATGTTTTATGGAGATTGTGTAGAAAATGTGTCCTGTAAAAATGCTTTCTGTGATTTTCCATAATTCAGCTTAGTAACAGTTTTCGGAACTCTGATGAGCAGTTACAAACTTGACCCAGATCCAGTAAGAACAGTCTGATTAAGAATTTCACGTTCACTTTGTACAGTTGAGTTAAAAATCCAATATATTCCATGCTACAAAAAATTGAAGCTAGATGTCCCAGTTTGACATCGACTGATTTTGGAAATGGGTGTTGTACGCGACAAATAATCATACATGACAAAGTTATGGACCGGGCACAGACATGACTTTGTAATAACACATTGTGAGGTAATCTTTTAGTGTGACATTCATCTAGAGAGCTAGTAAATCTTTGTAATATAACATCAACAAGAAACAAGTCATGTACACTCAAAGTGAACCATTTAGTAAAGTTGTTGTCTTCATCACAGATATAGTGAAAGCAAGAAATGGAGGTAATTTAGAGAGTCAATACATAGTTACAGTTCTTAGACAGTGCACTCTCCCTTACTGTCATCTGTAAACGTGTTGAATAATTCTCTTCAGCATTTATTGAAATCATTGTACTATAGTTTTGTACGACCTGTGTTCTCAATATCATTGAAAATTGGAAGCCTAAGAGTTCCTTTCTAATACCCCTTATGTTGTAACTTTTGTCTAGCATGACCCCTAATCAATGAATATACAGATGTTTTTTCAATAAGATGAAAAATATCATAGTGATTTTACAGACTATAAAATTTATGTTTAACTGTGCTCAGGCAGTGTATAGAATTTATGCACATAGTCACATTTATGTATACTCTGTATACCTGATTTCTCCATCCTTATTTCTCTTTAGTGGCCTATCCGAATGGTGGTTGTAGGCAATGGCAGCCAGTCTGTTCCTCACTTTATATCTGGTGGGGAGTAGGCAATCCTCTTTGCGCAATACATCAGTATCAGGTGGTGGAATACTTCCAGTTCTGAAGTACTTCTGACATTTATACAAATAAATTCTATATTTCAGCTTCTCCAGTGTAATATAGAATACTAAGCATAACCAGAACCGAAAAGAAATAGCAATTTGCATGTAAAGCTTTAAACAGGGTATAAGCCAGAAATGCGTAAATGTTTGCTAAGAGTTTTGTGTCGGATATTTTGACATTACTCATTGACCCTAGGATATGTGTAAAGTTTAAATCTAGTACATTGTCAACAAAAGTAACCAAGATTTTCCAAATCCAAAAACTTTGTGAAAACACAAGTAATGGTTTTAAAACTTGCAAAAAAACTTTTCCTTGGATCGTTCAGCTAAAATGTCAGTCAAAATACATGTATATAATGATCAAGTGTTATAATCAGTTGAATATTATATCAACACTGCACATCAATTGTCATTTATGTTAATTTTTTTCACCTACATGTACGAGTGCATAAAAATACATACCTAAAATTCAGGTAGTAGTGAACCTTCCCAAGGAGTCTTTTGTCAAGAATAACCGCTTAAAGTTTTTCAATAGCTTTCCTGCTCTTGGTGACAACCATGGTTTGCTCCTCTCCTCGTCTGGATCTAGTGGCCATGCAAACAACAGTTGATGCCAGTTCCATGTGACAAAACCCACCGGTGTTGGTTAGTTATGTGGTGGAGTAAACTGCGCCATATGGACTGAAAATTAAAATCATAAGACATACATTCTCTCATCAAAACAAAATTATTTTTAGGAACAAGTCTTTTATTGTACAAACCCTTTTACAGCTCCGTATCAAGACTATTTTGTTACATGTACCAAAATTCCTACATGTGTGACTTTTCGTCTTCATATATTCTGACATTTTATCATATCTACTGGCTACCAGATTATGTTCGAGTCTTTACCCTATAGGCAGCAACTGATTCTGCCTTTGAGATCCGTGCAGATCATGATCAGACTGATTATCATTTGCGAATCGGTCACTGGATTTTATTGCCCACATCTTTCAAGAATTCATTATACTGTCGTAACTAAGTTCATTTTGGATTTATGGCTGTGAAAGGGTTATAAGTGGACTAACTAATTCGAATGTTTAAATTCTTTCCAAAACTTATAATGCTATCAGGTATTGTTTTCAAAATGTTATAACCTTTCCAAAGCACTTACTAAAAATTCTAGGTAGGTGTTGGCTTTGCTGCAGGAAAACCAGGAGCGATTAAGAATATCACGCTGCCAATGCACCAGAACACTATTCTCTTTCTTCTGAGCAATCTGTAAACAAAACATTTACAAGACATGATATAAAACTCTGTAGCTCTGGTGGATGACCTATCGCTTCTCAAGCTTCTTATGACCTTTAGCTCTGACCAGCTGGCAAGGGTCATGTTCTTTGTGATGATACTCATTTATAAACTTTTATCGTCATTTTCTGCATAACAAGGACACATGGCGAACAGCTATTGTCTAAATGTTGTTTCTATCACTGTTGGATATTATTTCACTATTCATATCTTGGTAGTCAAATTCTCACTTCATTAAATCTCACAGACTGCAAGCCTCTCCTTTTGGTGGCATAAATATACAGCTGCACGTTATTTTCATTATAGTGTTACTGACCAAGAAATATCTAAAACAAATATGATATATTTCTTGTAATGAAGCTGTAGAGTTTTAGTAGGTATACAACAACCCGAAAGAAATGACAAAAATCTATAAAAAAGACAGTGCATCTGAAGTAATAAGATTATGTAAGAATGAAAGGACAAATACCTTCAGTATTTTCTTTCCAAGGTTTTTTGGCTGCATGCCAAATGTCATGTGAGTGTTTGATGTCTGGATATGTTGACTCTGAAGTGAAATAATTGGAAATATTATGATACAAACATATGATAAAAACATCAGAACTTGCAATGTAATTCTTGCCAACTACTTGCTGCCAGTGAAGTATGACAAGATAAACTTAGCATTTGACAGCAAGATAATGTCATTAACACTGTAAGAAGTAGCCAGCTGTTTTCAAGGGGTGTGGCTAAAACATGATCCTTTATTCATACTGTTCAATGTACATATGTACTTAACTTTAAAAAAAGGGTAACTTAGCTAATTCATTTAATTCTTACAACTGAGAAACTTACAAATTATTAAAGCTTACTCATGACTGCTCCTATGCCGAGGTGAGCATCTGTAACAACCTCTTGAACATGGAGATCATTATCAAGAATTTCTCTCAAAGCGTTGTTGAAACCAACTTTCTCCATATCTATTGATTTCAGTTCTGTTGTCCTTTTGTCCAGTGTCTGAATAATAATGATTTTTTTTGCTACTTTCTTCCATCAAGGTATACGAGCAGTACTGCGCTGAGTGACCAGGTGAATCATTACGTCCATCACCTGCAAAAAAGTGATGTGTAACATTAGATAACACACCCATTGTGTATGAGCTTGAACGTAAATAATAACTCACCATTGCTTTCAGACAAAACAGAAGGAACCATGTACTGTACCTCACTTATATTTCCATAGAGCTTCAGTATCCTAGTTGCTATTTGTTTATTGTTCTCTAATAAAGCTCACTGATCCATACACTTATACTCCCCCATGACAAATGCCCAGAGGAAACAGCATACTGTGTGTTAGACTAATAACAATAATGTAAACATGAAAATCAATTGGTCAGCCGAAAATTCAGTTGGGTATTGTGTTATTTTCAGAGTATAAAGTTGCATGGATGTGACTAATATCAGAGTTAAATCATTATCATGTTCAGAATTTTAAACCTTTTCCAACCACGACCATATACACATTTTAGAAGTATTCATGAAACATTCAAAGAAGAAAACTCCATTTAATTTTAGAATAAATCACCTCAAACAATCACATCCTTATCTTTATAGGTGTTCAGCTATTCATTTTGTTTCTCCTCCCAGTATGTGCTTATGATCGGTATCATGTAGTATCTTTGTACTTTGTGGAAGAATGTTGGTGATTCAAATGTTTAGCCCAGAGAGCCATTTTTCCAAAGTTGTTACCAGATTTCAAAAAAGACATGCATGTCAAGAAGTCCCCACTATGGACACGTCTATTTAGTACGGCTTGTGAACACCAAGTATGTACAATATGACCTGAATCACACATCTGAAAAGTGATTTTAAAACTTAGTACATTTTTTATACATTTATACTTGAATTGTCTATTATAAAAAAGGTGTAAACATGTTTTTACCTACAATAATGACTGTACTGGCGTTTTTTAAATGTCACAGGATTTGTGTTACAAAAAAAAATTGAAGCTACTGGTAGAAATTTCTATCAATATTGTCTGCATAAAATATTTACAATGAACAGACAACTACCAAATGCCCAAGAATGGCAATTTTACTCATAAAATATTACAATATAGTCTTTTTCAACTGAAGACGCATATCTGTAGCATAACTTACCAAACAAGAAGTTTAAGATGGCCCTTTATCGCTCACTTGGCTTCAGAGAAGATTTTTAAGTTTTTCCGATATGAGCCTATATAAAATCATGTCAACCCAGGCGTGGTCAATATTAACAATCTTGGTAGAGCTTACATACTAAATATCTAAGCCCTTGGCCTTCAGGTTGTTGAGAAGAAGAGTTTTGCAAGGGATGAAATAATTTGAACAAATATGATAGATATTCATGCAAGAAATACCCCTGCCAAGTTTCATCATTATTGGCCCAGTGGTTTCAGAGGAGATGTTGTTTTAGGAAGAAGTGACACGCTAGACAGTGAGTGATGCTAATAGCCAGGTGAGCTACAAATTGCATTGTGACCAAGTAGTACACAGCTGAACTAATATATTCTTCTTTCAGTCTTATCACTGATGAATTCTCACATTTTGCCTGCAAGCACTTTGTGACATGGGTCATTGCTAGTACTTGAAGTTGCTCAACAAATGATAGACAAGTAACAAATTCTGCAAGCCCTTCACACTCATCTGTGCCTTTAATCTTTCTCACACCTTCTCCAATCTCGGGCTCCACCACTTCCACATCTTCATCATCTTCCTCCTCCATATTAAATTCAATTTCTTCAAATTCTAGTTCTTCCAATCCCTGAGCAGTCTCATCTCTAAATGTACAAAACAGACATATGAAAATTGGTGATGATAACCCACAAAATGCATCTTTGTAAATGATGTGCTTAAAATAATTTAGTAATAAAGTCTGATTACTTTAATCAAATAAGGAGAAGAGGTCAAGGTAACACAAAGGGTCATACCTCTGTTACTATTAGTATTGCATGAGAATATGTACAAACAGGCAAGAGACACAAAAAGTATCAGTAATTACTGTGAGCAAACAGGGATTTGCAAAGGCAATTCTCATAGGTTTCTTCGAAACCGTTGAAAAAATATATCGTGCAAATACAGTCTATGTTTATTTAGTCTACAAACTTTCAAGTGATTCAATGTCTGAAAAAAGTAAGCGAGAAACATTAACAAGTTCATACGGATATAGAATAACAAATACTGACAGAGTCAGGCAGACTGCTTAGGTGACTGCTATAAACATGTACATGTACCTCTCATTTCTCTATACATGTATATGTCATCCATGTCTTTTAATTTACAGACAGATAGAATTTCCTAATAAGTTGCACTTTTACAATTATATATTTTACGGCTGTAATCCACAAATAAACTTTTCACTAGAATTTGCATAAGGCATGCATAGCGTAACTTGCTAGTCTGCCAACTCAAGTGAACAGTGCCTAAAAGTATGTTAATTTCTTAGAACAAAACATTTATGCCCGCAGGCAAAACAACCCTATTACTCACAACACAGCTGTCATTTCGAATTCTGGCACATAATCCGGATCATTCACATCTTCATCCTCAATATCTTCTACCAAAGTCACATCAGTAAATGAATCACTGTAAAAAGAAGCAAATTTGTTGAATTTATATCACAGGCCACAAGGGGCAGGACTGCCACTTTGCCATCAACTGAACAATATTTTGTGTGCATAATTTGCCAGTCCATGTGAGACAAGCATAGAACGTGTCATTAGAATATATATTGGACCAATGCTCTGGAGGGTCAAATTCATACTCTTAGTACACATGGTATATTTGAAAAAAAAAATTTTAAAAAGGCAATAACATTGCTATCAATGGATGGAAAATGTGCATCATTTCATAAGCCATAAATAGCAGCATTTTACTATGATGATACACTGTCAAACTATAGATCAACAGATACATTATCTCAGTATCTCTTTATACAATTAAAAATGGAAAAAAAACTAAGGCCCGTAACTCTGCTGTCAATTAATGGATTATACAAAAACTGCCAAGATATGACTCTGGACAGATAAATTTATACTCTATATAATATACAAGAAAATAAGTGCGATAACTGCCATAAACGGATTTATTTCGAAAATATTAAGCATGCATCATTTGTTTACCAATACACACAATTGTGCCAACTTTCAATTAAATCTGATGTCAGAACCAGTGTCATGATATGGCTCTGAACCAACCATTTATGTTCGATATACGAAACAGAAACAATGAATCAAGGCTATAAATCTCCCAGCAATTGATTGATTGATTTTGGAAATATCTGGCTTGTATCATCTGCATAGCCATACATACAATCACTGCAATGTTCAATGACTCTGATGTCTATATGTACTACAAAAATGTACATATAGACACAGTACATAGTGTGAACTTACTTGGAAGGATCAACAAATGATGAAGAGGCTTTTGTGAAATTGGCCTTCCCGTAGAAGTGGTTTTTACTTCGATATCCTTTGGAACCTCATCTGCTGACAAAGTTGGCTCGCTACAAAAAGATTAAACTTTGATATTTACTTCTTTCCTGCATTTACAGGTATAAGGAGATATTTTTACAATATAATACATTTTTGTATAAATATCACATAGCTTTGAGTGGAACAGTGGAGTTGTCCACTTAAAGAAAATATTGTCCTCTGGGCAAAGACGAGGGTGACAGTATTTTTCTGAAGGTGGACAAAAAGCTATGTGATATTTCTTTTATCATACATGTCATACCCAAAGAAATCACAAAACATATAATGTGATCACTGCATACCTCCATTATGGGCATTTAAATCATACTGTTCTTATCTTTTTCGGACAGATTTAATAATACAAGCTGTGATTTATTAACAGAATATGGTTCAGCAAATTCAATAATAAGAGTATCATCTGAAAACAAACGTCAACATGTTTTTCAACATGATCATAAGATAGAAAGTAAAATTCCTGAGTTAAAAATAGAACATGTAATGATACAGTGAATGTTAACAATAAACAATGTTGCACGGCTGGCTGTATTTTTTGCAACCATGTGATACCTAACCTTGACAGCAACAGTAAAAATAACTACTGTATCACCTGTGTGAGTAACATTTACTATGCAATTGAGGTATAATAACAAATATATTTCGGTTGAACAATTTCTGTCTCATGTTCAATATTTCAGCATAATTATATAGTTTGCTAAAATTAAATAAATCACATAAAAAGCTCGGAAAAGAAACTATTATTACAGAAAAAATTTCACATTTATTCTGTGACATATTTCACAGCACTGGGCAAAGTATTGACTCACAAAAGCTGCTTTTCTGTACAATGAGTTTACCAAAAATGTTTTGTGTAAAGAAATTAATTATAGTAATGTTACCTGTCTGTGGATGCACAAGATATCCCAGAAACCATAGGACTTTCTGTTTTATGATGTCTGCCTGGTATTTTGAATGGGGTAGAAGTAATTCTACTAGATGATGCCTGTGTTACTGTTTGTTGGTGTTGCGACAAAAAGCTAAAATGAAATATTCAAAATGTACTTGATTGTTCAGTTATAGTGACAGTAAGGCTGTCAATTAATAACAGCAGTTTACACATTTGGTCACCACTGTGACCAGGGTTTGACTCCTGGTCTGGGTATTGCCAATGGGTCTTCTCGGTGTACTCTGCTTTCCTCATGCAACAAGGCTACTATATGCAACCATATGTGCAGTAGGTTCAAAAGCTCACAAGCTTATATTTGTTATTTATTGTACCTTGTTGACTTTATAAAAACAAAAATAATATCAAACAGGGAATGCCACGTACCAAAAACGCAGCCTCCCCAAAACGAGCCCCACAGCACCCAGAAGTGCACACCACCAACACACACACACACACACACACACACACACACGCACACACACACGACACACACACACAATCATGTACACACACACATATACACTACCAACACACACTAGCATACAAAGCAAACACACGAGGACAAAACGAACAATTAAAGGAACACAGTGGGGCACCGCCTTGGAACGGTCAGTGGCAAAAACACCACTGGGGAGCTTAAACCGGTTTATGGTGCGCACCCAACCTCACTCTTACCCCCACCATGTTCCAAAGTCACAGGACAGTGTAAATAAAAGTAATCCCTGCTAGGTGAATCTCTAACACACGCAATGGAAACAAATGGTGCATATGAATATATACTCAGCAAAACTAGAAGCGTCCCTGTTTTATAGCCGGTGAAGCTTTGTCTGTGTAATTGCTATATGTTCAATGTACATGCATTTTAAACCCTGGCGATGTTCAGAATACGATCGTGTACAGTTTACCCGATACGCACGGTTTACATATCGGCCAGTAACCGGAACGGTCATTTGCACGTTTTGCACGTGCACGCTATACATGTCATCCATATGTTGATTCAGTTCATGTCGTACCATTCATGCGAAAGGGGCTATTCTGAAAATTAATTTTTTTCTTTAATTTTTCACTGTTTTCGATATGCCACGGCTTTCCGAAAACGAGCGAAATCAGGCAATTGGGATGCTTGCGGGTGGGATGTCCGCCAGGGTAGTCGCGCGTCGGTTCGGGTGCTGTCGGAAGACGATTGATCGTCTTGAAGACCGGTACCAACAGACTGGGGCTGTTCACGACCGGCAGCGACCTGGTAGGCCTCGTGTAACGACGGCTAGAGCCGATCATTTCATTACGTTGACGCACTTACGTCAACGTCAATTGGCAGCCACAGTCACTGCTAGGCAATACGGTGTCTCAGGGCAGACCATTCGCAACCGGTTGCGTCGTAACGCCCAACCAATCAGGGCACGCCGCCCGTACACTGGTCAGATAATGACCCAACGTCACCGTGCTGCCAGGCTGTTATGGGCGCGACGTCATCTGAACTGGAGAAGGGCTGACTGGAACCGAGTTTTGTTCACCGATGAATCTCGGTTCACAGTTAGTCATGCTGACGGAAGATTACGGGTATACAGGCGTAAAAATGAAAGATTCGCCGATTGTTGCATTGTTGAGAAGAACAGGTTTGGAGAGTAATGGTCTGGGGTGGGATCATGGGAAACCGGAAGACAGATTTGGTTGTTGTACAGGGCAACATTAATGCACAGCGTTATGTTGCAGACGTGCTAAATGCATATGCCTTACCATTTATTCGTCAGTATGGTCCTGGTGTAACATTGATGCAGTACAATGCCCGCCCTCATGTAGCCAGGGTCACCACTCAATTCTTGCAGCAAAACAATGTCAACGTCATGCCATGGCCCGCGGTTTCCCCGGATCTCAACCCCATTGAGCACATATGGGATCAGCTGGGCCGCAAAGCACGAGCTAACCATCAGATTGACAATGTTCGCGATCTTACACGGGCGTTACAACAGGAATGGAGGAATTTGCCCAACGCACTGGTATTGCGTTACGTTACGTCGATGCGCCGTAGGATCATTGTATGCATTCATGCAAATGGTGGCCACACTCGGTACTAACGAGATTTACTGGATGTGCCACATTTCTTATTGAAAATCCACCTCTAAACATTCAATAACACCTTTCTGAGTTTTTGTGATTTTTGATTTTGACCCCTACCTCTCTTGACCGGTTATCTCTCGAAAAGTTAACAAGATAGCCAGATGCAATTAATTGGTTTTGATACAGAAATGAATGAACTTGTTTTTCTATTTTGATTCATAAAAGTAACCCTTTTGGTTTTCGATAAATCTTTCCTGAAATATGGAGGGACGTTTCTTTTTTTGCTTGATGGTAAAACGTTTCTAAAGTTTTTTGGCAGATAAAGAAAAGTATACTGACCATCTTTCAAAACATTTGCACATCTTTATTTCAAGTTTGAGGAGGAAAAATAATAATATATAATAAAAGTTTGAATAATTCAAGTTTTCACTTATAACTGTTATAAATGCATTTGTATCAAATTACTGTACAAAAGCAACATGGTGCATTGTTTATTTCAATACCAATCAGAGTCTGATAATGAAGAATTTGATGATTTTGAAGAAAAAGATGGCAAATTGCTCTCAAAATAATGGTGGCTATGAAGTGAACACGACTTGTCATCACAAACATAAATCACAGCACAAATGTTTACAAATTGAAGCAGGATTAGCATCGTACGTTTTGAGGATCTGTTGTGTCTTCTACACAAATTTTTATTGTCCAGGTAGTTTCTTATGTCACTGTCAATATTTCTGCACTGTTTACCATTGTACACTTACAGTGCAGTTGCAGATGATTCATCTCTTCCTGCTCGTCCATATTGTATAATTGAATGGATAACATGTTTTACTGCCTCAAAATAAACTCCCATACCAGTAGTACGTGTGGCAACAATCCTTTACAAGTTTAAGATTTTGGATAAAAGAGTAAAATATGTCTGATAGAGGAATGGTACTTAAGTTTAGTGACAAATAATTTGATGTTATCTCTGTCAGGGTTATCTATAATATTAATGCAGTTTTTCATGCAAAAGATGGACTGAAGCTTCATTATTGCAGGTGTATTGGCTGTTGCAGTAATCAATAAAACTGGACATTCAATCAGGGATCTTATTTCGCCAACAATGCTATACCATGGTCGAAATGGAATGTCTGCCTTTTCTGACTCACCCTTGAAAAACATAAATCTGTGTTTCAGTTGAAGTCTTAATAATAAAACACTTCCAAAATATAAAAACTTGAAAGAGCATAATATTCAAGCTCTAGCGAGCCAGTCTGAGCAAGCAAGCCTTTATCGTGAAAACATTTCCGGGTTTATGGTAGGTACCTTTGTTTAATCCATAATTGTAACATTTACATTAAATTAACGAATATTTAATGGGGTATATAGGAGTCACCCGGTGGTTAGTCGGTCGGTCGGTCGGTCAGGCGGGCGGACGGGCGGGCGGTCAGGCGGGCGGACGGGCGGGCGGGTGGTCGGTCGGTCGGTCCGTTACATTTTCCTTGTCCGGAGCAAAACTACAGGTTAGAATTCATTACAACAAGCACATTGAGAGAAAGTGCAGTGTACAAGAACCATAACTCTTACTTGACAAATTACAGAGTTATTGCCCTTTGTTACTTTTCCTTGTCCGGAGCATAACTTGAAAACTACTGTTTGGAATTCAATACAATTTCATAAAATTGTCAAGCACAATGAGTGAAAGTGCAGTGTACAAGAACCATTAACTCTATCTTGACTCATTACAGAGTTATTACCAAGAATCATATCTCTATTTTAGTTTTTTTGTAAGGTATTCTGTTACTTCTAACTTCTTCAGATGATAAAGCGTATTTCGGGGGTATTAATCACATTTAGTGCTAGGTCTAGTTCCTTCATAATACTTATGAGCGGACACACGACGAGCACCTGGCATTTTCCACCGTGTAATTTAGTCCAACATGGCTGGTATGCCCGGTAACACATACTTTTACCGCCACCAGTCTTTTTAGACAAGAACACATCCTCTCCTTTCAATAAGTGTTTTAATGTCTGCTCTTAAAAGGGCTTAAGTTTTTAAATTTTATCAATGCTTCGTCGAAAACATTTCACGGAGGCAGCCATGTTTGATGTACTGCCAAACATGATGTGAAAGCCGCAATTTCATTTAATCTCTGGGACCACGATCTCAATCGTAGCTTTTTGACAATTTCCGTATTGCCTTCTCTCTTTCATGAATGAGCCAATCAGATGTCTGTATTTCATCTCATTAATTATTCATGAGCACGAGGTTTCTGCAGCCAGATTCCCCAGGGTATTAATGTATGGTATGAACAGCCAGGGTACCGAGGATATGTGCCATGTTATTTAAAATAGTTTATATATTTTAGATTTCTACCCCGAAAGATACATTGCCCAGAGTGGTCGAGATATGTATTACCTCCAGACGATGACTTTCCTGAAGAAGACGCACCTGTAACGTCGATAAACTTCACGGTTCGCCCGGATGTATTGATTCTCGAGCAAAGACTAGTCTTCGTTATGCCCCATTCACACAGGAAACACCTTTGGTGCTGTTGACATTCAGGTTAACTGAAATCCAAACCCGGATTACCGGAGCCAATACGGAGATGTTGTTATGAATGGCGAGGACAGTCTTTTTCTAATTATAAAACGTGTTCACCTTAAAATCAAATGGAATTATTCAGGACTAGAAATAAGACTATATTTATAGTCCACACTTATCACCATATTTAATTGTCATATTTTGCATTCATCTTTGTATATATTCATCATTGTACATGTAATTAAAATTTGTAAAATTTGTATAGTTCTGAGTGTTTGATTACTCTGGTGTGTTTAGCCTTGACCATCCATCGTTACACACTTTCCAATACAGTGCATTCTGTTTATGTTTAATGATAACATTATATCTACCACATAGTTCTATTAACGAATTTAGATAAGAGTTTGTTTGTGTTTAACAAAAAAATTCTGCTCACCCGATGTTAACGAATTTGGACATCACTGTGCATCAACATAGCTTTTATAAGTATTGCTTTTTTTAACGAAGCTTTCGGTGTTTCAAAAAGAGAGCAACTTCTGTCGGGTAAAATGCGAGGAAGACAAATGCTGCTTCTACTATTTGGAGTAGTGCTGATTAAGTTAATGTTGGGTGTGTAAATTTTTATTCTATATTTTAGACTGCAACTAAAATTGATATTTGGTTTGAGTGTGTGGTCTTTTATTATCTCGTTACGAAATTTATACATAGGATATCTGTGGCTCTGTTTGAGAGGTATGTATCATTTTTATGGCCTACAGTTAAAACTTTATAATCTTGAAGTAAATTAAAGCGATGCAATGGATACGTCGCTTATCTTAAAGTTCTTGATGTGAGCATTAGCTTTTAATGGAGCAATATAATAAATTCATTTATCCATAGAAGTGATATCCTAATGAAAAATTAATTACTTCAGGCATATACGTACTAAATACTTTATTAATATCGGGGCAAGTACTTTAGACTTTAATGACGATAAAAACATAACATTTTCTCAAAGTTCTTGAAAACATCGTGGTTTACAAGGGAAATTTATACAACGGTTGTTGTTGCTTTGTTTTACAAAATGTGCATGTTAAATATTGTGCAATATTTCTTTTTTTGTTTTGAATAACTACAAGTGTATAGCCTAAGGCACATAAATGTAGATTAAATTTTGTATAACAATTCAGTAAAGGTCATTCAATATTTTCCGTAGTTTTCAAATATTTAAAACAATGTAGAAGAGATACAGTTTCTTTGAGTAAAAGCAGAATTTATGTTTAATCAATCTAGCTGTAAAAGTCAGAGTATTATACTTGACAATACACTTGCTATATGAAGATACATATGTAAACTATATTATTTCAAATCTAAAGCTAATTATCATTCAAGCTTTGAAGCAAATTTGGAAAAAAGGTGACAATTAAGCGATGCATGTATGGTCAAGATAGCTAGTAAGAACACGAGAGGTGCTAGACTGAAGCAATGCATTTTATTTTATCTACTCACAGGTATATTGGCGCATCTTTTTGGTATTTGTCTAATATTTGTGTTAGAAATTCCAGATGCATTCATACTTAATATAATCGACTATTTCAGTTAAAACAAGTGTCTGTCTGTTAAATTGTTTATGACTTTATCATTAATATGCTTTCTGTTTAAGTATTCCGAAAGATTTCTGTATACATATTTGAAAACTTGGCACACGTTGATTGCCGATTTCTAGTTATTACTTAAGAAGTATGCTTTGTTGATGGCAAAACCAACATAGGCAAGTATTAGATTAATGTATAGGTATTCTTTGTGTGAAGGTTTATAACCGATGATAATTGTTTTGAGACTTCTAAGGTCTATATTTATACCGCATTTTGAGAATATATTATTTAATAGAAGAGATTTGATCTAGAACGGGACATTCATTATACATGTGTTCGTATGATTCTTTTGTATTACAAATATTACAGTTGGGTGAGTCAGACATTTTCCAGACATGTCTTACCTCGTTAAAATGTTGTGGTAAATATTATGTGAATTAGTCTGTATTTAATTTGCTTAACCCTATTTTCAGGTATTAGATTTAAGAAATCGTAGAAAGCGTTCCAATCAATTTTATTGTTAAAGACATTCTCCCAGTAGTTATGTACATAAGGTTTAATGAATTTGTTTGATACCGCGTATTGATACGTTGTTTTGCTGCATATGGCATCAATGACGATATTATTTATTGTAAGTGATAGTTCTGTCTTAACCCTTGTTTTCACTGATATTTCAGATCTCATGGTGGTCTTCCAGATATTGGGAATTGAGCGCATTATCTTACTAATTTTGGATATCTAATTTTTAGTGTTTTGCAGTTGTCCCTTAACTTTATCAATAGTTACATGCCCCCTTTCGTACAATATATCATCAACGAATACTATCTTTGTACTAATCCAGTTTTTAACATGTCTGTATTTGTTACGTATATCGACAAAACTTGTTCTTTTTTATTTAGATTTTGAAGAAGAAACCATTTTTGTAAGATGTCTTTATAGCATCAGGTAGTTTTTCATGATGTGGTAAGTTCTCTATTTTGTCAAGATTCATATGAAAAATTAGGAAATCTTTTCCAATTTGATTAAAATATTTCTTGAGGCAATATCTTCCAATTAGATTTTGAGTCACCGTCGGTTAAACTTTGGACCCATTTTACTTTGATATATGTTATATCGATCATTTCGACTCCCCCATCTAATTTATTAGCTATCATAGTGTTTCGTTTAATTTTTCCCCTCTTGTCATTCCATAAAAACATCGATTCAATCTTCTTAATTAGTCTGTCAGGAACGCATAGTGAATGAAACAAATAGGTGAACTTTGGAAGCAGTACTGACTTTATGACTAGTATTCTACCATACATTGTTAGTTTTCGTTTAATCCATTGTTCAATCTGCTGTGTACAAGTGTCGAGCTTATTATTCCAATTTAACTGAAAACAATCGGCTGTATTATTTTTAAGTAGACTCTTAGTACTTTAATTGATGTGTTTGGCAAGTTAATCTCTCCCTGATGTGAAGCGCTTGCTTTGAGGGCTCCAATCCAAAGACCATCCGTCTTTCTTTTATTTAATTTTAAGCCAGATAAATTACCAAAAGTTTCGATTACAGAAAGTGCAATGCTGGTGTCTTTTTCATCATTTACAAATATAGTTGTATCGCCGGCGAGTTGTGAAATTTTCAATTTTCTGTCTACTTCAGAGATATTTATTCCTTTGATGTCTGTATTTCTTACATTTATTGACATTATCTCTGCAACAAGAATAAATAGCAGAGTGGATAAGGGACATCGTTGGCGAATTCAACGATGTAGTTCGAAAGTTTGTAATTGCTATACATTATTTATAATTTGTATTTTACTATTGTTATATAATGGTTGTATCCAGTTATTAAAGTTATCTTTAAAACCGAAATATTTCAAAACTTTAAACAGAAAATTCCATTCTATGGTATCGAATGTTTTTCTAAAATCTAAGAACAATAAAGCGCCGTCTACTTGATTATCTTCAGCATTGTCAATGGTATCTTGAATTTGACGAATGTTATAACCAATAAATATTTTCTTAATGTAGACTTGTTGGTCTGTACTAACGATTTTATATACTTCACTTTTTGTATTCTAGTTGCTAGTACTCTGGCTTCAATCTTATAATCATTATTGAGTAATGAAATAGGTCGCCAATTTTCTAGGTTGGTCGAGTCACCTTTCTTACATATTAAAGACAGAATACCAATAGTTTGAGAGGTTCCAATTATGTTCCAGAAAACTTTATAAAATTCAACTGCCAATCCATCTGAGCCTGGACTTATATTATTTTTCATTTAATATATTGCTTTCTGACATTCATCTAGACTTATTAACCCTTCACATTCATTGGCTTCGTAATCGTTTAATGTGTAATCTGGTGTTGTTTTCCAGATATATTTGAATATCATCTTCATTTATGTTTCTTGAAAAGTATAAATTTTCATAAAATCTGACTTCTTCAGCTAATATGGAAGAAATATCGGTTATTTCGTTATTTTCTATTTTCAGCTTATTTAAAACTTTTCTTGACTAACCTGATTTATCTAAGTTTAAGAAATAGGATGTAATGTTTTGCCACATTCAACGTGATTTACTTATCTAGATAGCACGTATCTGTCCGCCTTTTGCCTTCATTTCGTTATATTGTCTAAGTTCTAATTCAATGTCATTCATTTTGTTTTCTATGGTTTGGTCTCTTTTTTGTGAAATATAAAGTTCGGAAAGTCTATTTTCTAGAACTGTTACTCTTTCTATTTGATACCTTGCTTTTCTTTTAGCGAAAGCAATCGATTTTGCTTTTATTTCGGCTTTGCATAGTTCCCATTGTATTTGTGATGAAGTGATTTCAGCACTTTGATTTTTGTAAGTATATATAACATTCTTTATGTAGTTGAGGTATTCATTATCGTTTAGCAACGAGTTATTGAACTTCCAATATCCCGGGCCTCTCTTTAACGGGAATTTTATTTGAATTGAAATAGCTTGATGATCCGTATAATTAATTACGGCGGGTCTTATATCTGAGCTATGTATAAGGGGAATTATGTTTTGATCTACAAGCCAGAAATCTATTCTGCTAAGTTCATTTCCGTTTATTCTTTTCCACGTTGTTTTATGTATTCTAGGAGACTTCTCAATATGTCACAGAATTTATATGTTTCAATAAATTGTGAAAGAGATCCACGTGTATTTCTAGCCGTTTGTAATTTTGACTGTCTTTCTAAGGTGTCTAATGTATCGTTCATATCGCCTCCGGTTATCAATAGGCCTTCAGTCTTTTCGCTTATTAGATCAGTAATAGATCTGAAGCAACGATTTCTAGTATTCCTGTCATTATAAGCGTATATATTCATTAGTGTATATGTATTACCCTCTATTAGTATATTCATCATAAGGTACCTACCATTTTGACACATTGAGTTGTTTAATACTTCAGATTTTAGCCTTTTATTAAGTAAGATGGAACAGCCTCTACTAGCAGAGGTCCCAAACGAATTGTATATTTCCCAGTCCTTATATTCTCGGTTATTTATCGACTATATCTACAGTAAAGTTAGATTATTGTATAAATAATATATCAACCTTTTGCTGCCTAATGTATTCTTTCAATCTACTTCTTTTATTGATATTTCTTAATCCCTGAGTATTCAACGATAGCATATGAAAATATGATGTAAGCATCTTGTGTTATATTTTCTAGTTGAAAAGTAATTAAATGGACATGTTCGTTTTACATAATACCATTGGTATGGGCGTATACACACACAGAATACCTTGTAATGCATGGCTATGTATAGTAAACTTGTGTCAAAATACAATATGCAAACTATAGTCGATACAGTTTCGCTATATAAAAAAAGTTAGTTGAACATGGCATTTTCTGAAAGTAAAGATTTGTGAAAGCATTATTTTAACCGTTGGTAACGGCAGTACCGTTTTTTCGTGATAATATATATATACATCTTTCAATACGTAGCATAATTGCATGTACAAATGAAAATAAGTAACATTCCTTTACATGAAGCGGACTATAATGAATATTTTGACTGAAGACCGTTAACTATTTTGCACAAAAACATATCCTTTTGATATTCAAACTTTATGTGATGACCATCAATGCACAACCGAATTCCCATTGTGTTCATTGTGTTACAATAGTTTTGTATATTCTATCTCGTAACCCGTATATCAGTTCCTGGTATTGATACCGTACTGCTATTTGTGTCATATCAGTTACAGTTACAATTTCGTATTGTGTCTATAACGACCACGAGCCTTTGTTGTCGTGCAAGTCTTCTGAGGTGTAGGAGGTGACCTCACTACAGATAGGCTTCTTCTAAGCTTAGGGGTTACATTAACCTCAGAACTCATCATGAATTTGTCAATTTGTGTCTGTTTGTTTTTGCCCCTTTGATTATCTTTTTGCCCTGATCTACTTTTATGCTCCGTTTTGTCTTTGGTTGAATTTAAAGGCTCATGACTACCTGTTTTGGTTTCTGTTGGCTCGCAAGTTTCTTGGTATAGATTATGCATTCCACTAGAATAGGGTTTTTCGACTTTTTCTATTGCGATATCTAGAGAATCACCAGACTCGTCAGTCGGTTTAAGAACCGGGCATTGTCCTTTTTGTATGTCCTGAAGCACTACATGCTATATATTTTCAATTATTTTCGCAATTGGAAGATGTGTGTTCTTCTTGCACAAATTTTTTACACGTCATATGTATGGCTTTCTGTCCTTTATGAATAACTTTTGCCTTAAACAGACCAAACTCCATAAATCTGGGGAGATTTTCTTTAATGAAGATTGTTTTACGGTAACAAGGCGATCACCTGTGTTACAATTTGTTAGTTTTCCGTCAATTCTGAGTTTTTCCCTTTATATGGAGATTATATCAAATTCTTAAGGACACATACACGTTTGATTGTATTGAAAAATATCAAAATAATGAGTAACGCTTTCTGAACATGTTCGTGAAGAAATGAGATGAGCAGATAGAAAAGCATTAGGTAGTATTGTTTTATAGTAAACAGTTTTGTCATCCGTTTATAAATCCGAGCAATTTCAAGGAGAACGTGGGGCTTAAATGTCTGTTGAGTATTTGCGAATTATATTGACATACATTCAGGTATTTTCCTATAATTCGTGTTGCTAGTGCGAAACATGTAAATTACTTTCGGTTATTACAATTCATCTTGATATTATTTAACAACACAGGATCGCATCTCAGCGATACTCCAGTGATACAACTACAGGTATGTATTCGCTTTATTGCAAGTAACGGTATATCCTCTGATGCAGTCGTGTCGTTGTCCGCCCGTCGGTCCGTCCCTCCGTCTGTCGTGTGTTTTAACCGTTGACAATCTCCACATGACGCTATTTTATGGGGCATATTAGGCAGCGTCGGCCGCATAAAGTGCACGCCATCTTTATGCGGCAGACATGTGCCTTGATCCCGCATAAATCTCACACATTGTTTGAAATGTTTAAATTATATCCATAATTTATTTAATGATAGTGGTGAAACTACAGAAACCAAACCGGTATATGAAAGTCCTAGACAGGATACGTTGAAACCTGTCTAATCCGAACCTGTTCGGACCAGAAGAATTGTTCGGAATACAAAGGTGTCAATAATAGAAAGGTTTTCTACCAGGGCGATTAAGTACAAATGTACTCTATATGTACATGCATGTCTGAGTCAAAGTTAATATCTCTGTATGTTACCATGTTATCAGAATAGTTGACGACAAAATGAGCTGGAAAATAATGTCATTACAGTATATACTTTTAGGTACATTTTGTATGTTTTCAATTATTTTTAAATCCCATTAACATGGTGTATCAAAACATTATATTTTTTTAATTGTTTAACCATACTTTGCACCATGTTAACAAATATATGCAGTGTTTTATAAAAAAAAATATCAAAGCTTCATGACAATTCACACCTCACTGAATGGTTGTGTATTGTCAAGATATTAGGGTTCGGTCTGTGTTCAGATCAAATTACACTTATTTATATCAAATTGACCACCAATACTTGTCTGGTTTGGGGAGAAGCTTGCAAATGTATTTTTGCGTTGGATAAAGAAGGCAAAAGGAGGACCGTGGTAAACGTTCGGTATAGACAGTTTAGGACTAGGAGAGTACGGGCTTGGAAGGTCTTTTTTAGATTGTTAATATTCCCGGCCTGTTAGTGTTTCACTGAGCGTGCCAGTTTCTGAATAAAAACTGTATGATGGCTTGTAGCAGCTGTTTTTCATCAAATTTGATATCAAAATATTGGATTCTATCAAATGCCTCTTCATGAAATGTCTCCTACAAACAAAACAAGACGGCCATGATAGCCCTATACTCACATGAGTATCATTGCACTTTAAAACCAAAAGGAGGTCAAAAGGTTACAATCACGATCGCAAAACTGCACAAATAGTCCAAATTTTATCTCTCCGGCTGGAAAAACAAGACATTAGTTCAAAATGTCATTAACTTTGCCAAGTGACATAAAAATCAATATAGGTCGTCTGCTGACAAAGATCAACATCCTTACTAAGTCTGAACGTCTTGGGCCCGATCGTTCTCCATTTATTGAACATAAAAGGTGCGACCTAAATTTTAATCCAATGACCTTAAAATCGAAAGAGCTCGCTTTCTGGTCAAGATTTATATCTATATGAAGTTTGAGATCCTAGGACCAACGCTTTTGGGGTTATTCTATATACAAGTTTTAACCTTGTTACCCCTTGGCCATGGTCAAGTTTGACCTCTGGGATATGATTTGATTACATTTTGTAGAGAACCACTACATTCTGACACAAACAATATATCTAAACGCTGGGCCTAGTTCTTTCAAACAAGAAGAGTTAATGTAAAACAAGTGACCCCCAAGGCGGAGACAATTTTGACCCCGATGACAGGCTTTGAACAAACTTTGTACTTCACTCTGAACATAATAAGAATTGGTGAAGACATGAAGTTGCACGAGTGTAAACAATGTGAAACACAGTTATATTTACAAATCATTGGCCCATAAATCTGGACGTTCTATTCTGATCAAGCCCATAATTATACTTGACCCATATCTTAGTGTCATACACATTCTATATAAACATGATTAAGATTGATGAAGAAATGAAGATGCTAGAGTGTAAACAACAAGAAACCACGGACCAATGAACATATGGATTGGAAAGGTATCGCGGTCGTCGCGACCTTTTGTGTGAGATTTTTACATCCAAGGAAAATATCCGTGGTTATCCGAATCGCATCAGCTAGTCGCCCATATTGAATGAATCTAGGAAAATCGCTTGAAATCAGTTTTAATTGTGTTTTTCTAAATATTTATTTCTCAGTGGTATTTATTTACTTTCTTTATGTAATGTTTGTCGTATTCTAACCTGTATCTTTTTTCATAATGCGAAATTTTGATCGACTTTATTTGTTGTAAATTTGTAAAGATACATGGACTTTTGCACCCACCAACAAAAACAAAATGCTATTCTGACATATTTTAACACAAGTTACGCCTCACAAATCTGTTGTCTGAATCGCAAATAGATTTGCATAACGAGAAGTATCTTAAACAAGAGGGCCATGGTGGTCCTATATTGCTCTTCTGAGTACCAGTGCACTTACATAAGGAAGTCACTGGTTGTTAGGGAAAGTCACTGGTTGCTAAAGGAATCACTAGTCAGTACGTGAAAATCAGTGATTGCCAAACACAACTGTTGCTAGTTGCTAAGGACGTGAATGGTTGCTAAGGAAGTCACTGGTGGCAAGATGATACTTTTTGTTGCTAAGGAAGTCACTTGTTGCTAGGGGAAGTCATTGGTTGCAAGGGGACTAAAGTGTTGCTCACAAAGTCAATAATTGTTAAAGAAGTCAGTTTTTGTTGTTTGACGTCACTTGTTGCTTAGGAAGTCACAGGTTTCTAGGGACGTCACAGGTTTCTAGGGACGTCACTAGTTGCCAAGGAAGTCAATGGTTGCTATGGGAAGTCACTGGCTGCTAAGAACTTAATTGTTGCTAACCTGTATTCTTACCTGTATCTTTTTTCATAATGCGAAACTTTGATCGACTTTATTTGTTGTAAATTTGTAAAGATACATGAACTTTTGCACCCACCAACAAAAACAAAATGCTATTCTGACATATTTTAACACAAGGGACGCCTCACAAAGCTGTTGTCGGAATCGCAAATAGATTTGCATAACGAGAAGTATCTTAAACAAGAGGGCCATGATGGTCCTATATTGCTCTTCTGAGTACCAGTGCACTTACATAAGGAAGTCACTGGTTGTTAGGGAAAGTCACTGGTTGCTAAAGGAATCACTAGTCAGTATTTGAAAATCAGTGATTGCCAAACACAACTGTTGCTAGTTGCTAAGGACGTGAATGGTTGCTAAGGAAGTCACTGGTTGCAAGATGATACTTTTTGTTGCTAAGGAAGTCACTTGTTGCTAGGGGAAGTCATTGGTTGCAAGGGGACTAAAGTGTTGCTCACAAAGTCAATAATTGCTAAAGAAGTCAGTTTTTGTTGTTTGACGTCACTTGTTGCTTAGGAAGTCACTGGTTTCTAGGGACGTCACTGGTTACTACGGAGGTCAGTGGTTGCTATGGGAAGTCACTGGCTGCTAAGAACTTAATTGTTGCTAAGGAAGTCAGTGTTTGCTAAGAAGGTCACATTTTGTTATGGTACGTCACTGGTTGCTAAGAAAGTCACTGGTTGCTAGAGGAAGTCACTGGTTGCTAAGGAAGTCACTTGTTCCAAGGGAAAGTCACCGGTTGCTAGGGAAGGTCACTGGTTACTTAGAAAGTCACTGGTTGCTAAGGAAGTCAGTGGTTCCTTGGTAAGTCGCTGGTTGAAAAAGGAATTCGCTGGAAGCTAGGTTTTTCCTATAACTCTATATACAGACATGGGATCCCAACTGAGCGTTGACAGTTTTGACCCCAGGGGCATGATTTGAACAAACTTTGTAGAGGTCCACTGAATTTCTAAGCTCTAGCGCTCTAAGCCATGATATTTTGGAGAAGAAGATTTAAAAAAATTTTCCTATGCCCCCAAGGTAGGGTGAATTTTAACCCCGGGGACATGAGTTTAAAGATCCACTAGACAATGACAGATACTAAATATTAAAGCTCTAGGCCTAGTGCTTTCTGAGAAGAAGAATTTTAGAATTGTTCCTATATAAGTCTATATGAAAATCAGTGACACCCTGGATGTGGTCAATTCTGACCTCGGGGGCAATATTTGAATAAGCTTGATAGAAGTCTACTAGGCAATGCTACATGTCAAATATCTAAGCTTTAGGCCTTGCGGTTTCAAAGAAGAAGACTTTGAAAGTTTTTCCTATTAGGCCTTTGTAAAATCAAGTGATCCCCCTGGGCAGGGTCAATTTTGTCCCAGGAGTCGTAATCTGAACAATCGTCGTAGCGGTCTACTAGGCAATGCTACATGCTAAAGATTTTATCTCTAGGCCTTGTGGTTTCAGAGAAGAAGATTTTTAACGTTTTTCGCAATTAAGCCTATGTGAAATCAAGTGAACCCCTGGGCGGGGTCAATTTTGATACGGCGGTCATAATTTGAACAATCTTAGTAGAGGTCCACTAGGCAATGCTACATATCTAAGCTCTTGGCCCTGTGGTTTCAGAAAGAAAGACTTTTAACGTGTTTCCTATTTGTTGCCATCGCATCCAGAGTTCTGCATGGAATTGAATTCTTGAATAGGTTGGTAGAGCTTCATTCAAGAAACACCCCTGCCAAGTTTCATCAACATTGATAAGGATTAGTGAAGAAATGAAGGTGCTAGAGTGTAAACAGTTAAATATTGCAATTTATGTTAAATCAAGGGCCATAAATCTATAAGAACTAATCCGATCAAGACCATTATTAAACCCATTCGAGATCTTATAAGCATACACATTCTCTGTAAATATAATAAGAATTAGTAAAGAAATTAAAGTGCTAGAGGGTAAACATAGTTAGATATTGCAATGTTTGTTAAACCAGGGGCCAATACTCTAGAATAACTAATCTGAGCAAGCCCTTAATTAAACTCATCAAACCTCTTATAGTCATTCACATTCTCTGTAATGTGGTTAGAACTAGTGAAGAAATAAACGTCCTAGAGTGTTAGCATAGTTAAATACTGCATTTTTTGTTAAATCAGGGACCATAATTCAGGAAGTTCTGATCCGATCAAGCCCATAATCGAACTCATCCGAGGTATTGTGGCCATAAACATTATAATCCCCCTCCAAAGGCGGTGGGGTATTGTTTTGGCGTTGTCCGTCTGTACGTCCGTCCTTCTGTTCGTCCGTCCGAGCGTCCGTCCGAAGTCATAAATCAAGAACCAATGGATAGAATGTCATGAAACTTAAAAAGAAGTGTATAATAGCATAATGGCGCGGCGCACACACATCTTTCGTCAAGATCGGATACTATCTCCAGAGTTATTGCCCTTCAAATGTTATTTTCTTCTATATTCAATATGAAAGCATTAAAATTCTATTTCTCTGAAATAATTAAATGATCACTCTTTCTAATATCCACCCCTAAACTTTCTGATTTTTTTAGAAATGAGGACCCTTAAGGGGGTGTAGTTCTTTTCTGAAATACTTTATTTAGAAACTCAGATTTTTTTGTTTTCTGAAACTAAAAGTACTGATTTAATTAAACTGATAAGAATTGTCTTCTCTATCACTGTGAGAGACGAGGCCCTTGAGGGGATTTAGTGCTTTTCTTATACAATTATTCTATATAGAAACTTAGAATTCTTGTTGTCTGAAATTTGCAATACTTATTTAATTTAATTACAAGAATTAAGTTCTTTATGACTGTAACTTGAAGAAATAAAATATCACCTCGGAGATGAGGTCCCAGTGGGGTGGTTAATTTTAAAAATGCTTTTTTTATGAAACAGACAGACCAATACACTTTCCAGTTGTTCTTTTTCAGCTATTTGTTTAATTTGGCGGGGGATATACATTCACTGAATTTGCTTGTGTTCAAGTTTCATTATGATTGTTTCAAAAATGTAGATGCTAGAGGGTAAACAAACTAATTGTGGACGGACGTAGGACGGACTGTAGATCGGAAATCTTGATGCACACAAACATCGAAGATACCGTATAACGTTTTTTTTATCGCAAGTAGACATGTTTTCCTATTTTTGCGACCTCCGTGAATTCGTAAAAAGGTACAGACGCCCTGAAAATCGGACTTTAAGAAAATCGGAATCCTTAGCAAATCGTACGATTTTCGAAGTCCCGTAACTCTCAGAATACTGGACTCTCAGAATTCTGGATTCTGGACGGCTTTTTGTGGCTTCTTAAAGATTTTGAACGATATCTTATTCCTGAAAACCGGACGCTACATGTCTGTTCAAGTGTCAAAAGTTTTACTGTTTATTCAGACATTCGGCCATGGAAGGATATTATCAACTCAACACACATGTCATTTTAAATTGTTTACCATTTATCGGTCGCGCATGTAATATTTAAGGCGTAAAAATACATGTAGGTGTGATAGTAAAATTCGCCGACTATGATTAATGTTGCTTGAATAATTGCACAATTATGCAACTCATTTAAATACGGCCGTAACTTTTGATCGTTTGTTGAAGAGATATATTTTACGATAAACATTCAGATGAATAAAGCAAAATATCGCCATCTCAACAGGTTTTAATTACTACAATAGATCATATTTAGTATCTTTGCATCCAATAAGCGCCGATTCATTTGTCCAGGTTTGTATTTACTTAATTAAGATCTTCATTCAGCATACCATTGGGCGTATCCAAATGACCAACGAAAAAATAAGAAATTTGACTAATACATGATGTAAGATTTAGTTTTTAAATATCACTCTTAGGCTGCTTTCACTTCTGTAAAGTCTTAACATATGTCGGAACCTCCTTTTAAGCGTAGGAGAGTAAAATTGTCTTTCGAGAACAAAATTAAGATAATTACGGAATATGATTCCACACCTTAGCAATCATTGAAGGTATGCTAAATAGAAATTATTTGAAATACTGTTGATCTGAAATTCATTGACTTTATGTTTTATTAAAAATATACATTTTGTATATGTTAGATAAAGTTTGATTCATACTACATTTTGTAGAAATACAGAAATATTATTTAAGCTTCTTGCTAAAGTTTTGTGAGTGTTAAGAAAGTCATAACTTTGACTGTGAAAGCTTGGAATTAGGTGAAGAAATAAACAATTGTGAAATGTTTTAGTCAGTGGGATTTGGTTATGAAAGTGATGTTTGTGCTGATGATAATGATAATAATGATGATGTGCCATTGGCCGCTTTAGTTAGGGAATTAAGATGTAGTTGACAAAACTTTATTGATATTAACACTGATCTCCCCACAGAGGATGAAACAGATCAGTGGGAATCAAACATGCTTGAATCGTTTCGTGGACAAGAGACAGATCAGACACTGTGATAATGAAAGTGAATGTGAAGTATGTGACATTCCTCCTCCAGGAAGTGATATGACATATCAAGGATTATAATGATCTTTGATAAGAGTGAAATAATTTGCATTGGAAAAGGGCAATGTTTTTGCAAGGACTTTTAAAGATGCAATTATTAGTAGAAGAACAAAATTGTGAAGCAAAACTGTGGTAGAAAACAATCGACATTGCATGATTTTTTTCAGAAATAATAAAACACGCTATGTGTTTCATCTGAAAATAAGAAGATTTGAGAAGTGCGCAAAATGTTATTATATGAATAATAATAATTATGTAATATGGCTGTTTGATATGAGCATTGTACACATGTATATCATTTATGCTTGTTCAATGGATGATATATTATTAAGATATGTGCTATAAATACATGTACATGTATATGATTTATAGGGTATGCTATTGTTTCCTAAAATAAAATAATCAGTTGTTAACTTAAACATTGTTTATGTTCTTTGTTTAAATTAAAACAGTCATTCAATATGTCCGATTCTGAGCAAATTTTAATCTATTGGTAAGTTTCCTGAAAACTGGAACTCTCACAAAACTGGACTTTTTCCCTAGTCCGGACAGGTTCTGGTTTTCAGGGAGTTTACTGTACCAGTTCAGCTATGAGTCACGAATGTATTGCATTCCTTGTGTGTGTCTTCAAAGGATGTTTTGTAAATTTCTTATTAAGAATAACATTTCCGAAAACACGTCTAGTTGAGAAAAGAAAATGTGTTTGTTAATGTATATTATTATTCAACTTTTTAATAGTCAGTTCCATTTATTCTAAATTTTGTTTGGGTTTAATAAATTCAAAGTCATTTTTAATGTTTGTTAAATATATATATCAAGCATATATTTTTACAAATATTTCAGATACTGGCCAATATTTGGCCCTACCTGATGCTGACTTCTATGTAGATGGCAAATATGGATTATATGTAGATAAAATAGACACCATAAAACAGGTATTTTTTCTTTTTGATAGGAAAGCTGCCGCTTTGTGCGGCAGTCAATGTTTTCTCGTTTGCTCCTATCTTTGCTTTGAGACTTCTCAGGAAGGTGTTTATTCTTTTGCTTAAGATGTAGTCGCTTATGTCCTATTTTTAATGCTAGTTTTATCATATAATTGCCTAGTGGCACCCTGTGTCATGGCAATGGTATATATTGCTGAACATATCTTAGGTAAAGGTCACCGGATAAAACCAGTTTTTTTTCCTAAACACTTCCCATGCGGTTCTTATTTGAATACAAAATATAATTTACATAGAACTGAACATGTATTACAGCCTACTTGAAATATTTTCAAATGCTTTTATTTAAATTTTCTAGCTGACGTTATGGTTGTATTATTTGGCAGAAGTCATCTGTAAACAAAAGAAATATGGGCTTGTATAATTTATGCCGATCCCAAAGTGTACCACGGTTCCCGACTAACGATGGGAGTTGCTGGGCGTCATTTCATGACTACATGCGCTGATATAACCAAAACGTAATTAGTAAGCCACAATAAGCACCCGAGACATATTGTTTTTAAAACGGTAATATCGACTTGTGAAAAATACATTTTACGACCAGTAAAATTGGCGACCGTTCCCTTGGATGACTTTAAATTTCTGTTTTTTGAGGTGTTCAGGTAACGTAAAACGGTCTTTTCTAACACATGAAAAAGAAAGTGTAATATGCATTACTCGGACAAATTAAGCTGATCCCCCTAACCTCTATATAAAAAAATAATATTTATTCATTGACTGTTTTAAACTGTTCATGATTTTAGGCATATGATATGAGGTTACTATACCTTGATTTGTGCATTTCTGTATTCTACTGGTCGAGTACACAGCTGTAAAAATATATTGGATGAGGCCCTTTACAGCTGTGTACGACTCCAACAGAATCCGTACTTAATTCAATATAAAATAATGATCTCTTTATTTCACACCACCTTCGTACAACATATTCTGTAAGATCCTGAATACAGTCATATTGGACGCGCGTGGAACCCGGCTCACTTGAATAGAAGGCTACTGGTTACAGTTCATATGGCGTGAACTATATTTTGTGTTTAATCTTTTGCAAAAACAAAACAAAACATCATGGTGCGTGTACATTCCGTGTCCGATTGTTTCCTGTGTATCATCATCATCTCATTTTTTCAGTCAAGGATTCTACACACTAAACACTTACCTACGGCGGGCAATAGATATCCAGTCGTTTATTAATTGTAAAAATGTAAACCTTATTTAGTGCAGTCGTTGAATAATATATTCCTGCATAAAGGTCAGGTTCAGGCTAACTTGTCCGGAGACTACTGTAATACAAATATTTGACACAGTATTTGATTTGTAGTCTGTGAGAATTCCCTTTTCGGATGCATATTTTGTCTTCAGGAGGGCGTTCATTCATAGTTTAACATTCTTTTTGTTGGGCTTGTTTTTTAGGCACACCCTCACACTAAATGCAATCTGCACAATGTGTGGGATAATTATGTAACGATACACTGCCCAAAACGATCAATCGAATCGTAAACCTACAAATCGCCGTATCGTGATTCTTTTTATAACAATTAATAAGAAAATATTCTTTCCTTTTCTAAATAAAAATTACTTTGAAATTATAATTTCAACTTAATTAATTCATCTTGTTTTCGGCAAAAAGAGGTAATTAACCTGAAAACACGGCGTCACACAATATATCATAGTTGAAACAATTAAAACGAAAAGCAGTGATATGTTTCATTGGAAATTGTTTTGAAAAATACGAGGGTGCTTCAAAAAGTAATGTTACTAGATTAATAAATTGAAGACGGTGAATAGTACCTCAGATGAAATCATTCCAACCCCTCAAAATAGTCCCCCTTCACAGAAATGCACTTTTCTAATCTCGCTATCCATTTCCTAAAAGCACCAAAGTAGTCTGCCCTTGGTATCTGTCTCAGGCACTGATGCACTGCACTTCCAAGTGCATTTCTGCTGTCATATCTCCGCCCAGAAAGAACTTTCTTGAGCCGAGGGAACAGAAAAAAGTCGCACGGACTTAAATCGGGTGAATAGGGAGGATGCTTCAAGACATTAACTTTTTCTTTGTTCAGAAACTCCACTACCCCCCGACTTTTATGAGCTGGAGCATTGTCATGAAGCAGATTAATGCCCTTTAAACCAGTACCTGGGCATTTCTGTTCATATAATTTCTTGATTCTAGCCAACACTGTGTTCATGTAGAACTTCCCTGTAATGGATTTTCCTACCTTTGAAGGTATTTGTACCACTGGGCCAGACGAATTAAAGAAGATAGTGTATAAAATTTTCTTAGCACTTAGAAACAGATGTCTTTGGTCGCCCTTTTCGACCCGCATCTTTAATGCTGGATATTCCAGCTTTAAAGTTTTTAACCCATCTGCAAACTGTCATATACGATACCGGGGAAGGCCCATATATATCATTCAGTTCGTTATAAACTTGTTTTGGCGGTATACTTAGAGCAACGCCGCCTTTTATGTAGGCACGTATTTCTACTTTTACTTCAGTATTCATTTGTCAGACAGCAACTTGCACAGTGTATATGAGTAATACACCTATAAAAGTGGATTACTTTGTCAAATGTTCACCGATTTGCACGAGATTTTCGTGCTTATGTAGCTATTAAATTGGCCTACTCGGCTGAATAGAATTATAGAACCAGAACGCGTGTTTTTGCTATGAAAAGCCATAAGTAACATTGCTTTTTGAAGCACCCTCGTAGCTGTTACTGAACGGCGAACATACTCACAAGTTTGCAAACAATTCGCAAAGTGTTTTAGTTATCTAAACAATGAAAACAGGAGCAGTAATAATGTCTCCTTAATTCATAGACGGTTCCGAAAAACAGCGGTAATATATCTACAAACACGTTGATTTTCCAGTTACTTCTCCACAAAAACGCCGCTACTGTTACTTTTGTTGAATGAATGAATGGTGTTTTATGTTGCATCGACTTCCAACGTCATATAGCGCGCACTGAAATCATGTACAGTGACTGTTAGAAAAAAGCATGAAAGAATGGGAGCCAGATCGATTTAGTTTCGAGAAATATTAGTTAAAAATGAAGTATAAAGGTTTAAATAGAATACACAATATATTTTCATACTATCAACCCTGTTGTGTTTCGAGCAAATAACGCAGTCAATTAGAATATGTTTATTGAGTAAAGATTGATGCAGGGGATGCATTCTTGGGCAGCATCCCTAGTTAGATGCCAGGGATAAGTTGTTCATGTATGGCAAATTCTACAACGTGCTATTATTACTTCATCTTGACGGCTGGTTCCGTATGCAGGATGTCATTCACCGAGAGTTGGTTTGACAGAGTGAAGCTTATTGAAATGTTACCGTCCCACTAGGACTGCCAAGAAGACTATATAAAACTTGAAATGGAAGATTTGAAATCAGTGTGGGGAACTTTGAAGTCAAAGAATGGTAAAGATATATAACATGCTGATTTAGCATTTTTGTCATCTCTTCCATTGCTTGTAATGCCAAATTGGCTAGGGAGCAGACAGAAGACAAATCTGTTATTTTCAGAAAGCCGTTCCAGTAAATTACACACAAGGGGTTTCTCAAACTTCTCATTGAATGAGGAATGAAGTGCTGATAGAGTCTGAGAAGACTACAAAGCTAGTCCAAGTGTAAACTTCTGCAAGGTCTAGAGCGATATCAATTGCCTTCGGTTCTGCTGAGAATTTATATGATTTATTGGGGAGATGGAATTTAAGGATTTCATTATCACACATTGCTGCAGATCTAACTGAGTCACCGTCGTTAGAACCATCTGTATAAAAAATTCAGATGTTTTAAGGATCCAGGGAGGAGAATCTGGAGATCTATATTGTGCTACTGATTCTATATACACATTCAGATTTCCAAGAAACTGCTCCATCCAAATCCCTAAAAGTGGAATTAGTTTTGATTTACGCTGAAACTGACGTTTGAAATATAACTTCAAATGCTAGTGTGTGTTGGTAGTGTATGTGTGTGTGTGTGTGTGTACATGATTGCGTGTGTGTGTGTGTGTGTGTGTGTGTGTGTGTGTGTGTGTGTGTGTGTGTGTGTGTGTGTGTGTGTGTGTGTGTGTGTGTGTGTGTGTGTGTGTGTGTGTGTGTGTGTGTGTGTGTGTGTGTGTGTGTGTGTGTGTGTGTGTGTGTGTGTGTGTGTGTGTTGTTTGTGTATGTGTGTGTGTGTTGGTGGTGTGCACTTCTGGGTGCTGTGGGGCTCGTTTTGGGGAGGCTGCGTTTTTGGTACGTGGCATTCCCTGTTTGATATTATTTTTGTTTTTATGCTCACAACTGTGTTGTTTGTGCCGTGTGGCGGCCGTAAAAAGTCTCCCCGTACATTCAATCAATGTTGTTATATTTTCATCCTTCAGGGATTGTTATTCGTTCTAAACCCTCGGCCTCTGTCAAGATGAGGAGTATTTTATACCGTGTTGAAGGTTCTGTGTTCACTGGCATCGTGTGTTTGCTTTGTATGCTAGTGTGTGTTGGTAGTGTATGTGTGTGTGTGTGTGTACATGATTGTGTGTGTGTGTGTGTGTGTATGTTGTTTGTGTATGTGTGTGTGTGTGTTGGTGGTGTGCACTTCTGGGTGCTGTGGGGCTCGTTTTGGGGAGGCTGCGTTTTTGGTACGTGGCATTCCCTTTTTGATATTATTTTTGTTTTTTTGTTTTCATATGTAGGATTTTACGGATTAGACTTCAGTTGGAGTAGAAACTGACGAGCTTCGTGCATTAAGTGATGGTTTATTTGCTTATGTATAGATGCTATAAACTGGAGACGCGCGATATGCCCCAACTACAAATCAAGAACTCTTATTGTGAATAGAGTCTAGCAACTGTAGGTAACATTTCCTAGCTGATCCATACACGATGGAACCATAATCCAATGTGGAACCTATCAATGACCGATACAGATGTAATAGCTCCCCAGTCAGAGCCTGCGAAAACCTTTAGAGGGTTGAGAACTTTTAGACATTTCTTTTTCAAAGCAAGGATATGAGAGAAAAAGGAAACTTTTATCAAAGATTACTACTAGAAACTTAAACTCTGAAACCGCTTCAATGAAACCGCTTCAATACTTGATCTAACTATATAAATATCTTAGTCAAAGTGATGATCACGAGAAGTGAATGCATTTGGTTTTAGATTTGGAAAACTTAAAACCGTTTTCATTAGACAAATTTTGAAGTTGCTGCTGGAGTTGACGTTCTTTAATATCCATGTCCCTAGACCTAAAACAAATTTAAAAATCATTCACATTAAGGGAACAGTCAACGCCTGGACTGATTTCTTTAACAATCACTGTTTATTTTAATGCTAAACAACGTCACAGATAGTATACTACTCTGGAGGACACCTATCTCCTGTTCATGTGCATCTGATAATGTGGTATCAACGCAAACACGGAAAGGTCGCTCATTTCAGAATATGGCAATAAATAACGGAAACTGACCTCTGAGGCAAAAGTCTTGAAGATCCTTAAAAATGCCATATTTCTATGTGGTATCATAAGCGCTTTCAAAATGGAAAATTACTGCAACGGCATGTTTCTTATTCACAAAAGCCACTCTAATGTACGTTTCAAATCGTATAAGACGATGAAAACCATTCTGATCATCCACAATGATGTTGTTTGATTCTTTAAACCATACCAGCCGGTAATTCACTATTCTTTCCAAAGCTTCACAAACACAACTTGTTAAAGTTAAAGTTCGATAACTATTAGCGCCACTGGGACCAATTAAAAAGAACTTAAAACAAGGTTTTATTTAAATAATTGAAAGGATTGCTACCAAACCTGGTAATTTCAGCTACATCGGTCAGTATACATCGGCAAAATTAGCATAATCATACGTGTTGGGTGGATATTTATTTATTATAAAACATCGCTATATTGATACACCTTGCGTAAAAAGGCATTTCCTGGCATATGGTTTTCTTGAAAAACTTATTTATTTGTTACATTTAGATCGCTTTTAACGCTCCGAGAAATCAGTGTGCTCGTTGAAGCGAATGACTGTTTAAGGAAGGGCAATGATTGTGTCTTCTTAATTCATACACGGTTCCAAAAATCAATGGTAAAATGCCGATAATTAACAACAAAACATACCAACATTCGACTCACTATTCAGCAAACCGTTACTTAAAAATTTAAAGATTCGCCGTCGACAGTTAATTCAGATATACACGGATTGTTGAGAGTAACGAATACTCAGCTGTGCGGTAGAAGATAAGTATCTCTGATTTGTCAAGAGCTGTAAAGCTTTGTATTTTATATTGCGGTAGTTCTTAACATGCTTTTCCCGAAAATTGTGTGCGTCTTGTGGAATCGGCGACGGATTGTTTTAGCGTCCTTTTACAAAAAAGTAAGCATAAAACTTTGCGGACTCAAGCTTTCCGGATGGAAACGAGGTCATTTAAAAATCATACCTTTCTGAGCTAAAATACAATGAAAGCGCGATGAATATGTTATGTCCAAAGAACGGCTAACAACAGAAAAGGAAACAAAGGCAAACCCTCAATCTGGGATTAAGGTATTTAGCCAATAACGAAGCACCTCCGATTGAATACCCTTAAACTGCTTTTAATTTATATACAATATAATAGCAGCTTATTTTATCCTTCACTTTTCTAGTTAGTCTTTTTGGTGTAGTGGTTAAGTTGTTTGCCCTCAAATTTTACAAGTGGAGTTCAAATCCCGTCCAAACCCATTTTGTTTTTACTTTTTTCTTCTGTTTTACTTATATTTTTCAGATTTAAAACCATTTTTGTTTTTCTGCCAATATTCATAAAAATCTTCATTCATATCAGACTAATAAGTATAATGGCAATGTACAAGTAAGACTAGGTATAAAGATACGGTTATACATAGTATCATATCTGGTTATCTATACGGTAAGCAACGAATTTACGCTTAATGGATGATAACGTCGTGTTTCTCTAAAAAGTACTATTCTTTGGTTTAAAAACAGTGTACATTGGAAAAAATAATGTTCTGCATTTTCAATTCCTTTTTTACAGTCGCAAGTTGCATTTTCTCTTAAGTGGTTATTAAACAAGTCTGCATGTAAGTTACTGCAACCATTTCTTAAACGAGTGTGATAAACAGTTAAGATTCTCGTGCCTTTAAAATAAAATGACGGTGTTTCAATTTGTTTGAATAAAGTTCTTTTAAGTCTATTTTTAAAAGAAGATAAGGTTGGAGCATTCCTAATATCTTCTGGTAGAGCATTCCATAAATCAACACTGGATGGTACGAAAGAGTTCGAAAAGATCGCTGTTCGTCTAGCAATAACAGTAAAATGTTCAGCGTTTCTTAAGTTATAGCGATTGTTTTATTCTAATATATTCAATATGAAAACTTTTAAATTCTATTTATCTGAAACCGATTATCAAGATTGAATTGTAATTGGTATAAATAATCTAATGATCGCTTTTTCTAAACTCTACCTCGTATATTCTTTTCCCAAACCCCACCTACACCCCTTGAGGGATGTAGGGCAGCTTTTTAAAATACTTTTTTTCCTGAAAATGCTTGTCAAAATTTTATTTATGTCTGGCCCAAGTTTGTAGTTTCTAACAACGGAAAATTAAGGAAATATAATTTCTTAGAAATAATGCCCTTAAGAGATTGTAGCGCTTTCCTTACATATTCCATAATAGAAGTTTTCTGAAACTAATAGTGCTGATGTAATTCTGAGTTCTATATCAAATGCTTCTTGTTTCATAAAAGGCACAAGAAATCAACTCTCTAACAATGAAAAATTTAGAAACTAGAGATTTATAGAAATGAGGCTCTTAAGGGGGAAGTGTTTCTTACATATTCCTTACAGCAACTTAAGAATTATTGTTGTCTGAAACTAGTAGTGCTGATTTAATTTTACTTACAGTAATTAAGTTATGTATGACTGTTACTTGCAGAAAAAATTTTCCCCTCGGAGATGAAGCCCAACTGCTGCTTTTTTTCTTAAACCAATACACTTTCCAGTTGGTCTGCTTCATTCGGCGAGGATATAAATTCACTGAATTTTCTTGTTTAATACATCTCTGTAAACTTTCAAAAAGTAGTGACATATTTTTATTGTTCAGCCAGAACAAAACAACGGTATCGGTCAAACATGTTATCTTTCGGCATCGAGTAAAGTGGATCCATTATGGTACATTGACTGCACGTTTTAAACTCCATGTACAGAATCACACTGAAGTATGTTTTTGAATGAAAGTATCATTGTACAGTCACTGAGCTTGCTGAGTGTACCATGAATTGCTGCATATATTCGGGTTATTAACATAGTAATGCGATCCAGAATGCCGGATTTGCTCGAGTCGTGTATCAGATTAAACGAGTGGGTTAGGGGTTAGGGTTAGGGCTAACCCTAACTCTGACTGCGACAAGAGCCAATCCGACTACTGGATCACATGACTATGATAATGACTCTATTACCTGACCATGCCTGAGAAAACTCAACTCAACAATGAAACTTTAAAAGAAAACAACCTCTTTCCTTCCTGGCGTACAGAAAGCAATAGTTTGTATCCTATTTTAACATTCTAGAACTCTGTAAATTTGTTCATTACGACAAACTCAATCAATGGTTTTAAATTATATTTTTTCCGCAGAACTCAAATGTTTTTATTTTTTCTGGTTAACATCAGTCTCATTCCAGTAAATGAATATATTGAATTAATCATACATGACACACGCATATTCAGTACATAATACCAAAACGTTTTCAGTAATGCACATTACAACAACAGTCAGACAAGTACAGTACAAGAATAGAAGGTTATGCAATCTACTTCAGTAAGAGACTCTTCCTGGAATGTTTCAACATGAAGGATTACCATCATCGAGTTTGTAATCTATTTTTTTGGCAACAAAGTTATTTGGATTCTTGACTGGTTCAAAATTTTCATTAAATCATACAACCATACCTGGGGTTTGAGACAATTATGGTGGGATTTCAACCTTTTGCTTAACCGGTTTAATTTAACTTGTTCACTTCTTGCTGAAAATTTGCAGTTAACGATGCTTCATCAATATGATATCTTAAAGTGGTGGTCCTTTGTTATGTTTTCAATGGTTTAAAGTATTGCTGCAACAAATCCCCCACTCGTAAAAACGTACAGATTTAGACTGGTGCAACATTATGTCCAGTATTTGATGATTCTGTGACGGTTTCTGCAATATCTAGTATTGTCCCAGCATTATTGTTTCTCTATCTAAAAAAGAACAAACAGTTTTAAAGGGAAGAATAAATCTTGCGAAAAGATATCCAACATTGGAACTCAAAAATTTGTATGCTACTGATCTGGTTCCATAATGTATGTTTAGCTCTTGACTGGTAAGTTCCGTACTCATCAGGCATCAATAAAGAAGTTCCATGATTATGAATAATTTAAATATGTGAAACATGTATTAACAATAGAATTATATTGTACAGAAAATAGTTTCTCATCACTAACTATGCTCCTTTTCATTAATCACCTTCATGTAACCACTTTATTTGTAAGGCTTCAAACAATATAAGCAAGGTCACCAAAATACCTCAAGTTTTATCCATTAATAACATTCAATGACAAAAAATTGATACTAAATCAAGGCAAAAATTCTCCAATATATAGCAATTGTTGTAAGAATAAGATTCAAAATTGAATTACATGTACCTCATTTCCAAACTAAAAAGTGGTAGTCAGACTCAAACTTTGTGTGTCCTGTTATTACAATTGACAACTATTAAAATCAGATTCATGTTCATCTGAAAAAAATGTAAAATAGCTTTAAAAATGTTTAGAATAAGCAGATCCTGCACAGATGTGTATCAACAAAACATTGCTTGAAAATTGACTGCCTTCTGGATTTCTAATGATTATTTGAACTTATTTTAGAGTGCAGTACAAACTACTTAGTAAAGAGTATGTCTGTTTGCCACTTCAGAAATTACTTCATATTACTTTATCTTATGATACTCAAAATATCATAAAGCTACACTAACGTGTATATATAAAATATGTATTTCTAAACATGCTTAGACAATGAACTTTTACCTTGTAAAACTCTCCACATTAGAACCAGAGGATTTGAAAAAGGCCAAGAAATTAAAACATTTACATGGTACAGACTGGTAGAGTTAAAGATCTTATAACTAATTTCAAAATTAAATGTATATGCAATTTGGATCAGAATAGTGAGCAAATTTAATAATTTACAATACTTTGTACAATGTAGTTTCAAACCTGTAATTTTTATTTCAATACATACATTCATGCACATGTTTTATATCTTCTACAACCTTTTAAACTGCAGCATTATTTCTTAATAATGAGATATGAATTAAACCAAAACTATACTAAGATTCTAACATGACTTACGATTTTGTCTCTATTTACAAAGAGTAGAAAAATTATGTTATATTAAACCATAAACAACGCGGGAACCGATATGCTGTAAACATGACGTCATATTGTGTCGAATGACGTTAAATGAGTGTTCGCGTAGAAAATAACGCTTTGCATTTATTCACCCTTTGTAACATCTGGTCATGTTAGAATCGAAATAACATCCTTTTCAGCGTTGTTATCGTCTAATAAACAATGATTTGTCGTTCTGATGCGCAGTTATACACCACTCAGGCCTCCGGCCTTCGTGGCTAATTACTGCGTATCAGTACTCCAAATCATTGTTTATTAAACGATGAACACCGCTGGAACGGATGTTATTTCATAAATAGATAATAATTTATATCTCATTACAAATACAAACCTGATCCTTCTGAACATATGCCAAACACATATCACTACCTTGGAGTTTTGAAAAAATATTGTCCCGAACTGTTGGTTGTGATGAGTGACATTTTCTAGCTACAGAACAAGGTGAATTCACTGCAAATAGTTCAAATGTGAATGATTTAATGAATAAAATAAATCCTATAATCTATTAAACAATCAATCAACCCGGAATGAATTACCAACTGCAACACAGTGGACATGGTATTATATAAATGACATAGAAACATCTTCATGTTTGACCATGCAAAGTTGTTTTGACTATTTTCATATACACAGAAGACATTGGTTTTCTGACTGCTTCTTGCTTTAACTCTGTGCTAAATGAATTTCCTTAAAACATATTCTCCTTATCATAAATTAATTGAAATTAGTCATTGTTATTTTATATGAACCCTAAAGCCTTCTCATTCTTAAAAGTGGCAACAGTGTACTATATCAGTTATTCCCCTTTTATTTTAGCAGATTGTTGATTTACATCCATTTGTGTTTAAATTAGTAACAAGAATTACACTTTAGGCCTACATGTTAAACATGAAAATTAGATAATTTGTAAAAAGATTCAGAATCGTGTAGATTTGTATAATAATTTGTTTAAAAAGAAATTGGTGAATATTTAAAACCTGTCAAATTTGTAGACATTTGTATAAACACGTAGTATATGAGCATGATCATAAAAGTCAGTTATAAATGGTTGCCATTATCAGAAAAAAGTACTGGCAATCTACTTTACTTCGATTAATGCCATTTATGTACACTCTTGGTAAAGCAAAAGAATTTGATGTAAACAATGACGGATTTACCTGTGTCAACTGGACTGTATTTTATTCTGTTTTACAAAAAAACAGTGTGTACCAACTACATTAAATTCATTATTTTCAAAATGTTGTAATACTTTTAACAAAGAATCTATCGTTATTGAACATAGAATCTACCATTATTGAGAATTGAATTCCCTTTAAATTTGACACGCGGAGAAACTTACTGCAGATGTTACTGCAAAAATTGAAAGCTTTTCCACGCTTCGCCCGCAATGAAATTTTAATGCCTGAAAGATTTGATTATATTACATAACTGATGTAACTGAGGTCGTGGGCGACGAAGAGAAACACATTTTGTCTAATTCCTTGACGTTTTCGACTTTCTGTCATTTTATGACATCACGCATGACGTCACACTGTAGAAGATAAACTCTAATTAGCACGTCAAATATCAGACGTTTTTGTATAAACAAGATGCAACGATCCAACGACGTTATTAACGTCATGGACATGCACTATTTTTCTATATTCCACCGGGAAACACCCTAACCAAATAATTGCTAAATTTGGTAGTGTGGTGATACTGAATCAGATTTCTAAATGTACTTGATTCGTAATGACGGATTTGTCGGTGTTTTTTTTTTACATACGTATCAATGACTTATTTTAAACGCCGTTCTAAGAATCGCTGTTTTCTTGTGACATCCATAATACGCCTTGCAAGAGCAGTGAAGCTGTATATTCCCGTTTACAGTACATAATTAAATAAGAACAGATGTCAAAATATAACAATTACATATACAGTGTCTTTACTCAATATATTGTTTATGAAATAGTATGAAAGGAAACAAAATGATAGTATCTGAATTGCATAATCTTACTATAATGGAAACACTGGGTAATGTGAATTATTAAGTAAAATTTGAGTCTTCAATCCGTGCATCAAATAATGCAAATGAAACAATTATTTTTTCACTTCTACAAAAGTTCCCACTATTTACTCAGCATCTATGTCTACATCATTTTCTTCAGCATCTGGTTCTGCGATCATTTCTTTTGCTGATTGACTTGTTTTGAGAGACTTGTACTGGTAATAGTCATTAAACTCGCTTTTGCGAAGGTTGTGAGCGCTCTCTCTTTTGTGAGCAAAATATAGGTAGTTTGCTCTTATACAGCTTTTGGAGAGGGTCACTGGTTAATGGTAGAGTTTCTTTAGTGAGTTATATCTTTCTAAATCCCTATCATTCATACCGTATTTGAAACAGGCATGCAGATCGCTTTCAGTAAATCGCATCCACTCCAGTTGTGACAAGTTTACTTTCACTCCGACATCGTAATATGTGATCTTTATGATCTTTGATTGAAGATGTTTGAGGTCAAAGAAGTCACCGTATGTTACTAGCACAACTGTGTATGACTTCCCATGTCTAGCAAAGGTGATGACAGTTTCCCGCTGATTTGGTACATTGCGATTTCTTTTTCTTCATACTGACTGGCAGTGTGCGTACTGTTTAAACTTCATTTGTGTATAGCCCGTTTAAGGAATGTGTGATCTATTTGTTTAATATTCTAAAATCTGATTAAAGCATACAGGAGAATTGATGCGTAACTTGTTGTTTCTATTTTGTACTGTACATGCATTTGAATATAACACCAAATTTTCATCTGATGGCGGTACAGATTGTACTTGTCAACATCTCACAGGAACCCCTCTTATTTTAGTTTATCTGTTAAGGGTAGCTCCTGACAAAACTAAATTTGTATATGCCCAAAATCTTCAAAAGTTTCTATCTTCTTTATTGTGATAAGAAAGTAGGCAAACCTATACATTTTCGGAATAACATTTTGAACAAGGCTTACAGCCAGGGATAACCCTTTATGCCCATAAAGAAAAAATGCATATGATACACTGTTCCCAGCTGGAGGAAACCGTATAACAGATGTTTTAAAACATTAATTGCTACAATTTTATAGCCATTATTGTGTGGTAAGTGTATATATCTCTTAAAATATTCCCTCAAGCACGGAATAATATATAAAATGCAACAAAACTTTGTGGGGCTGCCACTAGATGCAAGCCTTCTTAAAAAATGATCATGAATAAAATATTTATTACATTTAGTGTCCTATATATGTCTCCTCTTCTATTGTACTTGTTGTGTTTCTTCTTTTTATTATTATTCTTATCATTATATTTTTCTTCAATGAAATCCTGTCCAGAACAGAACTCGGAAACTACTGGAAGGAACTGAATAAAACTTTGAACAATAATAGATGATAATGTGAAGTTGTGCCAAGCGCAATGTGAATATGTTACCAGCACAATCATTATATCTCTTGGACACTTGACAGCTGCGTAATCTCCCGTTTCCCACCTCTTTAAGGATATCCAAAGGTACTTTGAATTGATCCCGAATTAGCCTTACTTATAAAAGAAAGTATAGGCAAGCTGCATATCCTTTTATAGCAAATGCATTTTATTTTTCAACTATGTAACGGCTTTGTCAATGTTATTTTCCATATTTGCGCTGATTCAGATTTCGTGTTTTTGTTAAAATGTTATTAAACTCTTCCATCATCCAACATAGATGGTCAAACTTTCCCATGATGCATATACAAAGCAATTTACAAAAGGTATCTTTGATTTAATTTATTTCCCCAAGGGAAAAAGTTATAGTAAAATAAAAGTTTTGTACTGGCATTTTCATGTACCACATACACCAAAAGGGTCAAAGAATTAGAATGGAATCTTTTATCAAATATCTGAGAAATACGTTATTAGTTTTTATATCACACGATCAACCTATCAAGTTTCTACCATTTTGATTCAGAATGGTGGATTTTAATCACTCAGAGCATAGTCTACAAATACGTGATTGTACTTGAAAAAAATGAAGAAAGAGCTAATGGTACTACATTTTGTAAAAACCGTGTTAAATTTATTAATATTAAAGAGTTTTTAACAATAATTCTTGGTAGTCTGCCAATGCTGGACACCTCTGTTTGAAAAGCTTAATGAGCATTAAATGTTGCAATAAAGTCAATCACCTGGTAATCTATCAAGTGGCCATTATGTTGTAGAGGTTAGTATATGAGGGACATTCATCACATCATTGTAATAGCCTGGAACCAATTTAATTTGGAAACTGGCCATCACAGTTTACCCCCTTTAGGCAATTAATGCATTCCCTGGCTGATGTTAAATCAAACAGAGCACATATATACTTTTACATTATAATGATACAGATAAAATCGAAAAAAAAGTTTTTATGATTATGATAGATACTCTTAAATGCATTTAGATTATGTTACAAACAAAAATATGACCGTTAATGATAAACGAATCCCCTGGTACAGTATCATTAAAGCCATTATTTACGAACTGTTGTCCGGAGCAGAAATTGGAAAGTACTCCACGGAATTGAATGACACTTTGGACAATAATAAAAGGCAATGTGAATGTGTACACAGCGCAAGAATAATAACTCTTGTGCACTTGACAGCTGTGGTATCACCCTTTCCCACTTCTGTAAAGGCATAATTTTTTCGGAGCATTTCTCAAAAATCATTAAAGGGATTGAGTTGAAACTTGAAAGATATATAGATGGTAATGTGAACTTGTTTCCTGAGCCCATGGTTGAAAAGTTATATCCTCTTGAACTTTTTTTATTTATTTTTCTTCAAAACATTTTGTCAAAAAATAAAATTGAGAACTACTTGAACAAATTCAATGAAATTATATACATATGCACAGTGCAAGGATGATTACTATTCGGTTCAGTATGTTTTTTATTTCAAAAGCAATTACTCAATAACTATTCAAGAGATGAAGTTGTTACTTGAAGGAGGAATAGCTGACAATGTAAAAGTGTGCACAGTATCAGACTGATAACTCTTGAATCGATATTGGGAGTTCTCTCCTTTGACATATGATATTGTTTTTCAAACAAATGAATTAATATACAATGACCTTTGATTTTGAATGGTGTTCGTCCGTCCGTCCATCCTTCGGTCCGTCCATCTATTCGTCTTACACAATTCGTGTATGCTCTCTATGTTGTTTACCCCTTGACAGATGCTCCATGTGAGGAGGAGACATCCGTTTTCGATACAGGGCTTCAAAAACAACATTTCTAGCTCTCTTTGTAACCTTGAACGCTATTATTTGTTCTGCCTTTTCAAAAAATGTTTTGTTAATTTATTTTCTAATCACCATAAAAAAGTATAAAACAAATTTTGCCGCTTCGATTCCTTTCTAATATAATGTTGGGCTACAATGGGGAAGGCAATATTCATGGGCAAACGTTTTAGTTCCCTATTCTTGAACTCTGGCACAAATGGAATTCTTCTTCTCTCATATGACCCATGGTCCAATATACTTCAAAAATATTCTTTCTATTCTCCTTGGTGCATATTGGCTTGTACCTACAATGTGAGCAATCGCATTTCTTCATTGCTGTCTTTGCGTTTTTGGTACGTGGCATTCCCTGTTTGATATTATTTTTGTTTTTTTTGAAACTTGTTTATCGGTAGCTGATATATACTATTTTTTACTTACTAATTTTGGTTCCTCACGAATGTGTTTATTCCAGTTTTAAGGGGTAGTTTGTTTTCTTGACTCGTGTAAAAAGTTTGAATACCTTCCTTGGAGTATCCGTATTTTGGTGTGTAGAGCATGCTGCCGCGGGTGATACTGGCGCTGTAATAAATGTTTCATCTGAAGCACTATACTGAACTGGTTTGTGTGTTCATTATCCACCGCCGTCGACATTACTGTCAATCGCTATACTTTGTACTGCAACAACACTATTACTTGTATTCCGGCTGTTATTTCATTATCACACACATCAATTTGAATGGCATTGACATTTGTCTCCAACACTACATTACCTTAAATTACGTCAATATTATGACTTGTATTTTTAGCTGTAATTTCACTGTCACATGAAACATAATTATGATCATTGTCAACGTTATTGTCAATCACAACGAAACGTTACTCGACATTATTTTCACCCTTAAGTTACAGTGCACTGCGTCATCACTACAATTTGTCATTCAGGATGTAATATTATTGTCATACGCACAATTTTCACCCTCTTTGATTTAATTACCTATTGTTATACTTGCGTTTTCACAACCATACTGCTGGACCTCTACAACTAAATTACCTTGCACTGTGGTATCATAATCAGTATGACAGTTTGACTTCGTCTGTACAATGTATATATTTTCCATTTCCAAAGCATCTTCTATTAGTTGGTATCAGTATGCATGGTCTGCAAAGTAAGATGTAAAACTATATCATTTTTTTTCAAAAAATAGATTCTTAGTCTGATTTCAAAGTATCATGGTTGATATTGTACATGTATATCATCTTATTAGGTTCAAAATGCAACACTCTTACTTTTCTGGTCTGAGGAATTCGATTACAATGCAAGCATTCTAATATGCCTACGGTATATTTACATACAGTGAAACTTCGACAACTCACACGGGCCCGAGTAAAGTGCTCGAGTTATTGACGTTGTCGGGTTATCCGAATTCCTGGCATTGACAAGGGAAAATATCTCATACTGTGGGTCTTCTTGATAAAATGCATTGATTTATCCACATGTTACAACCAGTAATGTCGTCCTTAATCTTAAATATGCATCAGTTTTGTAAATGACACACCAAATGTACTATGATGAATTTATTTAATTAAAAAAAATCCATGTTAATTTCCATGGTACCTTAGACTCGTTATAATTTATATGACATCTTTAAAGAAACCGTTTTACAAACGTCATCTACGATATCCGTTTCATGAGTAATTTATTCCATTTATTGAAAAAAAGTTATTCAATTTTCTTTAAAAATGCTTTCTGTAATGAAATATTAATTTTATACCTTCACGGAAAACATAAAGCTCGTTGATTTATTTTACATTTTCGTCTCATTGAATCAAAATAATAAGCGGCTTTAGTCGGAGATAATTAATTTTTTTGAATAATTTTATACAATTAAGCCACCAAACGGAAACAATGATCGGCATTAAACAAAAACTCAATAACAATTAGCAATAAAAGTTTTATCGCGACGTGTCAAAAAATGTAGATGCGCCGCTGAATGTATGAATATATTTATTTAATCAGCGACTTCGAGCTGCCAAAGTTAAATAAGTAGGAAAACTACCTGCTGGGACCGCAGGCGTTCCTCGAGTTACCGATGCTCGAGATATCCATGATGATGTGTAGTTAAACGTATAGGACAAATTGCCGGATCCGACGAGACATCTCGAGTTATCCCGGGTCCTCGAGTTGTTGATGCTAACGAAGTTTTACTGTAGTTAATCGGAGTGCTTTTATGTATGATTAAAGCATTCGGAAAAGTAAGTGGAATTTTGGATATGTAAGTAGCTCCTTCCAACTCGTCTTATGTACTTCCGCTCAGAAAATGAAACATACAAATAGAAGTAATATCTATATAATACATCAGTTGCATGAAACAGTTGTGATTCGGAAACTAAAAATGTTTTTGACTGTCGCAGTTGAGCCTTAGCATATCCTTTACCTTTTTTCCCCTTAAAATGCCAATACATTTTAGGACTAACCGTCACAGTTTTTTGATTCCCAGAGACAGGGAAAAAATGAATGAAAACGTTTACGTCATACCACTGACGTCATTGCTCCACGTGAAAACGTTGCACACTTTCAGTTGATCGTAACGCATCTAAATCGACTGCCTACTGTATTAAGTTCTTCTGCATACTATCCCAGTCATGTACTCATTATATTAGATTATCAAACTAAAAATAAGTTTATATAATATAGCCATGTATGATATATTAAATGGTGAGCCACAAAAGGGGAGTGAATTCCAACAGCCACTATTTATGACCTATTACACATTTCTGCGGAAAGGAAAAAGGTCCGTAGTAGTAACGATCGAAATTGAAGCATTTCCCGTCGGTAATGTGCTTCGCCCTAGTGAATTATTCAGCCCGCGAGAATATATCTGTGGAAGGCTTCAATTTCGATAAAGCATTCTAAGCCATAGATAATTTCTTAATTTCTGAAAAAGAGTATGAGAGATGTTTATGTAAAGATCCCCCAACTGAACATGAAAAATTAACGCTGAGAATTAAAATAAAATATTTATTATTTTATATCCTTATTAGATGTCAAAATTAGATTAATGTTTGCTTCAAAACTATCGTCTCTGTATATGCAAGGATTAGACTGACATTTAAGCAATATTTCGTTACTATCAGTACAAATGTATACCTCTTTTAAATACTTTGTTAATGCACCAACCGCCTGTCCAATAGCTCTTACATGTTGTCATGCATCTTTTCATGATTTGTTTTTGCTCTAACAGCACACATAATGTCAACCCTTTTTGTTCCAGCAAAAAGCACTGTATTAGATTTGTTTTGTACTAGTAATTGAGTTGCATATAGCAAAACGTTTTAGTGCAAAATAATAGTATTTTAATGTACGGGCTTATTGTTGAATATTTAACTACATAAATCGGTGACTGTATACACAGCATGTCAATATACGGCGTTATGTTCCTAGGGAAAACACAAGATAAGTAATACTTGATTTGGTCATAAAGAAATATCTCCAATACGACATTACCTATAGTTCTAAACATTTGACAATGTGCAGGTGGCCAAACTGTATTTTTGTTATGGTAAAAAGATGATTTTACCAAACATTGTATAGGTACTGCTTTTTTGCTCTAATCCAATGATAAATATAATGGAATTACTCGTAAATAGCTATCAAAACGAAGCAACAGAAATCAAAATGTTCATTAACTGGTATACCTTATGAAAAACTCGTTTCAAGTTAACAATGTTACAATGTTATGAGACAGAAATCGGTGTAATCATAGCGCTAATTATGTAATAAACAGTTTAAACACTTATTTCTCAATCCATCAATAGCTGACACAGCATCACAGAATTGAACGATAAGTATATAATTAATTTAATCAATTCACAATTAATTCAAATCATTTTCGAAAATATGTTCGAATATGTTTTACCTTATTTTATTCCTTACTTTTGTACCAAACAATAATACATAACAATTATTCAAGTAATGATATGTGTCAGAAGACTAATTATTTTGTCTTATGTTACGACAATGTTGAGTGTTTGTGTGAAAAGAAAACAAAAAATGTAGTGACAATTAAAGACAAGTATGTATAGTTAGATTTACTGTTTTTCTATTTACAACAACTCTTTAATTCAAATTTTCGGCAATACTGCCTTTTTCAAGAAATTTGTCTGCACTTTTACAATTTACATGTTGACCATCTTTATGACAAGCTTAGAAATGAAAAAAAAAAAAACTTCAGGAAATGACGTCATTTACATCACACGTCCTAATGACGTCATTTACACCAGACGTCCAAATGACGTTTCCCGTACTTTCTAGTAAATGTCCGATCACATGAAGAATACACTTAAAAACTAAATTTTTTCAAGACAGGACTATGTATCAACTAAATTATTTTCCGTTTAATTTCAATTTAATTTTAGTTTTTAAGTGTATTCTTCATGTGATTGGACATTAACAATGTAAGTTAATATAAGTTATACTTATTATTCCCTGAGGAATATTTGAAAGAATTTATTTAGATTTAATTTTGTCAAACGTAATGTACGTACAGAAACTACTACCCACTCTTTCGTTGATAAGTTTCACTTGAGTTTCTATGTATTAAATTGAATAATGGGTGTTTCAAAAGGTTTTCTATTGTTCTTCGCAGATAACTCAAAGGGATTTAAGAGACAATGCAATCTCAAGAAACTTGAATAGAATTCGAATGATAAAGACGTTTTGTGAGAATATTGAATTGTCCACTGCTGAAAATGCAACAGATATCCGTGCTCATATAGACAACAATAACAAAGTTCTCTATTGCCGAGTTAACAAGTGTGCATCTACAATGACACTTGAGCTACTAAAACAACTCTTCGACTGCGACACGGAATGTTTAATTGAAAATGCAAAATTGATCAAACAGGACGCACTAAATGCTAAACATGTAATGCAAGAGGCATTTTCATTTATTGTTGTTCGAGAACCGTACTCGCGTATATTATCTACTTACAGTAACATATTTTACTTTCCCAAAGAAGATTGGCTGTATCGAAGTACAAAAATAATAAGACAGGTACGTGAAAATGCTTCATTGAAAAGTCTGAAATTTGGACATGATTTAACATTTGCTGAATTAATTAAGTACATCGTTGAAAGTTATGAGAAGGGACTACGTATAGATGAGCATGTAAGACCAATTAGTCATAAATCATGCAGTCCATGTTCATTTAGTTTTGACTATGTAGTAAAACTAGAAACAATCAAGTCTGATTTTGAATATTTACTGAGTGAATGGAAACGTAGAAATTTTATCGGTAATTATAACGCTAATATACTAACACAACTTAGGGAATGGGCAATATATGGGCCGATTAAACATTTATTTAGAACAATCCCTTTAATACGAAACTCAAATATTTCATTATATAAAATATTTCTGAGAGCATGGTCTTACTACCAAATAACTGGGCACGTTTCAAAACATTTCCATTTTCCATTTGAAGAACATGAAATTAACAGCATAACATTGTCCACTTTTCTTAGCTCTTTGGAAAATGCAGCTAAAGAATTAATAAATGCAAGCCATGATTTAAAGTTTCAACGACTCGAGGCTTTAAAGGAGGCATATTCTACTGTACCAAATGAATATATGAATCGACTGCAGAGCGTAGTAAGATCAGATTGTTTGATGTTTGGATATGACCCGATACCGACAATTTTGGTAAATATATCGACATACTTTTCTGACAGCGGTGACAGTTTGTACTTTAAAGGTCTAGATACATAACCACGCTCGTATGCAAATATATATAGATAAAATTTGTCATGACAGTTTTATTTGTGACAAATGTTTGCAAATAAGGCAGGCAATTTATGATGATATCGCTAATGTAGTTTGCTTTCAATGACACTCTATTTTCTGACTGCTTACACAAATCAGTTGACAAACAAAATCTTCCATAGTCAATAGCCAAGCTACATGTCGGAATATGTAATAGATGATAACAAGTTGAAAGGATATTTGAAAGATGTAGTGAACTAAAATGCAACAAACATTTAGGTACCGATGTGAAGATTTTACGAACATCTACTTTAAAACTTTTCGTTTTTAATTTTATCTCATTGATTAAAATAGTTAGTCCCCTTTCATAATATATATACGTACGAAAGTTTTCTCGACATCTAAATAGCTGTCTATGTCTTAAGTTGCAATTATGCCGACAAAGCAACAATATATCAATATAGTACACCTTCAGATTTCGTTTCAAACAGAATCGTTTTCATTTTAGTATGCATTGAAATTTATGTAGTAAGTCTTTTCATCCTCTTATAGATCTTTTTAATTAAGAAAGAGTTGAATATTATGTGCCACTGGACATTTTAGTTATCCTCATAGGTAATATATGGAAATTACTGTCTGGTTACCTTTACAGAAGATAATAGCCCTGTTGTGTACTCTTGTGTGAATATGTGGCTTTTTTTCTTTTTGGAATTGCCAAATGGTAGGCCATGTGTTGTCTTTAAAACAACATAAATAGTATGATAACAAATATTACAGATAAAATAGAAATATGTGATAGATGATTTCATATTACATTTGTTACATATTTTATACATTATGATTTTTCATTAATGAACTTATAGTTATAGAAAAGCTTTCAAACATAACAGTCAAAATGTTAGAAATCATAACGTTATGAAATGAGCTTATGTATGTCTCAGATACGACATTATATTGAAGTTTTGCCTGTGCATAAAATCAAGTACGCCATTCTGAAAAAGAAAAGTCTACTTGTATCCTGTATTTACTCTGAGTATAAGAAGCTACACATAACAAATAAGCATCTTAAAAATAGAACTGTTTGGTTTATTTTTGATGTTGATACTTTTAATAAGATACCTCAAATTATGTGTTTCAAAAGTTGAGAAAATTTGAATAATAGATATTCATTTGACTTTTTATATTTGTAGTATTTTTCTAAAACAAGAAGGTCCTAAGAAAATATATTGGTCGCTTTAATGTTAGTTGAACATCTGTTACTTAAAAGATATGCTTTGTAAATACTCTATGTTAATTGGCTTAGTATTAAATTAATATCCTCATACTCACGATATGTCGTTTTACATACAATTACCAGATATCTGATACATTGTACATTTAAATAAGTGACTGATATGTAGTCTTATAAAGATTTTTTCGATATTGTCCCATAGGGATCTTACACGTTGGCAATCAAGAAAATAATGTCCTACGTTTTCTGTGATGTTATAGCAATTACAGTAATGACTATTCAAGATGTTCCAGGATCAAGTGGAAATGTGAACCCCTTAAGGTGTCATTACCCTCCCCTGCAAATAAAATGACTACAAGTTTCATGAGGAATTTAACATAGTAGATACAAGTTCAAGTCCCATTCTAGGACTACAAACAAGCTGAACTTTATTACGATAGTGCAGTCTATCAGCTACAGTACACCCCTCGCAAAGGAAGGGGTACATAGCAAGACCATAAGGATCTGAACAATGCCATAAAAAGACCCCCAATATTCCAACAGAACACTTGATTACATCTTGCCAGAGTTATCCAACGCTACGGTGTTTTCTAAGCTCGAAGCAAGTAGTGGCTATTGGTCTATTCAGTTTACAGCTAAATCACCTAACCTGACAACTTTCAATAGTGTTTTTAGTACAGTCCCTAGAGTTTTTTTGTGCACTTTTTGTCCAGAGAATTTCTTGGTATAATTGTTAATAAAGTTAATTTTTTTCGAGGGTGGACAGTTGACATCATGTCAGCTTCCATGGAAACCAAGATGGCGTCCAAGATGGCCGCCATTTCATGAGGTAATGGTAAATGTTATTCTATCGATTACAGCTAATATGTATCAAATGATGCTAACTTTAATGTGCATGGTAATTGTAGTATAGATATAGAACTCTGCAATGAAATGCTAGTCAAGGTCACTAAAGGTCATAAATCTTGGTCAATTACGGGTCAAATTGAAAAATCAATGCTAAAAAATGCGTTTTACCTAGTATAGTTTTAATTAGCTTTTGTAAAATTCGCTCGAGGCTAATAAAAAGTGTACTGTTACAACCTCTGGTCATCATAGTTATACAAAACTTATTTCATAGTGTAATATTGATTAATAACATAATTACGATTGAAAATGTGATAAACGTCAATCGGTAATTTTGCGTAAAATGTGAGCATGTATCTCATAAACACATACTCTGCGTGTTCCGGCTTGTATTATATTCGTATAGTTTCTTTGTATTTCTAAACGTTTTGGAATATTTCAGGCTTTAGTAAAATCATACCACTGATGAAGGTCACAAAAGGTCAATGTCAATGTCATAAAGAGGTAAAAATGTGCAATTATTGTTTGACAACAATTTTATCTATATAGTTTTAACTTTCCTTCTTAGGTTAGATCACAGATGATACATACAAAAAAAGTATATATTTACCAGTGACCACAGCGATTAAAAATAAACTTATATTATGGTCATATAGCGAGTACTAAAGTGATACAGTTACTAAGAGTTAAGAGATACCTCCTCGATCTGAATTGATTGTACATAATAATCCGAGAGCAGCCTAAAAATGCCTCTTCTGCTATTAGTAAATATTTGTATTTAGTTCGACGTATTTATAAAGCAGATCTAATATTATTGAATTAATAGCCCATTCGTTTAAATAAATCAAGGCTGCAAGTTTGTAACACATATGTCACATACCAAAACACTTCGTACTCGTACATAATTATGGTGATCCATTGTAAGTTGGTTACAAGTATCTTTGTATATGTGTTTTTTTTGCATGGATTATTAGCAGCAGGCAATGTAAGTCAAATTTAGGTTAGGCATAGCTCCAGATTACTTGGGATAATATTTTAATCATGTAATCTCATTACACAATCATTGTACAAGGTTAAGGGTAACTTCTTGTCCCCATCCTGATGATCCATCAAGGTTAAATTTCAATGACAGTGGATGTTTCTGTATTCTAAATGTTAAGTGATTTGGTAAAAATACTTTTGTTTATCAGGATGTAACCTTTGGAATAGTTTGCCACAGTTGATACGTAATATTACAGTTTTAAAGCATTTTAAGGAATTCGTCAAACATCCTTTGCTGTCCCAGTTTTAACATTGTGTCTTATCACTCTTGCATTTTCAGTGTAATGCTTGGATAGTTACACTTGATTCATTAGTTTTTAATCTAGTCGGTGCTTTTATTAAGACTGCTTGATGTTCATTTCACTGAAATGTTAAGTTAAACAGTACTATGAGTTCCTGTATACATGTTGTTGTAATAACTTAGTTCTGTGAGACTGTACAAATGTGATACCATTGATTTATTTGAAGTAAATAATCATACCTTTCCGAAGTGTGCCATCAATGTCAAGGACCCTAATGGAAATAAGGGAGAATCACGTTTCCCTTTTTGTGTTATCTTTGGTATTGATGTGCATATCATGATTTATAAACTTGTGAATAGGTACAATTATCTGTATATGTTTATCTGTGATATACTGAACTAAATTATCTATCTGTCTATTATGTCCTTTACTTTCATACTGATGGAGTAATAGCGGTCTTCATCTTGAGACATATTAATTTTTTTGACCCATGTATTCTTACCGAATGTGAAAACACGCAAAAGCAACTTAACTTTCTGCCTGTTGACGTGATGACAAGTAACGATGACAATGAAAATAGGGGGCTAAACCTCTATACGGAGACATCTATCTCTATTTCAAATTTCGATTCCAACGTTTTCGTACATATAACAAACCTCAATCATTTAGGCATCGATTTTGGGAGCTTGTATACGAAGGATAAGATATCAGCAGAGGCGCCAGCTATTTGTATAAAGGAATGTTAACTCTTTGCCTTCCTGCCTGGTGTTGAACAACCATGGCAGTTTGGTAGGGCGTCTACCAAAGGATAAGGGGTAAAGGAGTCGAATCCTGAGCGATTATTACAGTGTCCTTCGGCAAGACACTTTATTGCCTTCCCCTATTAAAAGATGCTTCCATTTGGAATGAGTCTCGATAATAAATAAATGTGTATGAAATACTGGTATTGTGTCTTGGATTTTAGCATAGGAGTCGAGATAAAACTGTGCTTGGAAAAGTAGACTATCGCTGAATGGCTTCCATAACCAATATTGTAGAACATATATTCTGATTTTTCAAGGTGTATGTCACACATAGGTTCTTATGGATGTACAGTGAATTCAGACATGTCCTACTAATTGTGAAAACTAATGCCCGAAACAGGCAATTCTTACTTGGGAAGATACATACAACTGGCACCAACTGGGGAGGAAATGATAATATGACAAAATATATCATGGAACAGGCTGTTTCCATCTGAATTGTGGATCTTCTGCGTGGAAGACTAATGTAAGATAAATTACAAGCCCAACCTAAAGATGCTTTAATAAGCTTGAAAACATTGGAGAAGTCACTGCCATTCCAGCACCAAGGTAGAAGGGCCATGAAGGCATCTATATAATCCAACAAGTACATAAACCAGTTGTCAGACCACACAATGGAAACAAAGCTTGAGGTCATGACACAGGGAGCTCTGTAAATGCATCCCGGAAATTAATAAGAGTAAATGTTTACAATTTTGGGCCACCTGTCCAATGGCTCCTCTAAGTCTATCTGAACTTTCAGACCATGGAGATTCTGTCTGTCAGACATCTGCTCTACTGTGCCTGGACTACTGCCAAATTTGGAAACTGACGGTATCAAATTTCAGTGACTCAAGCCATGATGTAAGCAGTCTATCTATCAGTGACACAAAGTCATTTGATCTACGACAATACAACAGTTGCTTTGCAACACAGCAGTGGTAATACCTTTAGTATGCACACGTGTGGTATTTTTAAGAAAAAGTGCTGACATATATTATACACATCCGGGTACTGATAATTTATTTACATTCGGGAAAGGTGATTCCTCGGCTTTCATCACTGATGTCTAACCATCTTTAATTTTAAAATGTACAAAAACCAAGAATGAAAGGAGACATCGATTTACGTTTAGCTTGAATCTATCAATTTGTATTGATAATAATTTCATGTTGTTAAGGATATACCAGGGGGTGTTCAACTTGTACCGATTGTGCCTTCCTTATAAAAGGAAATATAGGCAAGCTGCATATCATTTTAAAGCTCGTGAAATTTCCTTTTCAACCATGTAACGGCTTTGTTATTATTACTTTGTATATTTGCGCAAATGCAGATTTTGTGTTTTTCTAAAATGTGATTCAACTCTTCCATTATTCAACCTTGGTGATCAAATTTTCCTGCCAGGTATTTAGACGGTATGATTTACAAAAGAGTATCTTGGATTTAATTTATTTTCTCTAGGGAAAAAGTTATAGTAAAATCAAAGTTTTGTACTGGCATTTTCATGTACCACTTACACCAAAATGGTCATGAAGTTTGAATGGAATCTTTTATCAAAATTCTGAGATATGATTTTTAAGTTCACACATCAAACCATCCCCCTGTCAAGTTTCGTGCATTTTGATTCAGAATTGATGGATTTGAATCAATCAGAACATTGTCTACAAATCTGTGATTGAAATTCTGGAAAATGAAGAAAAATTGAATCTGAATGAAACCGCCTATTTACACCCATAAAATATAAAGGTACTGCCCTCTCCTTAACACTGACCAAGCTAAAGAGCTTATGGTACTACATTTTGTTAAAACCGAGTTAATTTCTATGAATATTAATGAGATTTTAACAAAAATTCTTGGTAATCTACCAATGCTGGACACCTAAGTTTGAATAGCTTAATATGCATTAAATGTAGCAATAAAGTCAATCACTTGGCAAGCTATAAAATGGCCATTATGTTGTAGAGGTTATTCTGTGAGGGGCATTACCATTATTGTGGCAGTAAATTACATCAGCATGTATTTAGACGTACAGCTAAACATGGAAAATATCTGTAATGGGATAAGTATCAAACGTTTAAATCTTAGTACATTAAATATTTAATATTTGATATGAACTTAATAAATTGGCATGCAATGTTATGTTTTATAAAAAATAATCTAGCAATATATCTAATAAATCAATAATGATGAAATTTGTCAAAATTTAGTGTTTGTATAGCTACAATATGACAATACTTGCTGAAAATAAATACCCTTCAGAGATACATACTGACGTGTACAAGTATTACCAGGTGGTACTGCCTACTAAAGTGCACACTCTGCAGGTGATAAAAAAATTGAACAAAATGTTTGTCAATGACATGTTAAATAATACCTGCTGGCTGTTTTTGGATGTTTTTATCGTGATCACATAACAATACATTTAGAGTTGATTCTAATTAGTTATCTTCTAGTGCCAGATCAATTAGTAGAGAGAGTGACAGATGCTTTTAATTGATGTACTAGGATTCTACACATGTATCGAACCTGTATAGTCATATAGCAGGTATAAGTATTTAATAACTATTTATTATGTTGATATGTCCTGCAAGTTTCCAACTGGTTCTAAACATATGACTCCACTAAGACAGGTCAAATCATTGTTATTACCTGGAACCAATTTATTTGGAAACTTTCACTCACAAAGTATCCCCTTGAGAAAATTAATGACAGGCAGATGTTAAATCAAACAGAGCACTTATTTACTGCTACACTAGAATATTGCAGATAAAACACATATTTCTAAATAAAAATAACAAATAAAAGAAATGCAGTTTTACCTATTCTCGGCTTTGCCGTGATGTCATACTGACCAGTTAACCAATAGAATTATTAAGTCGTGTTCATTTCTTCATTCGATAGAAAGTGAAAACTCGGTCTTTACCGTTGACTCATATGCAAGTTTAAATTTATTTTAAACGAAACAAAAGGCTTTTGATAACATAGAACTATTATAAAAACAATCTAGTTTCAAGGTAATGGAAGATCGTCAACTTCTTTCATTTCTAAGCTTAGTTGTTATATTATTCAAAGTTATAGATGCATAGAGACCAGCGATGACAGCCGAGGAGTCACATTTTCCCGAATGTAAATAATTTTTCAGTACCTGGATGTGCGAAGACGAGAATGACAGTCATACAGGCTTTAGTAGGCTGTACCGACATAAATACAATTTGTATTTGTGAATCAACATAACCTCTGTAGGTCCTACAACTTTTGTTTTGACCAGCTAATTCATTTGGCTCATCCATTTGAGCATACTTTGAATACATATACTTGATAGTCGGTCTGGGGTAAATTTGATTATGTCGCAAAGAGTCATTTTTATAAAACACCCCGGACAGACTATCAAGCATATATAATATCTTGTATTATATATACTTGATTGTCGGTCGGGGTGTTTTATAAAAAACATGGCAAATGACAAATACAATTCGGACAAAACTGTTTTCGGCTGAATTTAATATTCGAACGTATGATCATTACAGCCCTACCAAGCATTATAATGCCTGAAACCATGTGACAATGACGTCTTTAAAATGACGTCATGTATGCAATGCTTTCTGGTAACGTTTCCCGCGATCTTTGACATTTCATTGAAATAAACTCAACAAAATTAGAGTTTGAAACATAAAATAAACAAAAGCAAGAAGACGCGGCAATGCCGCAAAAGCAGGTTTAGACGGCGCCTGTAGAAATTGTAGGATTAAGAAAAAACAGTCACCTTGACCCCCCCCCCCCCACCCCTGCAAAGATTTTTTTTTCTTTTGCGTATTTTTTTAATATCTAATTTCAGTAAGCAACCTTGACTCCCAATTTATTTATTTTTTTTTTGCTAAAAACAATTAAAAAACTAAAAAAAATCTATTTTAAGTAAGTGACATTGACCCCCAATTTTTTTTTGACTTAAAACAATTAAAAAAAAAAATATTTTTAGTAAGTGACCTTGACCTAAAAAAATTTTTTTGGGGTTAAAACAATTAAAACACTTAAAAAACGAAAAAAAGAGATCTATTTTAAGAAGTGACCTTGACCCAAAAAATTTTTTTTTGCTTAAAACTAAAAAAAAAAATTAAAAAAATTTGTAAGTGAAATTTAAAAAAAATTTTTTTTTTGCTTAAAACAATAAAAAAAACTTTAAAAAATCCCAAAATGCAATCCCAAGCTTCCTCTCTATGCAAGCTACCTACACAAAAAGTTTCATTGCAATTGGTCAATCCTAAACTCGGGTTATTGAGCGGAAACCGTTTTTCTATTTTTAGTAACAGTGACCTTGACCTTGACCCTAGTGACCCTAAATGCAATCTCAAGCTGCTTCTCTACGCAAGCTACCTACACACCAAGTTTCATTGCAATTGGTCACTACGAACTTGAGTTATTGAGCGGAAACCATTTTTCTATTTTAAGTAGCAGTGACCTTGACGTTAACCCTAGTGACCCCAAATGCAATTCCAAGCTGCGTCTCTACGCAAGCTACCTACACACCAAGTTTCATTGCAATTGGTCACTCCTTACTGGAGTTATTGAGCGGAAACCATTTTTCTATTTTTAGTAACAGTGACCTTGACCTTGACCCTAGAGACCCCAAATGCAACTTCAAGCTGCGTCTCTACGCAAGCTATCTACACACTAAGTTTCATTGCAATTGGTCACTCTTAACTCAAGTTATTGAACGGAAACCAATGTTTGATGCCCGCCCATCCGCCCGCCCGCCCGCCCGCCCGACATATGACATCGCCATTCTAATAAGTAGGTTTTTTCAAAAAACCTGCTTAAAAATGTTGGTTTCTGTGTCATATCACGATAATTTCACTTGTGAACACCAAAAGTAGTTATTTTCACTCGTGGCTGCGCCGCTCATGAAAATATCACTTTTGGTGCCTACTCGGTGAAATTATAACGTGATCTTACACCAAAACAAGCAATTATCCTTTATATTATCTCAGAATGACATTTATAATACCTCTATGTTGTCAAAGGCTTTTTCTTTCCTTTAAATAAAAAACTTGCATATTATGATATATTTATATAAGTCTACAGTATAGACTGGGTTTTTATCTGTTACCAAAATAAAGAAATGAACGCACTCTTATAATCTCATTGGTTAACTGGCCAGTGTAACGTAAAGGCATAGCCTAGAATATAGTGTTATATTCAACACAGTGGTCAGTACTGATAGGAATTTAGATTTAATTGTACATAAGCCACTTGACCACTTTGTCAACCACTTAGTCTTCGAACATTTACTAAAGTCCCCTTATGGTATATAGTATCCACTGCTAACAGATATATTAAAGTATGGACAACCAAATCTACTTTTATATGTATTTTAAATTGCGCACTACAGTTATTCAGAGAGAGCTGTAATTGAATTACAGACCTGTAAATTCACAGTCAACTCCTTGATTCAGAGACTTCTCAGAAAGCTAAAGGCGAGAAAGACTATATACCCAATAACTTTGCTTCTTGGAGTGTTAGCTTTCTCGGAAATAGGAAGCAAATTATCGTGGTTATAATTCAAACAGGATAAATATTAAATCTGGTGTACTCCAGGGTAATATTTTGGGACCGCTGCTCTTTCTGTTGAATATAATTTTGTCATGCAACTAGCCTTATATATCTACCAATAATGATATACCATAGGCAGTGCAAGTAAAGAATTGTACGCGTTTAAGTGATGATACAAAACTACAGAAAAAAATGGATGAGCATTAATATCTCTACTAAGACACCATTTTCATTTTATTGATTTACTTCATAACTATTTTATTAAAAATCTTAATTTGTGTGTTTATGCCATAATGTTACTGACGTGGTGTCACTGAATCCAAGATGGCCGCAGTCACAGAGCCAATATCGGGGATGAACTCAGATTAAAGGATTTAAGCATACCCTTTAACTGATGTCCAACTAAATAACCTCCAAAACATAAATAATAGTATCTTCGGAAGTATAATAACTTAACCTAAAAGTTTTAGCTACATGCATTCCCAGTCATTATCGATTAGCGGTTCAAAATATACTGCAGTACCGGAAACCATTCAATAATATATGTAGAGTTGTTGTTGTACAATTAATGGATGGATGCGATTTATTACAGAAAGCCAACTTGTGGTAAACTGAGGCAGTTTTCGCCTTAGGTTCTTCTTTGATATTGTATTTATTTATCAATTTACGTTCATTGAACACATAATCTATGTTTCGGGAATATAATATGCTACATGTAGGGAGTGCCCCTTTAAAGAGATATACCCTATATCTGATGACAAACTGAAAACCTCCAAAACATAAATAATAGAATCTTTAGAAGTATGATAACTCAACCTAAAAAACTCAGCCATGCATTTCCAGTTATTATTGATAAAATCAGCGGTTTAAAATATACTGCAGTACAGTTAACAATAATCTATGTAGAGTTGTTGTTGTATAATTAATGGACGTGCAATTTATTACAGAACACCTCTTTAAAATGAGGCATTTTTCGCCATGGGTTCTTCTTTGAAATTGTATTTATTTATCATTTTGCGTTCATTGAACACATAACCTTTGTATCAAGAATTTAATCTTCTAGATGTAGGAAGTGCCCATTTAAGCGACATAAGTAATTACATGAGAAAAAAGCCTTCATCAACAAAACTGCAACTTGTTTATACAATATTAAGGATGTCATAAAAAATTGACCGTCGCTGACAGGCATTTCTTTCTGGGGGCTCAAACTGGCGTGTTGGTTACTGAGGAAGAGAAACGGATGTACATTACAGTATTTAACAATTATATGCACGAATGCAAATTTAAAAACAAAAATAATATCAAACAGGGAATGCCATTTTTGTTGGTATATATCGACAATGAAATAACCATGTATTTTTGACACAGGGACTTTTTCTAAAAAGCAATTTAAATCAATTTTTCATCAAATAATTTTTTTAATATGAAGGCAGATAACTTTACTGTAGCAAGTTTTCTATTTGGACCTTGGATAAACAATGAAATAGCTGTACATGGGTGAAAAGTTTCTGATAGATTTTCACTTGCAATTTCAATTGGTCCCACATGTTAGAATGAAAAGGTCTGGTTCTCTAACCCGCCCCTCCCCGCCCACTTTGCCAATGCATACATACTGTCACTTTTGGTAAAGTGGCATCCGCCTTGGGAGTGGGGTGAGGGTCAAAGTTTTGAATCCCAGCAGTGGTTAGATCTGATTGGCCGGTTGCTGAACCGACAGCTAGTTAAATAATGGTTAACGTATGCATAGTCCTGACTGACCAGTGTCTGGTGTTAAAGTATAGAATTCAGCAGGTCAATGTGCTTTAAGAAGGTGTTTCATAAGTCAGAAGTGGTTGGTCATTTAAGTAGGGTGATGCTATAGTAAACACACACTTTACCTTGTAGCCTATGTACATGTAAATAAACGCATACTGAAATTTGTTTTCGAAACGATGGAAGGAAATCAATTATAGAAGGATTGCATGGCGACATGTACATGTTATCCCTCTCACCCTGACCGGCCAGACAGGAACTTTTTGGGGTGACTGTTCCTTTCAATGTAAAATAACATTAATCAACACCATTCTTAAAGAGCATACACAGAAATCAGTGCTACATGTTTTTCTTAAAACTGTTTATTACATTTTTGTGTATTCCGGTTTTTATGACATTTTATTAAAGAAATGATATTTGATTTATAGTAAAATTTGTTTGTAAGACTGTGGATAGAGCGAAACTCAGGATATAAGTTCTCTGCCCGAGATTCTTTCTTTATTTAACTTTTCTTATGAAAATGTTATATGGATATAACAATCTTCGGATAATGATAAGGTCCCAATGAGTTTGTTACAAACAAAGTTACCTGTATGTCCTTTACTTTTCTATTGATTTAGTGTCCAGTGCCAGTGATATTAGGTTAATGTACCAAAAATATACTTGATATTTTCTGAAACAGTCTTTATTTAAGTGACGGTCTTATTGCATATTGCTCTAGGTTTCGTTAACTTTGTGTGTTGTCCGCAGCTTTTTAACCCCTAAATTCAATATACATGCAGTCACCCTGTACATTCTGGACTTGATGGTATGTTGATTATTAAACAAGACTTATTTGCCAATAAATAGTGTGCACTGTTGAATAAGATCACAATTAAGTGAAAGATTTTTATCATAGTCTGCATTTGAATCAGAAAGGCAGAAATTAATGTCTGGTATTATTAAAGAACTTGGGATTTTCAACAAAAAGCTGCAGTTCTGATAGCTGTCATTTTCATGAAAAAAATAGTAGAAAAAAGTGGTCTGTACAGTAAATAAATTACAGGAAAAGTAATAACAGAGTATGGACATGGTGGAAAGTCACCTATCTTGATTACATATTACTTCTTACTTTTTCGAAGGGAATATTACCGCCATTATACAAATGTGTGGCTTTGACCTACAATTTTTTTCTGTTTCAAGACCTGACTTTTAATATCTGAATGTACACTCATCATGTACATGTATCTCTAATATTAAGGGAAGATACATATGAGTTACTGAATTTACTCTAAACTTTTTTATTGGTAGTTAATTAGCATGGCTGTTATTCTTATTTTTATTACACACTATTTATCCCAAACAAGAAACCTGGTTTCTGTATAGTGCTTTCAAAGTCAAATGAGAACTGTAACAGTTTTAGATATGGGTCTGTTTTAGGACAGAAAGTTTATCCATTATTCATTGGAACAATTAATCTTATCCTCTTGTTTTAAAAAATGAAGCTGGTCCCTCATTAATTCACAGCCTATTCAAGTTGTTTTATTGCCTTAGGTAGTACTTAAACCTTTGCTTCAATTTCCCCCTTATCAGTATATTATGTAAGATTACATAACAAAAATATTTCAGAGGGACCATAAAGTACACTATAGTCAAATTTTGAGCACTGAACCATGAATTTACTAAGATCTTACTGTAATTAGTTTAGTTTATACTTATAGATCTAATTCAATATTCAAGGTCAAAATTCAGGCTATACTGAAAAACTATTGGTCAGCGTGACGCTTTTTTTTTATTTCATATTCGCATCAGTTTTATTGAAACGAATTTAACAGCTGTATTTCATAATCAGTTGATAGAACCGTAGTTGGAATTGTAGAATTATTTTTCAAATTGGAAGTTTCTGATTGAAAATCATTTTTGGAAGTTTAAAAACTAAACTGAAGAAGTGTTGTTCTATGGGAAATTTTGAATAAATATCAGATATCAAGTGGTAAAGTCCTTTTTAATAGGTTCCAAGTTAGACACTATGTAAAATGTGACAATCTTTTATTTTATCTAAATAACAGTTCAATCATTTACGCAATTTAACACAACGTTTAAACACAGAGTAAGTATTTTGATTTGAATCTATAAAATGCTGCTCAAGGTTTATATACCTGTGATATTACATCTGTCACTTAAGGGAGTTTAATAATATTAACACATTTAACAATAAAATTTTAACAATAAATCACACAAAATAAAATATTTTACTTCAAAATGATGGCATGGCAGCTAGAATCAGCCTTTAGCTCGAAAAGTCATTAGTTTATACTAATTTATTTTAGCTCAATTGTGAAGAAAGCTTGTTCAAGCTAATATCGAATCACTCTCGAGTCCGCTTTCTGGAAAAGCCAGTACTGGTGTCATATAAGAAGGTACCGTCGTACACCACCGCTCCCCTCAAAAGTCATTGTTTGAGAATAGTGACATGAATAAAAAATCAGTGATATAAATAAAAAATGTTTGATAATTAAAGCTTGCCCTGTTGAAACTATGAGAACAGTTAAAGTACACATGTTTTTGAATAGATGTTTAGAATGGTTGTGGTTACATATATTTAATGTTCAAGAACTGTTCTTATAATGTCCTAGAACAATTCAACTATTCCTAAACATAAGAACACAGTTTTGCAGTGGTAAACAATTAAACTATTTCCTTGATCAGAAATTGCAAATTGCTTTGAGTTACTTAAAAATATTTGACATTTAGCAAACATTACAAGTTTGAATAAATTACTTTACTTGAATACTGAAATAAATTGCATTAAACAAATCATAATACACTACATAGACAATTTACTGTAAATCCTGTACATTTTGATACCTGAGTCAACATATTTGTTAAACATCATAACCATTTTTGCCGAGCCGCTTACGAAAGCTCGGTATAGGTGTCCAAATGATGAATCGGTGTATGTGCATGCGTGCGTCCTTGCGAGCGAGCGTACGTCCGTCTGAGTTTAGTTTGTCTGGTCTGTAACTTATCCATGGATCAAGGGATTCTTAAATAACTTGGCACAAATGTTCAACATTATGAGACGGACTGTCATGCGCAAGAACCAGGTCCCTAAGTCTAAGGTCAAGGTCACACTTAGAGGTTAAAGGTCAACTCAAGAATGACTGCCCGGAGCATTTCTTCTTTATGCATGAAAGGATTTTGATGTTACTTGGCACAAATGTTCACCACCATGAGACAGAGTGCCATGCACAAGAACCAGAACCCTAAGTCTAAGGTCGAACTTACAGGTTAAAGATCAAATTCAAGAATATCTTTGTCCGGAGCATTTCTTCTTCATGCATGAAGGGATTTTGATGTAACTTGGCACAAATGTTCACCACCATGAGCTACCCTTGTTTTTTAGAATTACTTCCCTTTGTTGTTAAGTACTATAAATAGCTTATAAATATTATAACATTTTAATTGCTTGCCGTAGAGAAAAATCAAGACTACTTTTATGTGGTACAGCGTGCATGTTACATCTAATATGTAGGTGTATTTTGACCTATCTCTATTTGGTAAGGAGTGAGTCCTTTTGACAGCTGGCGGGGTCGACATGTTGCACGTGGGCATCTAGTTTAATTTTTAGCAATTTGCTTACACTTTTGCCTCTTGTGCAGATCAAAACCATGTAGTCTGATCATAAACTGCACTGTAAACTATTCAGTCAGTAAATTTTCAGTACGTGTATCAATTATTAATTGTAAGATTTAAAACAAAATGCAATTGCTAATGTTTCTTTTTAATTTATTGTAGAAAAAAGCGTCATGTACGTACAGTGATGAGGGAAGTTCAATAGACCAAGATATGAAAACAACAGGAAACAGTCAATCATTGCAATTGTTAACAGAAGGATGTGGTGATCGAGATGGCTGTTTCAGTTTAGAAGATGAAGTTCTTTTTTGATTCATCATATTATCTTGGTGATGAGCATGATGAGACTTGACATCATATGCTTAATAGTAGATTTTTCAGTTTCAATGGAATAAACAAAACAGGAAAACAAAAGCATCAAATAAAAAGAATTGATAATTGAGGTGAGACAATGGGACACTTGATGTAATGTCAACATGCAGTTAACATTAAAGAAGAACTTTGTTGAGTTTACTCATAACTGGAATTCAGGTACATTGATTTTTTAAAGATAAGGAAAGAACAACAGTAAAATCAGCAAATTGATAGCTCACAAGAAACATCATTTGGCTAGACAAAGTGGACAACATCCATTTTGGATAAATTCCCAAGTTGCAGCTAAAGTGATAATGCTACGCTAGCTGTGAGTCTTTGTTCTTATAAGAGAAGTCATTGAAACTCTAGAACAGTAGCTGATGGTGTTATTTGTAAGTATTCCGAAGACTTCTCTGTTTTTCGGATTATGTGTTGAAATAAAGGGTATTACGCTTTCTTCTTTACTTCTGGGATACTGAATAGAGTACTTCTAGGAATTGTCATTGCTTTAATTAGTCCTGCTTTAATAACTTCCACTCGATATTTTGTCCGAATAATAATTTTTGCAAGTTCTATTAATCTCGCCTGCATTCCCTGTTTGATATTATTTTTGTTTTTAAGTTACTTTTTTCTGGAACAATTGTACATATTATATGTGCTTATGAAAGTGGAATGTTTGTTTTTGTATGTTTATGGTAGCAGGACTTAAAATCTAGGTATTGTTTAGTCAGTGGTTTTAAAATAGATACCAGTTGTTATTACAGTTCAATTTCTTTATAACCATTATATCAAGGAAGGGTATTTTTTTCTGAATTATGTTGTATTTTAAATGTAATGTCTTTATGTTATGTATTTAATATTTTTCAAAATGAATTAGGTCTAAAAGTGATCTTTTCCAAAATATGAAGCAGTCGTCTAAATATCTTTTCCAATTACTTTGAATATATTTTGCAAAATGTTCATCTTTTTCTTGTTTAATTTCATCATATAATTTTTCTTCTAAATAAACTAAAACAAGAGATGCATATGTAGGAGCTGCTTTGGTGCCCATGGCTGTACCTTTTGATTGATTGAAATATAGTGAGTTGAAAGAAAAGTTGTTGTTACTTAAACTTATTTGTAATCCTTTAATAATAAAATCTTTATTGAATCGTCCCGAAATTAATTCTGGATATTTATCTAACCAGGATGATATTGCTTCTAAACCTAATTGATGGGGTATATTTGAATATAAACTAATAATATCAAAAGAAATCAGCTGTGTGTATTCTGGATCAGATTTAGGTATAACATTTAGTGTATATTTTCTTTTAAGAAACTACGCACATTCTAAAGAAAAGGTTTCAATATTATTTCTAAAAGAGAACTAAGACGACTAGTTTCCTATTTTGGACATGCAGCTATTAGCCGAGTTTGTATATCTTGCGGATTTAATATTTCAATATATTCAGAATTTTGTACATTACAAACTTTTTCGATAATTTTGCTTTCATGAATTTTAGGTAGACCATAAAAAGTACTAGTTTTTAAATCAAAATTAAGTAGATAGTCTATTTCTTGTTTCGTTAAGTTTCTGTTTTTCTTCGTTAAATTTCAAATTTTATTAGATATTTCTTTGTATTGCTGTTAGATATAGATTTTTAATAAGACACATCTGTCAACATTTCCAAAAAAATATTTTTATAGATATCTGCATTCATTAAAACAATATCACCACCTTTATCTGCTTCTTTTATTATTATATAGTTGTCTTGCGCTAACGATCTATTAGCCTTTCTTTGCTCTAAAGTGATATTGTGTTTAATATCTTTATTCTCCCTCGAAACTTTACTACACCAAGTTTTAGTAGTTGTTATATATGCATCTAACTTATCGTTACGTCCGCTTGGTGGGGTAAAATTTGATTTATTTTTTACTAATGGAATGCTTGTATGATCCTCTCTGTCGAAGTATTCACGTAATCTTATTTTACGAAAACAATTAGTTACATCACTATTATGTTCATGTGAATTGCTATTTTCAGGTGTAGGAGTAAATTTCAGACCGATCAACAATACCCTCTTTTTAAATTTAGTTTACGATTTGAAAGATTATGAATGTTTGTAACTGTTTTATTAGAACCAGCTAGGTTACCTCTATCTACATTTCGCTTCTCGAATTGTGGTCCGTTGTTGTGAAGTATTAGCTTCTAATTTTGAAAACAGTTTTAAAATAATATGTAAACATTCTGAAGCTCAACTTGCGGGCGGCTTATACATTGTATTTAAAAAAATGAACGTTTCGTATCCGAAATGAATTCTTGAAGTAACTTTGCCGAAATATAATAGACTTACACTTACTGGTACAAATTTTTCCTATTTAATTTTTGTTTGGACCATAACTCTTAAAAGTATTTTAGGTATTAGTGTTAAACCTAAAAGGTGCATATATGTCATTAAGGAGTGATGCAGTGCATAGGAACAGTAACTCTTCAATTGATAACGTTTGAGTTATTACCCTTTGTTATATTTTATTACTTAATTTTGTTGGGAATATAACTCTCAAAAAGTATTTAAGGTATCAACATGAAACTTAATAGTGCATAGATGTTATTGAGGGATACAGATTTGGCGTTGTCAATTTGGCTTCAATCAAGTGATTTGTATCATATGGCGGGGGGATATCAATTCAATGAATTTGCTTGTTAATTTATTTGACCCCTGCTTTCTTCATTTTTAAACTGTATGTTATATAGTTATGTTGAAGAATAATTCCTCCTTGTGCATAATTTTGATAAAGCACCAGTTTGGGTATTCATCACTCCAGTAAGAGCTCTAGTTAAGACTTGGAAAGCTTTTGACCCAAGGAGCAAAAATTTGTTGGTCTTTGATTGGGAGAATCACATAATGTTCTAGGCAAGTGCTAGATGGTAGCCAAATTACCTTTGGCAATTACAAATCAATTTGGATACTAAGAATAAAAGAGTTCTGCCTTAAAATTGCCAGCGCTTATTAAGAAATGTGTAAACATATCTGAAGCATTTTGTTATCTTTATAACTTTTTGACTAATGAAGTACATTAAATATTGCTTAAATCACTGAGAATAGTTAGGCATGCTTCTCATGGACAGCTGTTTTGTTTTGTCTCGTCAGTCTACACTCAAGGATAGCCCATTTAGAACAACATTTATTTTTGTACTCTTATGTGATTCTTTTATTCGACAGACATTTTCCCATGTTGAAATTAGATGCCAAGGAAAATAATAACAGAATCTGGAGAGCTGAAAGTTTAAATGATGATGAAGATGATGATGATCATGACGACGACTGGAAGGATCCAGACTATAAACCTTCAGATCATGAATCAAGTGATAATGAGAATGATGAGTGTATAATAACTGACCAAGGTAACTTTTGGAATAATCAACATTAAACAGTTTATGTATATGGCACATTACAGTGATCTTTGATTTTTCATTTTGTCCTTATATGAACCTAACAAGATTCGAGATCTGACAAAATTTGTACAGGTCAATACCTTTTGTGTTTTTGTTACCTTTCCTTTGTCTGTAATGATCAACTATTAGGATTGGTGGATGTCTGTTTTCTATTTGTACCACAGGATACATATGAGTTACAATGTGTGTGGTCACAAGTTGCAGAAGGAGCTCTCAGTGTTAGGTCAGGCACAGTTAAATGGCTAGTCTAAAATGTCCCTGATGAAATTTACTCTTTATTTATCGAATTAGGGATCCACGGGGTTCTTTTTAAGGATTTGACTTTCACTTGCACAAGGGACAAGCTACCTTGAAATTCTTCTTGCCCTCCCATGCATCAAAAAACCTGTTTTCTGAATAAAAACAATGAACAGAAAATGTTAAGAGTTAATCTGATCTTATACATCCCTTCCTACACCAATAAATTGGCGAATGTTTGCATTTATCTTGGTACACAATTTCTCTGAAATTATCCTGAAACATTTTTAAACTGTTTGGAAAACTTGTAATGAGGTGCTACATAGGGAGTGTGTTGAAATGTAAATTAGAGGTGCTACATTTTAGGTCAGTTTAAGTACCTGATGAAAGATAATGTTTGATTGAAACAGTCCTGGGTTATATCATATTCTCTATTCAGATGATTTTAATGTAACTTCTATTTATATTTTCAGATACTTGATATTTTTATAATGTTTTCACTTAAATATATGGCCTGTTTGTGTCAACTCTCAGTAAAACCCAACTCATTCATTTTGAATGTAACTTCAAGTGATACATGATTGTATGTATCCTACTAAAGCACCAATAGCATACTGATAGTAGGAAACTTACTGTATATCTGCCAGATGTAGTAAGGTAGAATAAGGAAGCAGGATTTATATTTTCACAACTAAGTTTCAATCCCCATTTGAAGATTATACATGTAAATGCAGTACTTCTGTTTGTTTTTTTAACATAGTTAAGAAAATGCAATTGTGTTCCAGCAAACAAAGAAAATTCTTGTAACACGAAGCTTAATGATCCTCTTGATGATGAATATGATAGTGCAATGGCAGACAGTGAACCTGGTAGTTCAGGTGTGAAATCACAGTACATTGCTGGTAAGTCCCTGCTGTGGATCTGTTCTTTTTGCAGAAATGTTCCTGATTATTATGCCCCCACAAAGTGGGTGGGGGGCATATAGCATTGCACTTGTCCGTGCATACGTCCCGAAATTTTGTGAACGCAGGAATTTTTGCTGCGATCAAATTTAGCAGAATTATGGCCCTTTGTTTTTTCATTATACACTATATAGGGAAAGATGGTTGTAAAGGAATGATTTTTGTCTGGATCTGCTTTTACATAGAGATATTTATGCTCTCATTTTCAAGCAAATGTGGGAAGTGGGGGCATCCGTGTTCTATGGACACTATGGAATTCAACTTTGACATTGGCTGACCTTGACCTTTCTTGTTATTGAAGCTACACCTTTGAAATTTTAACTGTTTTAATTTTGCATGCTGACTTCTACTTTTAACATTGGCTGACCTTGACTTACTGACCTACTTCCTTGATTTTGAAGCTACCTCATTGAAATTTCAACTATTCGGACTTCTACTTTGAACTTAGCTGTCCTTGACCTATCGATGAACTTTCTGTTTTGAAGCTAAGCCATGAAATTTTTACCCTGCATACAGTTTTGAATTTGGACCAGATTTTTTTACTGACATTTGCTGACAATGTGATATGTTTCTAAGGTGAGCAATACAGGCCATGATGGCCCTTTTGTTTCTCATGGACAGCTGTTTTGTTTTGTCTCGTCAGTCTACACTCAAGGATAGCCCATTTAGAATAACATTTATTTTTGTACTCTATGTGATTCTTTTATTCGACAGACATTTTTCCATGTTGAAATTAGATGCCAAGGAAAATAATGACAGAATCTGGAGAGCTGAAAGTTTAAATGATAATGAAGATGATGATGATCATTTAGAAATCAGTTAAGCAGTTATGTCTAGGGGTCTATACATAAATAGCAGCATAAATGTGTAAGCTATAAAAAAAATGACCTTGTAAGGCTATCACCAGATTGTGAGCATTTACAGAAATTTCCATTACTAGGATTGCCTGGGTGACAGGAGGGATTCTTACTGATAAATTATGTATAATTTTCAAAAGTGAACAACATATTTTTAAGAAAATTACCTTTGATAAATTGTTAAAACTTTATAAAAATGTAATTTAGGGACTTTGTATCTGTTTGGGAGTGGTCTATATTTATATGGAAATCAGAAAAGGTGTATCTATAAAGGAAAAGATAGAGGCATTGAAAGGCATATATATGCAGTAAATTTTTTATTCGTTACGGACTTGCAAAAACATTGGGAATTTATGGGGCTAGCAAAGCCATCCGTCATATTTTAAAAAAAAATCCAACTTAATATATTTCGAGCAATTTGATTGGTTGCTTCCAGCCTAATATCCAATAGGAAAAGGCTTTTACATTTATCGGCTATTCATATTCTTATGAACCCAAAGAAACAAATTCTCGTAAATTCTCGTAAAGAGGAAGTACCCAAAAGACATCATTACGAAAAACTCGCTTGCCCGGCAGACTGCCATCTCTCAAAAATCACTTGCCTGCAGCGATTTTAACCCGGTACGGGCAAGCAGACTTTCGCTTATAAAAAAACCTGGATCCAGAGGTGTGGACCCTTTAGTGTATTCTTTTGAAACTTGCTGCACCTACTTTTGGGGACAGTATGTTGGTAAATACTGAATATTTATAAATACCAGAAGTTAGTGGTATGCAACTGTGTTAAATGTCATGTAAGAACTTTATGCCTTACATGAAAGGTACTAGTAACCAGACCATTCCAAATTCAATATAGTGACTATTTCCCCCATGACTGTGGTATCATTTTTAGCTCACCCGAGCAAGCATTTTGCTTTAAATGACATGTCTGAAACCACTGGGCCAATGTTAATGAAACTTGGCAGGGATGTTCCCTATAATAAAGTTCTACCAAAGTTGTTCAAATTATGCCATTCCTTGCAGAACTGTAGTTGCTATGGCAACCAAAAGGAAAAACTTTAAAAAAATCTTCTCCATTATAACTGCAAAGCCTAAAGTTTATATATTTAGTATGTAGCATTGTCTATTGGTCCTCTACCAAGATTGTTCAAATCATGCCCCAGGAGTAAACTAACCTCATGCTGATGAGGTCATATTTTTAGCTCAGCTGAACAGGGGGGCATGAATTTAAGACTATGCTAACATGGAATCATCAAGAACATAGTATCTGGCATACAGTGTTACCCCTGTGTGTGTTCGAAAAAGTATATACTTCGTGTCTGGTCCATAACTTCTGCATGCATGATGAGATTTTAAAATAAATTGGTACACATGACCACCATAAATAGATGATGTGTCGCGTGCAATATCTAGGTGCCTAGGTCAAAGGTCAAGGTCACAGTAGGGCATTGAACTTAGTGTATTTGTCATATAGGCTTAAGTGTAGTTTGAGTTTGTGTCCGGTCCATAACTTCTGCATGCATAATGGGATTTCAAAATAAATTAGTACACATGACCACCATAAGTAGATGATGTGTCGCGTGCAAGAACCAGGTGCCTAGGTCACAAGGTCAAGGTCACAGCAAGGGATTGTATTGTATTGTATTATTATTCTTAAAAATCAGATGATGTTCATGTTGGAATGCTTTGTGCTTTAAGTAAACATTGCGTCTTGTGTAAACCCATTCACTTGTAAGACCGAGGTTCACAGGTCCAAGGTCAGAGTTAGAGGAGGTGTCTGTGTCGGTGTAACACTTTGGTCAAAGTTTTGCGTGCGACTTCATATTTCATTAACCACTGAAGGTATTCTCTTGAAACTTTACACATGTCTTTGAGATTATAATTGGAGTTCAGTGTTCAAGGCCCATGACTCTAGCTTAGATTTTGACTGCATTATGGCCCTTTATGAACTTAGAACTTAAAGTTTAGCGTGCAAGATGTTGCGGGGGCATCCATGTCCTATGGACACATGTCTAGTTTCACTTTTTATGCCCCCGAAGGGAGGCATATTAAAATCGCGCCGTCTGTCTGTCCGTCCGTCCGTGCGTCCCCACTTACAAATTCGTGTCCGGACTGTAACTCTGTCATGCATTGAAGGATTTTAAAATAACTTGGCACACATGTCTAGCACATCAAGACGACGTGTCGCGTGCAAGACCCACATCCCTACCTCAAAGGTCAAGGTCACACTTGGAGTATGAAGGTTATGGAATCCTCTATATATGCACACATTCGTGTCCGGACTGTAACTTTGTCATGCATTGAAGGATTTTAAAATAACTAGGCACACATGTCTAGCACATCAAGACGACGTGTCGCGTGCAAGACCCACGTCCCTAGCTCAAAGGTCAAGGTCATACTTAAAGTTTGAAGGTAATGGATTTCTCTATATATGCATATATGCACACATTCGTGTCCGGACTGTAACTTTGTCATGCATTGAAGGAATTTAAAATAACTTGGCAGAAATGTCTAGCACATCAAGACGACGTGTCGCGTGCAAGACCCACGTCCCTACCTCAAAGGTCAAGGTCACACTTAGAGTTTGAAGGTAATGGATTTCTCTATATATGCATATATGCACACATTCGTGTCCGGACTGTAATTTTGTCATGCATTGAAGGATTTTAAAATAATTTGGCACAAATGTCTAGCACATCAAGACGACGTGTCGCGTGCAAGACCCACATCTCTACCACAAAGGTCAAGGTCACACTTAGAATTTATAGGTAATGGAATCCTGTATATATGCATACATTTGTGTCCGGACTATAACTTTATTATGCTTTGAAGGATTTTAAAATAACTTGGCAAAAATGTCTAGCACATCAAGCGGATGTGTCCAGGCAAGACCCAAGTCCCTACGTCAAAGGTCAAGGTCACACTTAGTGTTTAAAGTAATGGAATACTGTATGCATGATTACTCTGTCATGCATGGAAGGATTTTAAAATTACATAGCACATTTATTGAGCACATGGAGAGGACACAGACTGTGAGGCACCTCTTTCGGGGGCATTCGTCACTTGTGAGCGACAGCTCTTGTTTTAGTGAAAAATTCATTGTTGTTAGAATAGACATACTTTTGAATTGAGGTAATCCATCCTTTTTATTATCCTCATTTATCAGCTGGACTTGTTGTGTTTATTGATCAGGGTAATAAAAAAGGAGCGCACCTATAATTTGCATATAAAATGTACATAGTCCAGTCACACTATCTATACAAGAGTCGTTTTGTTTTGACACTTTTATGGATGTTGGTTTTTTTAGCCAAAATTTAAAATGCAAAATTAAAGGCTGCGCGAAACTCCCAGTTTAAACATACAATTTTGTGCCAGCAAAATTGAATGATACCACAGTAATAGGGCAATAATTCCAAGTTTCCACATTACTAGATAATGTTGGGCAACTACAAAAGTTAAGAAAACCTAACAAATTTGTGTTTAATTTGACCAGAATAAAGTGATAAAAATTGCTAAAACAATATCTAAACATGCAGTGATTTGAAGGATAGCTGTATAGCACGGCATGTAAAGTCTCATCTGAATTAAGGATAGCGGATGTGCTCTGCTTAATTGGCATTGGAGAGAAGCCTGCATATTTCAGACACAATTAAAATATTGATTTATCCATTGGAATTTGAACTACTAGCAGAATTGCTGAAAATTTTAATTTGCATTGTTATTCCAGAAGTGACTGTAAAGCAAAGGAGTAGTGAGCTCGCCATAGGTCAAAGAGATTGGGGAAGAAAGCATTTCTGTTTTGTTTGCAATGTCAGCGTTTGTGACATACCAAGACACCTGGAAGCAATGCACAGTGATAATGAGTTGGTGCAAGCTGCTCTAAGAAAACCTAAAAAGTCAAAAGAACGACGAGCATTGTGGAAGGTATTGATCAACAGAGGGTCCTATGCTCATAATAATAAGGCAAAAGAGATTGGTGGAGAGCTTCATGTAGTGCGACGTCCTTCCAAAAATGTTAATACTGATGACTATGTAGGATGCATACATTGTTTTGGGTATTTCCAGAAGAAATGTATGTGGCGTCATGCTAAGAACTGTAGTAGTTCATTTGCTAAAGAAAGGGATAGTTCCTTCCAGAAAAGTATTTCGCATGTCAGTAGTGTAATGACTTCTTCCTCAGCATGTGCAAAATCAGCAAAATTTCTGTTGCAAGGCTTTTTCAGTAAACTGAAATTGAAAGATGAAGTTAACATTCTCGTTAAAAATGATACCCTGTTGAACTGTTTTACTGTATCATTGCTCCAGGAAGGGAAGGATGTTTCATATACCATTAGACAGCTTGCAAAACTGCTGATTAAAGTAAGGGAGATGGCAGAAAAAGACCTGAATTGGCTTGAGGTACTGAATTGCAAGAACTGGGACATTATAGCGGAGGCTGTCCGTGAATTGTGTGGTTTCCGTTACAGTGAAGATGGTATTGATGTTGAAAAACCCATATCTGCAAGAAATATGGTCAAGCATTAAAGGGGCTAATTGCAGCTTTAGAGGGATACTTTCTGTCTTTTGGTGATGATGAGGGAATTAAGACAGCGCAAAAAATGATGTTAAAATACGAGAAAGAGTGGAAAAAGCTGGGAAAACATAGTGATGCCATTGCTCGGGTGAGGAAAGAAGATGAAGTTGACCTACTTCCACTGACGTCGGATGTTGTAAAATTAAAGGAGTATTGTGTGGCAAAAATCAACCAGATGTGTAATGTACCTGTTGGCCGGGAGACCTACGTTACTCTACAAAAGGTACTTGTAACAAGATTGATAACGTTCAATGCTAGGAGAGGTGGTGAGCCAGGGAAACTGAAAGTCACTAAATGGCCAACTATCAAGGAAGGCCAAAATGTACTTGAAGAAATAAAGAGTTTACCTCTTGAAGAACAGCTGCTTGCAAAACGAATGAAACTGTGGTATGTCAGAGGAAAGGGAAACAAGAAAGTACCCATACTGTTCCCTCCAGAAACTGTTATTGGGATTGATCTTCTGCTTCAGCATAGGGATTTATATTTCTCCTTCAAAGAGAACAAATACGTGTTTGGAAGAATTAATAAAATGTCAAAATTGTATCTCAGAGGGTGTGACTGTGTTCGAGAGATAGGGTGTCAAGCAGAGTTGAAAAACACCAAATACATTACAGCTACTGAGATGAGAAAGTACCTAGCGACAATGCTTCAGCTCCTCGATATGTCTGAAGCAGAACTCAGATGGGTGACGGACTATCTTGGTCATTCAATAGATGTACATAAAAGGTGGTACCGTATGTCAAATAGAGCTGTTGAAATGACGAAGGTAGCATCTGTTCTTGTTGCAGCAGAGTCTGGCTTTTTGCAAAAAGCACACAGTGTGCCATTTGACAGAGAATCAACAGGTATGTTTTAAAGATTTTTCACCTTTTTAAGCAGTGATGGGATGAGCTTTTGTGTTAAGTCATTTTATGAATGGGCTGTATGTCAACATTTTCTTGTCCGCACAATAGAGATTTCATTTTTGATTTGAATTAAACCAAACTTGCACAAAACTTTTATCATCAAAATATCTTGGTTCCAGTCCTGTAAAATCAATGAAGCATCCAGTATGAGTGTAGCTCAGGTAAAGGATATTATGCCATCCTCTCCTGCATGTTGTTTTGAGATATTTTAAAGTGAATTGGCCGCATTCTGCCAAAAAATTATCTATAGCCAAGTAGACAGGTAAATTTTGTCAATTTTCCAATTAAAAACGTTATAAACATGATTAACATGCTTGAAATAATAATATGGAATGTCAGAGGCAGAGCTACAGATAAGCTGCGTATTTGCGTAAATACGCAAACAAAATCGGCAAAAAAAGCAATTGAAATAGCAACCCTAGCGTACAGAAAAGCAAAGGAAAATAAGTTTACGCATTTGCTTTTAAAATCGCTGCGTATCGAAAGTAAATAAACTGAAATCGTATTTATAGACTGTTCCGGCGAGCAATGACTTTCCACTAAATAGCAAACATTGAATCGGCAGGGATGATCCTTTTCGTCAGTTTCGTTTTTTAATCAAGTTGTAAACTAGTCTCGGCAGAGATTTAGTATTTCCGGTTTCATTTTGTAAACAAGTTTGTCTCGATACGCAAATGATTTTCAAAAAAAAAGCAATTGCTTTCTGGAAGAAAGCAAGTGCTCAAAATATAATGGGGTAAATAAAATTTGTTACTCATTTGAAAACTAAAAAAAGCAATTGGTTAAAAAGTAATGGGGTAAATACCCAATTACACCAAAACCTTATCTGTAGCTCTGGTTAGAGGCAAGATCATGTTTAATAAAGCTAATCAAATAGTGGTCCATTATACACAGAAAGGGACGTATTATATTATGGACCTGGTTGTCCGTCATTTCATCTGTTGCAATTTCTGTCTTGAATCATATCTCTGAGAACAGTACCTTAACCATTTTTAGCTCGACTATTCGAAGAATACTCGAGCTATTGCAGTCACCTATTTGTCGGCATCGGCGTCCCTGTGGTTAAGTTTTTACATGTAAGCTGGTATCTTCAAGCTGGATTGAAACTTCACACGCTTGTTCTCTGTGATTATCTAACTTGATTGGCACAAGTCCCTTAACTCTGATTTGCTTTTTTGCATATTTATGCCCCTTTTCGACTTAGAAATTCTTGGTTAAGTTTTTTGCGTGTAAGCTGGTATCTCCATAACTACTGAAAGGAATGGATTAAAACTTCACACACTTGTTCTCTGTGATTATCTAACTTGATTGGCACAAGTCCCATAACTCTTATTTCCTTTTTTGCATATTTATGCCCCTTTTTCGACTTAGAAATTCTTGGTTAAGTTTTTTGCGTGTAAGCTGGTATCTCCATAACTACTGAAAGGAATGGATTAAAACTTCACACACTTGTTCTCTGTGATTATCTAACTTGATTGGCACAAGTCCCATAACTCTTATTTCCTTTTTTGCATATTTATGCCCCTTTTTCGACTTAGAAAGTTTTGGTTAAGTTTTTGCGTGTAAGCTGGTATCTCCATAACTACTGAAGGGAATGGATTGAAACTTCACACGCTTGTTCTCTGTGATTATCTAACATGATTGGCACAAGTCCCATAACTCTGATTTCCTTTTTTGCATATTTATGCCCCTTTTTCGACTTGTGTATTCATATAGTCCAGCATTTCTGCATACTGAATAAAACACCTTTCTGACAAGGTTTTTTGACTTTATGACAATTTTATTTGTCATATAGTCCAACATTTCTATACTCAATGAAATACCTTTCTGGCAAGGTTTTGTGACTTTTTATGACAATTTTATGTATTCATATTGTCCAGCATGTTTTTTGGGGTCAGTAGGACAAAGGTCAAGGTCACAGTGACCTTCAGTAGATAGTAGGTCAAGGCTATCATGGATGGCATATGTGTTTTACAATTTTATGTATAATAATATGCTTCGCTCAATAAAACATCTTTTTGACAAGGCTTTGTGCCTTTTTTGTGACAATTTTATGCATTCATAATAATCAAGCAGTGATTTACTAGATAAAAAATCTTAATAACAAGCCTTTGTGCCTTTTTGGGACAATTTTATGTATTCATATAGGTAAGCATTATTATACTCAATGAAACACCCTTGTGACAATTCTTTCGAATAGTCGAGCGTGGCTGTCCTCTGACAGCTCTTGTTGTTAATTTGTGGAAATGTTTATCTCTGTATAGAGTTGATGCCAGCAGAGTTTGTTCCCTCATTAGATTGAAGTTGGCCAATTGGCAGCCATTTGGATTTTGAAAAATGCTGTGTTTGAAGTCATACACTTCAATGTCATTAGTAGGCCATCTTCATTTAAAATTTGTGGAATTGTTTATCAAGGTATAGAGTTTTCTTTGAGGTTTGCATTCAAGATGGCAGATTCAATAATTATAATTCTTTTATGACTCAGAATTCATTGTCCAGATATATTTGTTACATCAGAAAATTTAAGAACATAATTTTTTATTTTAGCAAACATAGAAACTATTCTTGACACCCCTGGTGCAGAGAATTCTGGAACTCCAAGTGGAAGCTATTGCACTGAATTCCCTACAGCTGATTCTGAACCTCTGACTGGTAAGTCTCATTTGTAAATGATCTTGCAAGGATATAAGAATAGCATTCAGTGTGTAAAAAGGCAAATGTAAAGGTGCTACAAAGCTAGTGATTTACTCAGTGTTAGTTGTTTTACATTCTGCTAGGGACATAGAATCTTTAATGTGAGGAAGCCATTCAGCTGGCTTGCGGAAGGGCGGTGGGGTCTTCCTCCACCATTAAAGCTGGAAAGTCGCCATACAAATGTATGACCTACATTGTGTCGGTGTGACTTAAAACCCTACAAAATAAATAAATAAATTGTTTTACATTTATCCTTAATCTAATAGAAAAGAAACACTTTTGAGAATACTATTGAAATTGTAATTTGTGGTCAAAGTTTTAGTTTATTAAGATGACAGTTGCTGTAACTTGCTGTTTTTTAGACACGACAGAAAATCTTTGTGCAGAGGAACTTTCTAGGGAACACATGGTGGATGATCCTGGGAGTTCTTGTAGTGATTTCCCTACAGTTGATGTTAAACCTCCGACTGGTAAGTCTCATTATGTCTCCACTATAGTGGGAGACATATTGTTTTACTGCTTTTAGTTAGTTGATTGGTCTTTCGTCTCCGCGCCATAACTTCTTCATGCATGATGGGATTTTAAATTAACTTGGCACAAATGTTCACCATCATGAGACGATGTGTTGTGCATAGGAACCAGGTCCCTACCTCTAAGGTCAAGGTAACACTTAAGGTTTAAGGTCAAATATTGGTGCAGCATTTCATCTCCGCGCCATAACTTCTTCCTTCATGATGGGACTTTAAATAAACTTGGTACAAATGTTCACCATCATGATGATGTGTTGCGCATAGGAACCAGGTCCCTACCTCTAAGGTCAAGGTAACAGAGGTTAAAGGTCAAATAGTGGTAAGTCAATGGTGCAGTGGTGGAGACATGCGTTTATTAGCTCACCTGTCACAAAGTGACAAGGTGAGCTTTTGTGATCGTAATTCGTCCGGCGTCCGTCCGTCCGTAAACTTTTACTTTAAACGACATCTCCTCATAAACCACTGAGCCAATTCCATCCAAACTTTACAGGAATGTTCCTTTGGTGGTCCCCTTTGAAAATTGTTCAAAGAATTGAATTCCACGCAGAACTCTGGTTGCCATGGCAATGGAAAGGAAAAACTTTAAAAATCTTCTTGTCCAAAACCACAAGGCCTACAGCCTTTATATTTGGTATATAGCATTATCTAGTGGTCCTCTACCAAAGTTGTTCAAACTATCCCCCTGGGGTCAAAAATGGCCCCGCCCCAGGGGTCACTTGTTTTACATAGACTTACATAGGGAAAACTTTAAAAAATCTTCTCCAAAACCACAAGGCCTAGAACCTTGATATTTGGTATGTGTCATCAAGTAGTGCTCCTCTACAAAAGTTGTTCAAATTATTCTCTTGGGGTCAAAACTGGCCCCGCCCAGGGTGTCACTAGTTTTATTACATAGTGTTATATAGTAAATCTTTAAAAATCTTCTCTGAAACCGTAAGGCGCAGAGCTTAGATATTTGGTATACAGCATCATCTAGTGGATCTCTACCAGATTTGTTCAAATCATGGCCCCAGGTTCAAAATTGACTCCGCCCCCGGGAGTTTCCTTATTGTTTTACATAGTCTTGTCACTTAAACATCTTTTCTTCTGAAATTAATGGTCAGAATGACTCCAAACTTGATATGTAGCATCCTTACATGGTTCTCTTTCAAATTTGTTCAAATGGTTTTGTTTGGCCCCTTTTAGGGGCCACCAGAGCTAAAATTAGTAAAAAGTCTTTTAACATCTTCATCTCATGAACCGCTTGATGGATCTTCGCCAAATTTGGTTTGAAGCATCCTGGCATGGACCTCTCTCAAATTTGTTCACATAATATTGTTTGGCCCCTATTAGGGGCTGCCAGTGCTAGAAATAGAAAAAAGATCTAAACAACTTCTTCTTGTGAACCATAGTTACATGACCTTCACCAGGACGTCTTAACCTACTTACATGTTATTAAAGCTATAGCATCAGGTGAGCGATATAGGGCCATCATGGCTCTCTTGTTTTCAAAAACAAGTTATAGTTTGTAAATGACCTTTCAAGGACGTGGTAAGTCTGATTTGATAGTGACTTTTCGGTATGGGCTACGCAAGTAGTATTCAAAGGTGCAACATAGTTGTAAATTTGTTGTGGTTTTGTAAATCTGGACATACTCGAGACATGATAGAATAGTACATAAAACTCTTTAGAAATATTACCTGTTCCTGGAAGTTATGGACTAGCAAGTTTCACACAGATAGGCTAATAAAATTGTCATGACCAAATATTATTATGGTGCTTTGTACATACTGTATGATTGATATATTGTGTCAAACTCGTATAATACAGGAAGGAATTCTTTCAAACTTTCACATAAGGACACCATACATGGGTAGATTATCAAAAAGAATGGAATTGTTGCCTGGACTAATGTTACATGAGATATTTTAGACCCTGTATACAGTGTAACTTCTGAATTCAGAAAACACAAGGGACCAGGCAAAAAAATTGGATTTTGGAGAAGTCTAGAGTGTTCTGGACCAGTACAAATGTCAAACGCCAGTGGTTCTTTATGGTTGTGAATTAAATCATTATTGTAACACTGAGACATGATGCAAAAATAAAATTAATGAAAACATTTTGTAATTTTATTAGACAGACATTTGAGAGTTTGCTCAATTTTACTCTTACCTACAATTGCCTTTGAAGTAACGGCAGTTTGTAGAAGTGTTGACAATTACGAAAACCAAAACATTGTCCGATGTTGGCTAATTAATTACGCTTCTAACGACACCACAATTACAATCTAATACTTAAAAATGTTTGATGAAGACATCACTGATTAATCCACTAATCATTACTTTAATAATTTACCACTAATTATTTAAATATTCGGCTGCACTTTAATCATGCGTTTGACAGGTTGTGATTCTAAGGCGTGTTAAACGATCACCGCTGATTAGTAAACAATCGGTAGAGAAAAAATGAAATTTGCTGCAGGGTTTACAATCTCCGGTCTCATTATCTTTTACACCTTTTGCACTGCCCGGATTTTGGAAGTATAATTGCAGTGATATAACCCAAAATTTACGAAAATGTCATCCGGATTTCAAAATTCGGAAGTTTTGGAATTCAGAAGTATGATTTACAAATAGAAGGAGAAATTTCGGGACCCAGAAAATCATCCGGATTTCAGAGGGTCCGGATTTCGGAAGTTACACTGTAGTTGACATCTTGTATTTTGAACTCCTGTCAGGTTTCAAACAGTCAGCTTTAATTTGAAACCCTTTCTTAAAAAGTACATAGAAAGGAAAAGAAGGCCGTAAATGTCGTGGATTTTGGTTGCTGTTTAAAAAACTGCTTTAAAAAGAGCTCGATTACATTTGAAAACATGATTGAAAATGATTAAATGACAAACTTTCTGGTAAAAAGTTGACAGTTGGCAGCAAACAGACCTATTGTCACTAGAACGACAAAGGCAGCTTAAAATAACAATAATGGGAGGACATGTAATTGGGTCAAATTAGAGTGGGTACGGATTTGTGATAGGGTTATGTCCCTTAGTTGTTTTCCTTCTAAGAGTTACCCTACTCCGGGGGAAATGGCATTTGTGAAAGGGTTTTCAACAGAAGAAGGATGATTTCATATCCATGGGTCGTTGATGTAGATGACAAACTAAAAGCAAAGTGTTGTGCATAATTATGACAAAATAATTGGCATTGCCAGTATGGCTGAAACAAGACAGACAAGTTCCTTTAACATGTTACATGTACTAAGTAGCAGTCAAAAATACTATTAGTGGATACATGGTTGCTAACTAGTCATAAATTGCAGTTGCATGTAAATGTAATGAAGATTACATGATTGATTCTAGTCATATGATATTAAATGTAAATGTCCCATAATCTGTTATTTAGCAGTCGAAAATAGTCCAGTGCTGATGGTGTATTATTTGGTGAAATGACAAGAAGTCCTTAAAAACTGGGAAAAAGGTGCTTAAATATGGCAGTGATTGTATGAACCCTGCCAGTACTACTTGAAGAAAGTTTCTTGCCCCAGCTACATATAATGGGGGCAGGGGGCATAAAGGGTTTGTACCTTGTCCATCTGAAAACGTTTGTATGAAAAATAGCTCAAAAAGTATTTGAGGTACATTCATTCATATTTTTTTTGCAGGAAAGTTGAGAAAGAGATCAATCTGGAAGTCTGGTGTTGTTGAAGATACAAGTGACTCTGGTAATTAAAACTTTGTAATGGACAATTGATAAAAAATCAAATGTTACAGAACTGTACCTCTTAAATCATTTACTCTAACTAGTCCTAACTAGTCATTACTATATGACACATGGATATAAAATTCACAAAGTGAAATAATGCATAAAAGTAATTCAAACTGATTTATAAAAGGAGGACAATTAAAGTATATTCATTGTGCATAAGATAATTCAGTGAAGATTGGTATAGCAAATGTTTTTTATGCTGTGACATTGGGTGCCTATTTCCGGCCCTTGAATGTGTAGAAATGTTTTGCTTTTTCATTTCAGTTGTAAGTTGCAGATGAGAGCAGTACTAGTATTTCACACAGAAAAAAAGGCCTTAAACTTGCGATTTGTTTTTTTTCTAATATTTCTCAGCAAATATCATCACCAGTTGGAAATTTTATTTCAGAAGTCTCATTGAAAAGGCTAAAGCTCCAGCAGAAACCCAGCAAGAAGAAACAGGTCCACATCTCATGGACTACAAAGGAAAAAGAATTACTTTTTGAAGCCTTTTCAGAATACCTTGAAGGCAGATCTGGTAAAATGCCTGGAAAGGCAGCAATCGAAGCAGCACAGTGTAAATATGTAGATCTTAAAACAAGATCCTGGTTACACATTAAATTCCAGTTGAAAAACATGAGAACTAAGTACTGGACAAAGTAGTTAAGAAATCTGGTAGTTCTAATGCTGTTGGAACTACTGTTTTAACTATTAATACAACTATGTTTAGTGTCTCGTGCTGTTGAAACTACTGTTTTAACTATTAATACAACTATGCTTAGTTGCTGTTGGAACTACTGTGTGAACTATTGATACAGCTATGTTTAGTTTTTCATGCTGTTTGAACTACTGTTCAAACTATTGATACAACTATGTTTAGTTTTTCATGCTGTTTGAACTACTGTTCAAACTATTGATACAACGATGTTTAGTTTTTCATGCTGTTGGAACTACTGTTCAAACTATTGATACAACTATGTTTAGTTTCACATGCTTTTTGAACTACTGTGTGAACTATTGATACAATTTTGTTTAGTTTCTCATGCTGTTTGAACTACTGTGTGAACTATTGATACAACTTTGTTTAGTTTCTCGTGCTTTTTGAACTACTGTGTGAACTATTGATACAACTTTGTTTAGTTTCTCATGCTTTTGAACTACTGTGTGAACTATTGATACAACTTTATTTAGTATTGATGATACATTTGATGATATAGTTTTAGCTCACTTAAGCTCACATTTCTTCAACTACTTTCAGTACTGATAAGAAATTATAGCCTTCTGATGTTGAAACAGTCATGATTAAGGAGCTGTTGTTTTTTTTTAATATCAGAATTTTATCAGTTGTTTTAAATTAGATTTTGTTAGCAAGATTCTAAAAGGAGCATTTATTAGTAATAAAGTCTGTTATTGACTAGGTTATAGGAATAGTTCAGTAAGAGTGAATCTTTTTGTAACAGTAGGGTTGGGAATTTGTTACATATTGTCGGCTGGCGTCGAAACCCTCGTATATTGATTTTTCGTGAAAATCTTTTTTTACGTTTTTCGGTTATATAACCGTTGCTGCATGTTCTGCGAAAATACTGGACATTCTATCCAATCAGAAAGTTGAAAAAATTGCATGTGACATACATGTAATGCTGTAAATTCATTGGACAAATTTTCTGTACTTCTAAAACCTCGTATATTTCTACAAGGTCACTGGAACAACGAAAGAGAGAAAAATAACTAGAAACTTGACTTTGCGGTAATTAATTTTTATTCAATATGTAAATATTTGATATTTGAAAGCTATCCCATTTGAAAATGTGTTCATTTTACTTATTCATTTTTAACTTTTGAAAAATAAAGTCAGGTGGATATAAGCCAAAAAAAAATGCCAATGTGATTATCGTTGACGTTTCTATTTTGCATATTCACTATCGGGGCATTCAAAATAATGGTTGTGAGTAGAAGTATAGTAATTTATGAATTTGTATATTTGTATTTCATCAGTTTTTAAATATACAAACTTTTAGAGCTCACGTGTATTTACTTTAAACAATGCAATCGAGCTAAAACTAATTAGTATAAACTAAACAATGCTTTCTACTCAGCAATAACAACTTTTGTTCATATTTTTCACAAAGTTAATTTTTCTAAAACCTCGTAAAACTGCGATTATTTAAAGTTTCGTGTTAAAATGGTCACGTATATCTCGTATATTTCCCACTTTTCCGTTCATGTGATTCTAAAATATTGTATGTGACATACAGAGAAAACTAAAAACGTGACGCTTATCTAGACAAGTCTAAATTATGATGCTTTGAAAAAGTAACTTGTGTGCTAAAAATGGTGTAGATTCGTTAATTTCTTTTTCATGCAAACAGTTTTTTTTGTCTCTCCTGAAAAGTTACGTAATTATACATACGAGGGTTTCAATGCCGGCCGACGATATGAAAGTGTTCTTTTCAACGGTACAGTTGAAGCTTTTAGAATGCTCTTTTGTCTGTCGTCCATCTGTCATCCACAATTTACTTCAAATAGCATCTCCTCCTAAACAACTGGGCTAATTGTGGGCCAACATGTATGTGTCTTGTTTTTGTGAACTTGTAGTTTGTTGAACAGTTTTTTCAAAATTTACTTATCTAAATGCAGACAGTGGTGTGTTCAACTAAATATGAGGTTGATTACATATCAGATTTCGTACATGTATATGCCTTGTTTATGTGAACTTGTAGTTTGTTGAAAAGTTTTTCAAAATTTACTTATCTAAATGCAGACAGTGGTGTGTTCAACTAAATATGAGGTTGATTACATATCAGATTTCGTACATGTATATGCCTTGTTTATGTGAACTTGTAGTTTGTTGAAAAGCTTTTCAAAATTTACTTATCTAAATATATTCTACATCTTGTCTATTTCAGGTTAAAATTTCTATATAGGTAAATATGGCTGAATTTCCAGTTGGTTTTATTTTTATTTTTGATGATTTTGAAGCCAGTCAGGCTATACAGTACTGCCATGATAAGGCATACGAAATTTATGATTTCTATTACCATGGTTTTAATGTTATTGGATTTGAGGCATTCCATGATTTTGAGTACTGCAGACAGTGGTGTGTTGAACAAAATATGAGGTTGATTGCATATCAGATTTCGTACATGTATATGCCTATCTAGTTTGGGTGAAAACATTCGAAGATGATTGGCTGTACAATTATTACATTGGAATTTAATAAACATTTTTGTACCAGTTAACTATTTCTGAAAAGTGTCAAAGGTATGGACATGAAACAGAAATTTATTATCTACTATCTGCACAGGACAATCTCTGTAACCCTGTAGAATTACAAGGCCCAGAGGTTACACACATGGAATGTGACATTTTTAGCTCGACTATTCGGAGAATATGGAGAGCTATTACAGTCACTTGTGTGTCGGCGTCGGCGTTTCTTCTTTGGTTAAAGTTTTGCCTGCTAAGTACTATCATGCACATATCTCAGTAACCACTTATGATATTGACTTGAAACTTTGTTAATGTCTTTAAGGGTGTTATGCAATCAAGTCAGATAACTCTTGTATAAATTTAGTACAAATTATGGCCCTTGTTTGACTTTGAAAATTTGGTTAAAGTTTTGCCTGCTAGGTACTATCATGCACATATTTCAGTAACCACTTATGATATTGACTTGAAACTTTGTTAATGTCTCTAGGGGTGTCACACAGTCAAGTCAGATAACTCTTGTATAAATTTAGTACAAATTATGGCCCTTGTTTGACTTTGAAAATTTGGTTAAAGTTTTGCCTGCTAGGTACTATCATGCACATATCTCAGTAACCACTTATGATATTGACTTGAAACTTTGTAAATGTCTTTAGGGGTGTCACACAGTCAAGTCAGATAACTCTTGTATAAATTTATTGCAAATTATGGCCCTTGTTTGACTTTGAAAATTTGGTTAAAGTTTTGCCTGCTAGGTACTATCATGCACATATTTCAGTAACCACTTATGATATTGACTTGAAACTTTGTTAATGTCTCTAGGGGTGTCACACAGTCAAGTCAGATAACTCTTGTATAAATTTAGTGCAAGTTATGGCCCTTGTTTGACTTTGAAAATGTGGTTAAAGTTTTGCCTGCTAGGTATTATCATGCACATATCTCAGTAACCACTTATGATATTGACTTGAAACTTTGTAAATGTCTTTAGGGGTGTCACACAGTCAAGTCAGATAACTCTTGTATAAATTTATTGCAAATTATGGCCCTTGTTTGACTTTGAAAATTTGGTTAAAGTTTTGCCTGCTAGGTACTATCATGAACATATCTCAGTAACCACTTATGATATTGACTTGAACTTTGTTAATGTCTTAAGGAGTGTCACACAGTCAAGTCAGATAACTCTTGTTTAAATTTAGTGCAAATTATGGCCCTTGTTTGACTTTGAAAATTTGGTTAAAGTTTTGCCTGCTAGGTACTATCATGCACATTTCTCAGTAACCACTTATGATATTGACTTGAACTTTGTTAATGTCTTAAGGGGTGTCACACAGTCAAGTCAGATAACTCTTGCATAAATTTGATACAAATTATGGCCCTTGTTTGACTTTGAAAATTTGGTTAAAGTTTTGCCTGCTAGGTAATATCATGAACATATCTCAGTAACCACTTATGATATTGACTTCAAACTTTGTTAATGTCTTAAGGGTTGTCACACAGCCAAGACAGATAACTCTTGTTTAAATTTTGTGCAAATTATGGCCCTTGTTTGACTTTGAAAATTTGGTTATAAAAAGTTTTGCATGCAAGGTACTTATGGTAGTTATATCAAACTTAGCAATAGTGTTCAGGGGTACATTTTGTATCAAACAATTAATTTACCAAAAATTAAATATGTAGTGATAGATTTTGACTTGTTTTTATGATTCAACTTTCCTAGTTTATACTTAATAGTTAGCAGAATTTTGTTTTGCTATTATACTGATAAAAGTTTTGTTTTATTAGCAAACACCCACAATAGTCGAGCTTGCTGTCTTATGGACAGCTCTTGTCAGTTCTGTGTTTACATAGTTGCTTCATGCTTTTTGAACATGTTAATAGCAAATGATAATATAACTAATAATCTAACTAGAAGTAGGTCCCACAATCATAAAAAAAATTGTGGAATACACCATTTTTATGTATTTTGTGCTTCTTAATTTTATAAGTATACTTCCAAATTTTTTTATTGTTCAAGTCTATTAAAAAGGTACATTTTGAAAAATATGTCACAAAAAGTAAATACAAAGTTTTGTCCACATAGAATAACACATAGAATTTGGTATATCTGATTAAAAAATGTTGAATGTTTTTCTCCTCTTTTTGTACACTTTGGGACAAATCAAAATTTATTGCAAAAAACTATTACTCTATTAGCAGCAACATATAATATACTTAGGGGTAACTTTGATGAATATGATGGTCATTCGATATAAGCATGCTAATGTAAATTAGGTCATTAGCGCGTAGGTGTCAATTATTTTGTCTAAATATTATTATTATTCAACATTAAAAAAAAAAAAATTTGGTTATTTAGAATGTTTCACTAAAAATATCTGCAGTTAGAATTCTTTATTCTGTTCAATCGCTTGGTTAAATATAACTTGTTACTCTGTACACTCTGGACAACAATGTTATCACCAGTTTTAAGTGTTGTGTTTGGTAATTATACTTAAAAGATTAAATGATATACATTAATATGAAAAAGTAGTTAAGTATTATGCAACAATATTTTTTGTGTAAACACATGGTAAAACAGATATACAAATGTAGGAAGTTTATTTAAATGACCAGTTTAGTGAGTGTAGGTAAAAAAAATCATTGAAATAGTTCTTGAAAACTTTTTATCTCTGATTGTGAATTTAAAAAGTGATAAAAATGCTTCGAGTGTGAGTTTTATTTTTAAATACATGTCAGCATACCTCATGTCACTTGTCATATCAGAGCAGCAGTAGTATTACTCTTTGTTGTGTATCTTTACAAATCAAAATCAATAAAGTATTTTGCTTCTTAGAGTCAGTTTTGTGCTTTGTTCTCCCAAGTTGCCCATATTTAGGTATGCACTCATTGATTCTACATGCATTCAAGTGTATAACTTAGAATTGCAAATTGTTTTTGAACCATTGTTTGCATTGCTTGAACCTTGTACGCATACTTCAGTCAGTTCATCGATGGAAATACTATTTCGCAACCAGTACATAGACATTGTCGAGTATGTATTTTGGGACAACATTGGTTTGGGTACGTATTGACTATAATAACCCTTGTGGAAAAGACTAGCTGCTAATTTTAAAGGACCTCTGGAACCGCATATATTAGTTATACAGCGACTTACGGTTTTCACATAGCTTGAACTTCCAAGGTTAAGCATATGAAGGACTAGTGCTGGTCAGAAGCAATGGGCTGTTTGTAACTTGGTATGACACTATCATCCAGTCCTCTTCTCTCATTCCATATATTAAACAAGATGACTATTGGACAAGGCTGGACATTAGTAAACAAGACACTACCCAGAATACAGGTGAATGAAGTCATGTGGCCATGAATGAAATAGTATATGTTTCTATGAATTACTGAATTACTATACTATGATATTTATTTCTTCTTTAAGGTCATAGTACATATTATACATATATCACAGTAACAAGTAAAAAATATACATTTATATTATATATCAATTAAATAACAGATGAAGACTAGAAATGTAATGTTATAAAAAGAGCAAACTTTTAAGGACAAAAATTTAATATAGTATATGTACCTATGGATAGCCCATTAAGCCATAAGCTTATTTCCAATGGGGTCCATTGGGAAGAGGAAATTTTAAAGTGAAGAAAAATATAAAAATTGAAAATGGTTTATAAAGAGGTACATTAAAGGTATGCTCCTATAATATCACAGATACATTAAAACTACATGAAAGACAAAACACAAATTCATAAACAATATCAATAAAAACAGACATTCTCCCAGTTTGTTTTCATATTATTTTGTAAGTGCAGTTTGACTGTTTTTTTCAAGATGTAGTTTAACTATAAATATTGACATTGTCTAAACGGTTTTATGGCAAATTTTCTATTAAATATGTTTCGAAATGATACTGGGACAAACATGTACTTGGCTGGACACTTTAAATGAATTTGCTTGTTAACACACAATATAGGAAAATGCCTGAACTAGCATAAAGAGCACGTACAATTCCTTTTCAACATTATAATATAGCACCTTGTGTATTCTAAATATTGATACAAAAATTTAACCTCAACTGACTGAACTGCAGGAACTAATTTGTGATGACGTACAAACCAGTATCTTTACTCTGAGATGAAAACCCAAAGTGTACAAGGACGTTCGTAATGTCCTACATAACACGCAATCTGCATGTATGTGTGTTGACACACACACGCCTATGTAGCACTATAAAACCAAGTAAATATCTGTCTAGCATATTTGCTTTATAAAACGTGCACCTCACAAAGGCTTGTAATAGCAATAAGAAAGAATACTGCACTTGTTGCTCCATGAAATACCATATATTTTTCGGCCAAAATGCTGAAATGTTTGTAGCACTCAGTTTGGGTGCTACAATGAAATAATGTGCTACTTTTGCGAGTGACATTCAAGTGTGTGTGCTACATTTGCATGATAAACTCTCCCACACCCACACACACACACACACACACACACACACACACACACTTTCAAAACGCAAAGCCATGTCTAAAGCCCATGGGAAGTTATAAAATATCGAAACATTTTCCTTTTACCTTTAATAATATTTTCTTTGGCTAGATCAACATTCTGCGATGATAATTATACTTGCACTGGCTTGCTCTAGTTTTACTGCCACTTTCGAATTGTATCTGAATTGTTCATCATTACTTTTTCGTTTAAATTTTGGAACTTCTAATGCGTTAACATTTGAAGAAGAAGGTGTTGCACTTATCTTATTTAGCATTTCTCCGATACAAGAGCTGGTTGTTTGAATCCAAGACTTTTTTACCTTAGCATTCTACCATGATTTCCATGCTGTCCTCCATGTTTGTCTACGTCGCACAATAAAGTAGATATGACAAGTGTAAAACCTTGCGTAGCACTAATTTATTCGCTACCATTACTGTCTAAATACCCGCGAAAAATCAAGTGCACAAAATGGTCCAATTATCGTGTGCATCGCTATGTTAAAACATGTTCTCCGCTATACTACGTACCGCGGAGAACTTCAATTCTTCACGGAAATGTAAGGTACCATGCCATGTTGTGCATGGTCTATCTTTCAATTTACTAGGTCAAGATCACAGGTGCTTGAGTTTGAAAAATGTAAAAATACTTCACAGACGTGATAAGCACCATACCTAGTTGCGCATGGTCCATGTTTCCGGTAACTAGGTCAAAGGTGAAGGTCACATTCACAGGGACTCGATATAGTAAAGTATTGTGCACTCTTTACCTCCAAAACCACTGGTCACAATTTAATGATATTTCACAACAGTGATAAATACCATGCCTAGTTGTACATAAGGTCAATGTCACAGGTGTTTGAGATAATAAAATATTGTGCACTCTGATTTTCCAAAACCTCTGGTTAGAATTTAATGATACTTCACAGAAGTGCCACGCCTCGTTGTGCATGGTCCAATTATAAGCATCAAATGTTATATAAATTTAAGATACTGTGTCAATACGGCGTTCGGGGATGGGGTTTAGGGGGAAAATTTATCAACTTTAGTTATAGCTCAATTTTATTTCCTAATTCGATCCTCTCAAACGGAAATAAATCATTTATCCCCTAATCAACAAATCATTATTCAAGGAAAATAAACAACACTGTCATAAATTTAGGAATAGTCTTGCATTGTATTGTATCGACCAACAAAGAACGGTCAGTATACCAGAATATAAAAGCTTATCAGGTATTCCCATATTTCAGCCGCCGTAACCCTACCAGAACGTAAGCTATGCAAACAAAAATGTTTTTGTTTAAACCACTAGATTCGAGCATATCATGTAAAAGTTCCCTAGCACGAGTGTAAGATAAAGACTTAGAACCCCTAATTTACAACTGTTAGTACATTAGCAGTAAGACAATGCACGAAAAACAAATTCGTCTGAATCTTGCTTGGTATTAGCACTGTTAAGATCTTACATTTTAAATGGACAAGTGTCACAACTTGTCTTAGCAAGCAAACACAAATTACCGTCCCGGTAAAAGTCAGTCTTATTTTGAAAAAAAAAACAGAGCAATATGATCTGAATAAAAACTGATATCTGTTCTACGTAAAATGACCATCTCAGAAAACCGCAGAAAACCGGCATAAGCCAGTAACACATTGACACTCTACGCAATTTATAATTCTGCGTTAACAAAACCAAAAGAGGTAACTAATTGCTTTAATATTTCTGGAGTAATCGGTTCATTTTAAGACATAGAATGTCCAAAAATCCTGTGAGCTGCCTCCCTAACTGATTGCACGAAGAACAAAGATTGTTACTACGAAAGCCGGCTAAACCATGAGCCCATTTAATGCCATAAAATACTTCCTCCACACTAGAGAATGAAATAACACTTTGTATTAAAGAAATTAAGTAAACTGAAAAGGTCAGATTCAGAAGCTGGAACTGATGAAAAAAATCATACTTAGACGCCCAAAGACTCCAAAACATGAAAAGCTCTTTCATGTTTTAGTGTTGGTGGCTCTCGACTGTAAAATTTCATCAGGAACTGAAGCAGCTAGGGAGGACAACTCCGAGTACTGGACAGTGATCGCTTGTTTGTAATTTTGATGAAACCAAATCTGCAAGACAAACAATAAAGAGAAAAAAATTACAACGCTATCTCAACAAAAAGTTTCATTGAAAACAGATATTTATTACACACACTGCAGCATTTGTCGAAACAAAATTCAATAATATGTGCCACATAGTTTACATTGTAACTGGTAAAATAATAAATTCTCTGTGAAATTTAAAGTAGCATAGCTATGCTGTATTAACAATAAAAAATACCCAACCAAAAAAATAATTAGCTTCAATATAATAAATCTGCACAAAATAAGCCATTCAGATAGACATTCTGCTCTTCACAACTTGCCATTTGGCACAATACGTACTAGTCATTCGGCAAACAAGTAATCAGCTTAAAAATAGACTTTCGGCACAAAGTTAGCCATTCGGCACAATCAACCATTCGACACAAATTAGCCATTCGGCACAATCAGCCATTTGGCGCAAAAATAGCCATTCGGCACAAAGTAGCCACTCGGCGCGAATTAAACTTTGCAATAAACAAGATTAGATAGGGTTGACCTTCATAGCATTACCGGAAAATCGATAGTAAGATAAGATCACGTGGCTGTAGTAAATACCCATATTTGGTCATTACCGCACATGGTATCTAAAATTAGAAAAATAAATAGCTAACCTGGTGTGAGAGTTTTAAGCTAAAATCGCTCAACTATGTAAAAAAAGAAACAAGAGAAAAAGTACTCATCTTTGAAAGCATTAGTTAGAGACAGGTTTCCCTTTACTACCTGGCTTGAATTACATGAGTTGGGGTAATTACTGCTGCTAATACTGTGGCTGCAAGTGCTGTTGCTGCCTTTGCTACTGATTACCGAAGGCTCCGGAAACGGAATGAAGTGCCGATACTGGACCCGAGTTCTGGAGTGGACAGTCTGGTCTAGTGTGTCCCCAACCACCGCAAGCATAGCACTGAATGACTCGGCTGAACTTCTTTGAGCCACGTAAAAAGGCATAACGTTGCCCTGGTCTTGACTCTGTGCACCGTAAAAAGTAGGAGTATAAGTACCACTAAAACCGATAGGACTGGAACTCGGCGTAGGAACCGGTTTTTTACCATACTTGCGAGCTTTTTGTTTAGCCAATGCTCTGCTCTCGGCACGTTCAAGGCGCTTGTCGTCATCGCTATTACTGGCTAAATCGTCAGATTGGTATTCGTTAACTGTGTCCCAACCGCCGGCGGATTTGTCGGCAATCCGAATAAGCTTATTCCTATGCAAAACTTTCTGTTTAAGAGAGTCAGTAACTTCCAAAGACTTAAGCTGTTCTCCACGACTCACTAAATCTTTAATATCGTCCAAACCTTTAATTATCTCCAAGTTGAAAGAAAACTGTTTTTTATTGCCCACATATCTTAAGTCATTGAAACAAGAAATGTCCTTGAATTTTTTAAGTGTTGTCAATGAAAATGAATTTACTTCTTCACGTAACTCACGTTTCAGTGGCTTGAATTGCTGATCACAATAAGAGGTCATTAACTGAAGATTTTGAATATTACAATCGTCTTTAGAACCATCAGAATAAACAGAGTTAAATAAAGATGTCTGACCACCAGACATGGTGATCGATTACTGTCATGTGTAATCGATTATTAATCGATTACATGTGTCAGTTTCATGTAATCGATTATTTTCATATGGCTGTGTAATCGAATACTTTCGATTACTTTGGCTAAAGTAATCATGATTACATGATGATTACATTCGATTACTTACTTTTAAATAAATTAACAACTAATATCAAACTGTGAACTTTCCTTTATAGCATTATATATAAATGTACAATCACAAATATAGAATCATACAGTTTCTTGGCTGAATGCAGACAGTTTGTAACTTTTCATATTAAACTCTGCCTTTTGAAAACTTATATGAACTACCAAAACTTTAACAATATCACAAAATATAATATCACATCTCCAATAACATTTCATGGAAATCTGACTTTAATACTGATAAAAAGCCTTAGGGCTGAACATGGTTGAAAACTTTTTTTATTAGGACCTTGAAAAGAAGTGTATGAAATAATTGAAAGCATAATTATATAAGAAGGTGCAAAGAATTTCTTTGTGATCTGTAACAGGCAGATCAATAACACTATAAAGCATTAATCAAACTTGTTAGTATTTCTATAGGAATATTTTCACAGTTTATTTTTTATACTTTGTTTCAACAATATTAATTTTGTTTAAACAGATCAATATTGACTGTGTTTGTTTCAACAATATTTATTTCCAAATAAACATATATCCAAATATACATGATACAAATTAGTAAAGTTACTTTTAATTAAAAAAAAAATGACTTTGAAATATCAATGTAATTGAAAGTAATCGAAAATGTAATCAATGATTACATCAAGTTTCAGCTCTGTAATCGATTATATTACGATTACAAGTAATCGAAAATGGTTTCGATTACTGATTACTGTCGATAACTTGGCAGAATATATTTGATTACAATCGATTACCATTACTGATTACGATTACACTATCCCTACTGACCACGTGTTCTATTCTCTAACAATTCCTCCGAGTTAGCCATTTATCTCAAAGTACGAACTATTCAACACTGTGCGAAGACTTCGAATAAATCTAAACTCGATAAACTTGGTATAAATACTAAACATGCACGATTATCTCGTGCAGAATAACACACAATGACTGAATGATTTATTACACCTGGGATAAATACATTTATTATGCACCCCGGAGGGGTTGGGGGTGGGGGCATTATTATAGTCGCCGCTTTGTCATCCATTCATCCATTATATTGTCCCTCATTTTTTTCTGACCTATTTCTCAAACAACTACTGGCGTATTCCACTTAATCGATTATGTTTCCCAGAGTTATACAGTATTGAATAGAAAGAGCGCTGTTGGTTTCCAAACTATTTCTCAGCAAGTACTAATAGGAGATATGCATAGTGTCGGTAATTTCCAAAGTTATTATTGTCCATAGAGTTATGAATCTTTAGCATTTTTTTTTGCTGTATTTCATTGAGAAAATTTCAGTCAATGATTGAAATTTAACAGTATTTAGTGGGAAGCTTCACGAATTAAAGAAGATGCACAAATAATCAGCATGCCCCAGGATGGTTATGAATTAACTGCACATTTTTCTTAACACTGAAGTTTGACAAAATTTCATCGGAAACTGTGCCACTAAAATATTGTTTGCGTATTCCAGCATGATTATGAATAAACTCCCTTTAGTTTATTTTTATCTTTACTCGACACTATCTCTCAGCAATCAGTGACTGGACTTTTGGCTTCATTTCATGAGAACTGTGAGTATTATCAGCATGCTCCAGCATGAATACGAATTACCTAAACTTTATTACATGTATCACAAACTGTTTTTATGTTGTAAACTTCTTTAGCAGCATTTTAACACATTATCACCGTGTAAATTGTACCATACAGCAAAGACCAAGCAATATAACCACTGCCACTTTTAAGATCATTCACAAAATAAATTAAGTGGAAAGGATAGTTCTGAGTGAACCTCTTGCAAACATCAGTATCCTTGGAAACTAGATAATCGCCGAAGTACCCCACTGTAAGAATGGAAGCAAATTCATGTCATGAAATAATTACTAAAAGAGACAATTGTATTAATTTAAAAGGAGATAATTAAGAATAATGGGAAGGAATAGGTTTAGTTGTTCAATGCTGGACTTGCTTTAGTCTTTTTAAAGACTAAAATAAAAATTAAATTATCAAAAGTGGGAGAGTTATTGTAAATAACAAATAATGAGTGATGCAAGCTTTTCAGTCAACACACAGATGGTAGCGTTTACGTACTAGTGTCGCCTTCCAAGAAATACAATTATATGGCTGTGTATTCGAATAGAATAATGTTTTAAATGGATAAACTGAGATGAAATTTGATTTTCACAGCTCATTTTTTTCTTTAATTTGTTTAATCTATAGATTCATTATTTGTTATATTTTTAAAGAAAGCATTCAAGAAGAAAGAGCATCGACTCTCCCTATTTTACTTATGATTGTTTCTGATAGAGAGTCCTCTGATAGCATGTTATTCCGGGGTACTTAAAAAGTTTGCTTGATTTCTGTCAATCGCTTTAGCCGCTGATATACTTAGTGTGTCTTTTGTTTAAAAAGGAAATAACTATGTGGCTGGTAGACTTTTGGTCTAGGTAGCCGACTCTGATTTATCATTATGATTTAATCATAGGCTGATTTCACATGCTTTTTTCAATTATATTTATGTTATTCAAAATTATAAGTGGAGAAATCCAGGAGAAAATGGTTATTGTCTAACAAACTCATAAAAATGAAAATTTAACCTACAGTTGCAACAATTGCTATGGCATTAAAAATTGAATGTAATGTGATTCAAACTGTTAAATTAAGACGTTTTAAGAAAGCTTAACAATGTATACATGTATAACTTGTTAGCTGTATACTGTATTTTCCACGAACTTCAAAACACATGATTTAAAATTAATCTGATATTAGTGAAACTCTCATAATTATATGTATTCAAGAATGATCCTGCGTAACTCCACAAGATATACAGTGCCACCTACATAGACCAAAAGTCTGTGAAGCCGTGTCCGGCAACCTAACCACTGCATTCGTTTAAATGTTTTGAGAGTAAATACAAAGTTAAAAATGATCATTTTGTCTTCTATTCTAGATAAGAGTTGCTATTGGGAACTTATCGCGCATTTGGATCAATATACAAGGGTCATGGGTTAGATCACTTCAATGACAAATTAAGGAAGAAGTATCCTTAAAGAAGAAGTATCCTTATGACAAGTTGGACAAGACATTTTAAATACTTCCATATCCGACATCGCCCATCTCTCGTCGAGGTTGTGTCCATCTGTAGTGAGTGGATGTGCACGATAAGAGCGGTATATTGCAATTCCCTTTAGACGCGATACGTGCGGTATGGTTTCAGCCCATACCGTGGTATTTTTATGTAAATGAAAAACTGCAATTTCTCCGTCATTTCTTAGCTGAAACTTGCACTATAATAAGTTGGGTGCTTTATCTGTGACGACAATGACATAGATTAACCTAGTCATAACCGGCGGTATATTATTCGATCTAAAAAGGTAAACAAATAAACTTTAAAGACTTTGCCCAAGGAAGTGAGAATACTTCAAATTGTATGTTATTTAAGAAATAATAAATGTGTCCCTGTATTTTGTCGTTGAATAAAATACAGTCACGAGATCAAATGCGTAGTAATTAAATGATGAGTGCGTAGCACGAGTGATTTAATATTTTGCATTCGAACGACTGACTGTATTTTTAACGATTAAATGTTGGCACATATTTATTATTTCGATTTTAACACGTCATTTTCAATGATATTTTTTGAAAACTATCCCGAACTTTGTTCATCTCGTAGCAGTGTATCATTGTATCTTTAAAACGCGAAATACGATTGGACGCGCTTATTTATATTCGTCAATAATTATATCATTTTTCGGCACGTCGCCCTTAGGTAAACGTGCTGTATTTATCGTAAAATAAACAAGGTTAACTTTTATAACAGCTAGAAAGCGGCTTGGTAGGGAAATGTATCAATGTGTACTGTATATAGATTAAGCAAGACCAAGTTCGGTTCAATGCTCACAATTACTTTATGCAAATTCAAAGATTTAAAGATGAGGTCCAAACATAAAATAACAAAAATGAATAGTTCATCAAATTAGGCTACAGTAATGACCCTAGAATGTTTTAGCTCCTGTCAAAGTATACGAAAAACAAAAGTTGCAAAGGGAGATTATTCATCAAAACAAGGCAAACCAGAGTTCTCCCTCTGCTCTAAGATAATGTACCACAGAAAATATATACAAAGTTTTACTAGACGATCACTAAGAACTTGCCAAGACCCAAATATGACTCCCATGCGTACAGGTAAAGTAAGCGAGTTTTGTGTTATCTGACTGCAATACGAAGTGAGTTGTGTCCAAATATTATGTTTATTTAGCAAACAATTGAGTAAAATGTCAGTACCCAAAAACAGGTGTGCGAGCTTACAGACCAGGCATGTGTTGCCAGCGGAATTTGGTGCTTGGACCATTTTGCCTCGTGGTTTCTTTATTTGGTTTTGTAAAAAAAATGTTGGAGATGGAAGAGGGTTAGGGTTTAGGATTTTTTTGTCAAAAAGCGCGTATTCCAAAGGTGTAAACGAAAGTTTTTTGTAAAAAGACCAAGTATTTAATGTATAATTCAATACAACCGTTGACTAAGTCTTACTTTACAAGTTTTTATTTGTCTTTTTGTGTGTATGTTTTTCACATAAATAAGCGTAACACCCGTTCTAAGGTACGGTGTTTATTTAAAGAAAATATCCAAAAGTTGCCTCCCTTTAATATAATTACGCAATGGGCGGTCGGAAAATTGTGGTTTGTAAGGCCTTTTCTTATTGGTTAGTTTGAATATACCAATTATTTTGGTCTCCGACTTTCGTTTTAATGCAACAAAGACGTAGGGAGACATGTGTTTGGGGTGTTTGGAGATGTTTGCAGTTTTAGGTTGTTTTTATAGTAAAATCATATCGTTATACCGGCTCACTGAGGCGAACCAGCAATACAACCTTTTCCTTATATGTTTATATAGGAAACACAGCCACTCGTGTAAGAATTACTCCTAATATATTTCAATACGTATCACAAAAAAAATCCCAAGCTTCCTCTCTATGCAAGCTACCTACACAACAAGTTTCATTGCAATTGGTCACTCCTAACTGGAGTTTTTGAGCGGAAACCATTTTTCTATTTTAGTAACAGTGACCTTGACCTTGACCTAGTGACCCCAAATGCAATCCCAAGCTGCGTCTCTATGCAAGCTACCTACATACCGAGTGTTATTGCAATTGGTCACTCCTTACTGGAGTTATTGAGCGGAAACCGTTTTTGTATTTTTAGTAACAGTGACCTTGACCTTGGCCCTAGTAACCCAAAATGCAATTCCAAGCTGCGTCTCTTTGCAATCTTCCTACACACCAAGTTTCATTACAATTGGTCACTTTTAACTCAAGTTATTGAACGGAAACCAATGTTTGACGCCCGCCCGCCCGCCCGCCATACGACATCGCCATTCTAATAAGTAGGTTTTTTTTTCAAAAAACCTGCTTAATAACACTTACATTGGTGCTTGCTATGCCTATGTGTCTTCCTAGACAAAGCGGGTCACTAACATAAGATCACATTTCAGTCAAGTTCCTTGTCCATGCATCCCAGTGGAGTATCGTTTTTTGAATATAAGAAACACTGTCACTGGTGATAGTAATCAGTACTTTTCAGGTTAATATTATATATTTCTGCAACTAACGGCTGCTAACATGACATTCACATACACATTCAGTCTCTGGAATGACGAAATAGAATACCGCAAGTTCAGAGGAAAATCTGAAAACAAATGCTCTTTTCGATCCTGTTTATATTTCAATTGTCTTTACTAAAATAAAGCAAATTCCTGCTCCAATAAAACGATATTTGTTCTTATAGTGTGTCACACAAATTATCCAAAAAAACAAAAATAATATCAAACAGGGAATGCCACGTACCAAAAACGTAGCCTCTCCAAAACGAGCCCCACAGCACCCAGAAGTGCACACATAAAGTGAACACAAAGTCATAAATTAAAAAGATATCTCTATGTGTATCCATCCTTACGCTACAAAAATGGCAACCAAAACATGACTGTCTCGGAGACGTAGACTTGAACTGATGACGTGACAGGCAACGAAATGAGACATGTTTAACGAAAATTATTTATTATGTGACTGAATATCATACACAATTGCATACTGTATTTTGTTTTCGGGTCGAACGTGAAGGGCCGTTTCTTTCTATTGACATGTTAAGAAAAAACTTAGATCGGCTGATTTTGAAAGCACTGCAGACTCAAACGAAGGTTAAAGGTTTTGTGGTTCCGATGCGTATCGTCTTTTAATCATTTATAAATTATAATAGCACCATTTAGACAACAATTAAGGCAGTTTTCTTGTCTTCCAAATAAATCTGTGATATAATGAATTCGTTATACTGTAAATTGCCTTAAATTTGCGATTGTTTAATTTTCGCTAATATTTGCGAATCTATGAAGACGCGAATTCAAATCCACGCGAAAGATTAGCTTACCGGGTATCCGGAATCCAGTCTTATCCGTAAACTGTTTTACGATATTTTTTCAATATCTGTTAATTGTATTTCTTTCACACTTCAGTTCCATCAATCGAATAGATCTATTTATGATATGAACAAAATACATACTAGTGATCACCAATTTATTCCAAAATCAATTTCACAAAATTATAAACTAGTTTGGTTCGATCGGCACTACATTTAGCGAGTTCGATCAGCAACCATAGTTTGTAACCAGAAGTCAAAGTACGCATGCGTTTATGATAAAGTGATCGTACCGCGTTTGGTTAGCATCTGGTCTATATATTCAATATGGCGGCGCCCACAAATAAAATAGTGTTGTTTACGGAAATATGCCTGGAATTTGATGATGAAGTTGATGACAGCATGTATATTATGACAGATCACAAAGTGTAATTGGCTGTCTTTATGCATTTAAAAGACGAAAACGTGCACCTAAAGTTAATTTAGCTTAGGGTACGAAGCGGTAGTGCGACGAATCATCCATAAATACTTACAGCTCATAAATGTGTCGAATTTATCGGTAATTTTCCACATTTCAGATTAATTCACTTGCTGCATGTCTAATTTCATATATTTCGCACAATTTTCAATGTTTCAATGTTTTAGGAAGAAATAACGTTCATTTAGAAGATTTTTTAGTTATCGCAAAATGCATTCCTACTTTTAGCCGCCATATTTGTTCCAGAGAAACCACCGATTTACTCTACTCTAACCGTGGTGACCAGATGACGTCATTTTAGTCATTACTATTCCATAAGTAAACAACAGTACTAGCAGTTACAACGTTCCGTAGCCTATGTTGAACGCTTAATCATTCTTGATTTTCTTAAGCTTCTGCATTGCACTTGTAAGCCAGCGGGCATGCAGTGGTTTTATCACGGATATTCGTAAATTCACTTCAGGTCTGAAACATTTGCCTTTTTTCAGCTAATCAGATATCTGGTCCGAGTACCAATGTTCAAACAGTTGTTTCATATGTTGTTTGAATTTATAATTAACACTTAAATCCAGAGGCTGGAGTTTGTCGGTACAACTGGAAGGTACAATATGTATGTTGTGTTCTCAGCTATTCACCCTGATGCGCTTTGTAAATGTCAAACACACACAAAACGTGTTGCCTGAGGGGAAGATCAATGTCGTCTTTGATTCTCTCTATATCCTTTGAACGTCCATAACGTTATTAACAGTATACGCGGGTTAAGACAGGTTTGGCCTTCCATAGGAGCGACAGTTACCGTATGGAACACGTTTAGTCTGTATGAATTTAAAGACTATGCCGACAGCTCCTGAATGTTGAAAACTCAGACGTCCGAGGCAAGTGCTGACACTTTAAGACAACCTTGAAAATGACCTTGGACACAATTTACCAGTTTTGAAAATGTTCATTTTACCAACGTTCGCGTACAGGCCCCTGTGGGATTGTGTTTTGAGCGCGTGCAAATATTTTTTCATAAACATAAAGCAGAAATGTCGTACTCAAAACCAGGTATATTGACATCTTGTGAGAACGCTTAAAATCGACCTCTCATTAGCAAAAAAAGTACGTGCGCAGGTTAGCAGACAGGGTGAGCCCCGCGCGTGACCTCTGTAGATAGGCCAATGGAAATTCTACTTTCATGTCACAGCTCAATCTGTTTGCTGACGTATACAACACGCGCAGTAAACCGAAAGTAGCATAACGTGATGTACAGTGTTTACAAAAACACATGCGTGTCTGTCGAGTGTGTAACAAAATATGCCGGCTGTGCAAAGGATGTAGGGGATAATTACTCTTGTGACAAACCTGTCAATTCTTATCAATAACTGTTCATGTCATTAAGAAAAATGTTGTACATAAGATTGCCCATGGCTTAGGATAACCATCTAAATTGTCAATTTCGATATGATTTTGTTATTTCTTCACCTTGTATATTGGGACTAAGATAAAGATAGATACGACGTATCCAGCATAAATAGACAAATATCTTCGAAAATTTATGATTTTTTTGCCGACCGTTTTATCTTGGCGTCGCGAATTTAAGACCTCGCGAATTAGTCAAAAACGGCAAAATCGTTAAAAAAGGACATCGAAAAATCAAAGCATTTTGCAGTATATATATGGCCTGTTTAGATTGATATAAACCCTCGCGTGACGGCTCGGTATATCAATTCAAACAGGCTAGACGAGGCCGTATATCCCGTCAAGAATCTCCATAACATATAATATAATGCCATACGTCCTACAATTATGAACTATATATTGTATTCGTCTTTTATGATTATACGAACAAGAATGAACGGCTAATGCATATGGGCCCTTATTAGGTAGATTTATACTTCAATGAAAGGTTATTATAACCACAAGTCGACGATCTTGACTTAAGATTGATGTATATACTATGGCTTTGTATGTTTTAATTTGGTGACAAATTTATTTTTTAAAACATATAGTGAAGTATACTTAATTAACAGTAATAATTTAAATTAACAAGGTCAGGTTCGAACACTTTTCTGTTAAAATCAAACAGAGAGCTCAGTTTCACTAGTAATAGAGAATGCATACTGTCGAAACCGAAGCTTGTCGCTCCAGATTTGAATTTAGGTCTTCATTCACTTAGAGCAAGCGGTTCAATCCGGTGTATCCGAAAGATGTCTTAAGAGACACGGTCGATGGAAGACTGACACAGCCAAAGATGGCTACATCGAAGATTCATTAGATAAATAATTGGCTACAACACATGTTTCATATGTACTATTAATACGGAACAGCAGTATTTACTGAAACATCAGCTTTAAAACCTTATTCTCATTGCCAGCATGAAAAATGGCAATGGGTTCGTGGCAAAAATGCCATTATTGCTTTTGCCGACACGGATCAAACCGTGCTTAGGCAAAACTTTTACCTCTCGTTGCCTTATTCTTAAAATGTCCTATCAACAATTTTGCTACTTGAGAAAAATGACATTGAACTGTTCAACTTTCAGAACTTTTATCTGTTACATCCCACTGAAGTGATACTTTTGAGTTCGACAATCAGTGTTTATATGAAACAGTGACACATGTCAATATTTCTTTATGTCAAATGAGTTTGGAGAAAAACGAAAAAAATATTTTGAGATAGAGCAAAAAGGCAAAACTAAATGAAAAAAAAATCACTCTTAATGTACTCTTCTGGAGATAGATCAATGTAATGTTAACATTTACATTATTATGTGGAGTTAGCGTATTCTAAAAGTGACTATTCAGACTTTGATTTGAAGGAAAACGTTCCGTCAAAAATAATCACTGATAGCCAAAACTCACTTAAACCACATATAGGCACATTCAGCCTATACAGCTGTTTGTTTGTTTGTTTATGTGTTTTTGGGTCCACCATCTCCGTTCGAGGCTTAAAGCGGTATGACCCGTCCTACATAGCTACGCTCGCTCATCATTTTTCTTTCAGTTGACGAAGAAATTATCAAAATAGGCCAACATATTGTCCGGCAAATCAAAAAGACGTTCAATATAAAGTTGATCATTTTAAACACATGGTTTTATGTTAGCGCTTATTAAAACGATTTTGGGAACTTTTCAGAACAGTATGAACAACTATGACACGTAAATCTTTAATTGAAAATGTATAATCCAATCTCCCTAAAATACATTATATCTTTAAATTTTAAACAGCACCTTGTTATATTCCTTTGCAAGAACGGTAGCACATCATGAAAAGTTAAAAAGGAACAACGCGAAATAAAACATGTTTTAAAAAATGCAAAAGATTGACATACTAAGTCTTGTGTCAATTTTGTGGACGCAAAAACAACAAGAGGCTCATAAGGGCCAGAAAACATCTGTGAATATGTCTGTGAATGCGTTTTTGGTACGTGGCATTCCCTGTTTGACATTATTTTTGTTTTTTTTGGAGTATTATCATGATAACGCTAACAAGTGACACTGTGACCTTGACTTTGACCCACCGCCACCAAAAACAGTAGGGATTATCTACTCAGTTAGACCAATTTTCATATGAAGTTCGAAGACCGTTGTTGGTAATTACATCTCAAAAGATTAAGCTGAAATAATTTTCAAAGTTTGGGTCACTGTAACCTTGACCTTTAACCTAATCCCCTTAAGACAGAAGGGACCACCTACAGGCAACCTTCTGAACATGTTTCATGAAAGCCAAATGAAAAATGTGATCTGTAGAGTGTTATCAAGGAAATGTTAACGGACAAACAGTAGGACGGATGATGGACAAACTACCATTGCATAAGCTCTGCTGGATTTCGTCTTCGAATCTTGGCATGCTTACTGCATGGAACGATTTAAAGTCAATGTCATTTTATATTACATTGTATATATCAACTGTTATATCATTTTACTAAAGCATAGTAGCCATCTTCGTTAATGACATTATACATGAAGCATACTGATATTTTTAGACAAAACCTGCAACAGCTATATAATGTCTTTTAGTGTTCACAGTATCAGCATCTTTAACAGACGTTTCTGAATTTGACAAATCTTCCACGAAAGTACGATCTTCTTCTGGCATAAATCTTAACATGCTTTCAATATCCTTTCTCTTCTCATCAGACATGTTTGACTTTAATTGCAATTGTTTTGCCTCACGAAGCTTTTTGCTTTTTCTAAAGACCTATTTTTCCTGAGAATACCTACCGGTACTTCAACATAATCCTTATCAAAAGAAGTCTTGAAAATTACATGAAAGGGCAGACCACTGACATGTTTCAAAGCTTTAACCTTTAGAAACGGAACCTGTTTTAAAGAACTGTGGCTGCAGCACTTTGGAAATCAAAACATCTCTTTTCCCTTAGCTGAATAACAAACGTTTCGTTTGGACGAACTTGCTTAAGCTTTGTTATGAAGTTTTATGTACTATAATAATTTGAAACCCTGAGTTTTTTCTCAATGTGAGAATGTAATATGTCTATTTCTTGTATCCTAGAATGACCTGAGGTTAAAAAAAATATACATTTCTTTTACTTCAGGGTGTCTGTGATGGAACCATTTATTGCATAGCAGATAATTTTGTTTCTATTCAGAGGAATGCAGGATTCGCACCATAAAGTTATTTTTCTCGTTAGGATATTTCTCTACAATTTTCTCTCAAATTATAGAAACAGCACTTGCAAATTCATTCGGACCACGACCTGCAGTTTGCTCATTCCATATAATAGTGTATGCCATTTTTTCAATCAAAGTTCCCAGTCGTGTCGAAAATACGTAACTTTCGTTTATATAAGAAATTGGACACTTCACTACGGGAATATGGGTAACACTTTCCATATGAAAGCAGGCAATTACTTCATTCTTCACATAATTTTACCTATCTCTTGTATGTTTAGACGTATAGTATCCGAATTCGTTCATCCGAATTGTATACATTCATATATATAAACAAAAAATGAAAAACAAATTAAAATCCTAACGATATTTTATGAAAAAGAGAAATCTATCGGATGGAATACCGAATGCTTTCAAACAACACTAATGTGTTCTTCAAATATCCAGATTTGTGCTTTAATAACAGTAATTTCACTCCTTGTCAACAATGTTGTTGTTGTTAAAACTGGAGTTAGAGCAAACTCATTCTAAGATCATATTTAGTCATGTGACTAAGAATCTTCACATTGATTGGCTACAACACATTTTTAGACTAAAATTGATGTAAGAGATGGAGATGTGATAAAATACAGGCCAAGTACCTCGTATTATTCAAAATTCAAAATTCAAAATCGTTTATTATGATTCAGGCCTCCAGCCTATACACATAAACATTTTATACGTCTATACATAATAGCATAATGGACACAGTGGTTACAAATATCAGTATGCATTCAATATAAATAAATGAATAACATATCAAGAAAAAAAGCAAGAAAAATAGCCATATTTTTGATAATTACAGATTATGCATACAAAGTTATGATTTACTATATACATCCTAGACATTCGTTTCTCCTTTACCATGTATCTTGTCGAAACGAAAAGCAAGAAAGACATGATCAGGAGAGTAATAGCTAAACAATACTGATCAATAAAAAGGATCATAATTATACTTGAAGAATACTCGACCTTAATTTAAAAGCATAGTATATGTACATTGCTAAGTCTTTAATTGTTTGATCATTTGCTGTTGACATCAGTATATTGAATTTGTTTAAAGTAGGGTTTTCATAAAACTTTCTTTTAATATAAGTTTCTCGAAGGTTACAATAGAGGGGGCAAATAAGCACAAAATGGTTAGAACAATTAAAGCAAAACCTCTGTTCTCTAGGAATTCCGATATGACGCCCCTTTTCGATCATTAGCGAATGTGATGATGTGCGTAAAGAAGCGAAAGCAAATCTAAATTTCTTTATATTTAAAATATCAAGGTATCTCTCACATTTAAAAATGTATTTAAAATTTGTGTATGAAATTAATTTTGCGTTTGTATTACACTCGTTCGACCACTCCTGAAAATACTGATCTTTTAAACTTTGTTCTAGTTGAAATAAAAATAACTTTTGATTTGCCACACCTTGGTTTTCCCATACATAACCGAAACCTTTCCTATTTAAATGAAGCCTAACTTTTGAAACCCAATTAGTATACCCTTGACTGTCATAATATATTAACATTTGGTAACATTTTTTAACATATCTAAAATCTGGCATAGTTAAAATTTTCAGCCAATATTTTATACATCTCTTAGAGGCAAGTATCTGCATAGAGTGTCTTCCACAATCTCCTGTTACAGCTGCATTGCACGATTTTAATGGAACTGACATAAACCTTTTACATGCATATAAATGAACTTTTTCTATATCATACATATAATCTAACCCCCATAATTCAGATCCATACAACAAAATAGGTGCTATTTTCATATCAAATAATTAAAAAACACTTCTTTTGACATTGGCATTAAGTGATTTAATGATGATAATAAAGACACTAAGACTCTTTTGGCTTTATTAGCCACATTGTCTGCTATTTTATACATAGAAACAAAAATAATATCAAACAGGGAATGCCACGTACCAAAAACGCTTATTACTAAATAACAATCCAACGTAGCAAAACCCGTTAACAGTTTGTACTTGGTCACCATTATACACCCATTTCTCATGTCGAGACAAGGGTCCACCGTTTTTAAAAACCAAAATCTTAGTTTTCTGAATATTGACTGTTCCTTTCCATTCATTACAATAATTAGATAGGATATTTAATTGTTGTTGTAATCCATTTACAGTATCTGCTGTCAAAGCTACATCGTCGGCAAAAAGCAATATTAAGACTTGTACAAGATCTGGTGTCAGCTGTATACCAGAAATGCCACTATTTGCTAGAGCAGTATATAATTCGTTTATAAACAAGGAGAAAAGAAGTGGACTTAAATTACAGCCCTGACGCAATCCTATAGGGCAATCAAATTCATCACTATAGGCCGAGTTACTACGGACACGAGCTTTAACTGAGTCATAGATACTCTTAATAGATTGCAACAAACGGCCTTTAACACCATTTGTTACAAGTACAATGAATAATTTAGATCTATCGACACTATCAAAAGCTTTTTTAAAGTCAACAAAAGCCACATACAACTTTCTACGTTTTTTACATAGATGTTTATGAGCTAGGGAATATAAAATAAAACCGTTATCAATTGTAGAATATCCTGCACGAAAACCTCCTTGAGACTCTGTAATTTTATTAAATGCATTAGAAAAAAAGTAAGGCGTTTATTTAGAATATTTACATATACCTTACATAAGATTTGCAATAATGCTATACCCCTATAGTTGTCAGGATTATTTATAGGTCCCTTTTTATGCACAGGAACTAGTACACTAAGAGACCACTTTTCAGGGAAAACACCACTACAAAAGATTCTGTTAAAAATCTTACGTATATAGGGCAGCAACAAATCAATTGCTGCAATTAAATGTTCAGGCACTAAGTACCCTGCAGCTGCTTTATTCCTATTTAGGTCACTAACAGCACCTATGATCTCATCGTCAGAAATTTCATCGTTAAATAAACAATTCTCATTCTCATTCAGCATGCTCAGAGTTTCATGGTTTGCATTTATATGTATATCATCAAGTAAATTGCTATCCTCATGTATAGTTGATTGAAAAACATTTTTAAAATGATCATGCCATTGAGATATAGATATTCGGGGGTTTTCATTCGCTGAGCTTTCAGAAGCTCTTATTTTTGCCCAGAACTGTTTTTGATTCCTAACAGACGATGCAACTGAGCGCATAACATTATGATTGTAATTGTACTTTTTATTTTTACACAGCCTGTTATAACTTTTCTTACTTTCAATGTAGGAATTTAAATCACATACTGCTTTACTTCTTCTAAATGCTCTTAGCAGTTCATTTTTCGCTTTTTTGCTTAACTGACAATCCTTGTCAAACCATTTACTTTTGGACATTTTTTAGAAATAGTTTTACACTTTTTAAATTCAGCACTGCTAGCTAGAATTAAATTTTCAAAATCATCTATAACATCATCAATTCGAATAGACATATCACGAATTTCATTGTCAAACAAATCAAATTCACCATTTAATATGCTAGTTTTAATATTATCTCTATATTCTGATTCATTTTTTGTATTTGAAATTTTATAGTGAGCAGTATTAGCAACACAATTATCTAGGACGTGGTCATTATTTTCTGTACCGGTATTAATCTGTGAACTTATCGAGCAAACTATAGGTAAATGTTTACATGTTGAAACAGTGTCTATGCAAAAATTACAGATTTTTTCAAAAACATTTTTTGAGACTAAAAAATAATCAATAACGCTGCACCCCGTAGAGTCAATAAAAGTGAATTCACCTTTTCCAGCATCTTTACCTACTCGTCCGTTAGCAATAGAAACCCCATAAGCTTTACAAAAATCAAGCAAATCTCGACCTGGCTTATTAATACATTTATCACATGAACTCCTGTTTGTAGTGATTGTATCATTTAGAATTTCATTGTATTCTTTAAACAAAGGTACAATATTTTCAGATAAAATAAAATCATCTAGATCAGCTGTGCGTGCGTTAAAATCGCCGCAGAACAACAAATTGGATTCATGTAAAGAGTCTGTGATCATAATTTCACTTTCTAAGCCCTGTATACCAGATTCAGTCTTTTTATATATTTATACACGAGCATTTTTGTGTTTTACATACCATGCCTTTTGTTTCCATTGCGTGTGTTAGAGATTCACCTAGCAGGGATTACTTTTATTTACACTGTCCTGTGACTTTGGAACATGGTGGGGGTAAGAGTGAGGTTGGGTGCGCACCATAAACCGGTTTAAGCTCCCCAGTGGCGTTTTGTCCTCGTGTGTTTGCTTTGTATGCTTGTGTGTGTTGGTAGTGTATGTTTGTGTGTGTGTGTGTGTGTGTGTGTGTGTGTGTGTGTGTGTGTGTGTGTGTGTGTGTGTGTGTGTGTGTGTGTGTGTGTGTGTGTGTGTGTGTGTGTGTGTGTGTGTGTGTGTGTGTGTGTGTGTGTGTGTGTGTGTGTGTGTGTGTGTGTGTGTGTGTGTGTGTGTGTGTGTGTGTGTGTGTGTGTGTGTGTGTGTGTGTGTGTGTGTGTGTGTGTGTGTGTGTGTGTGTGTGTGTGTGTGTGTGTGTGTGTGTGTGTGTGTGTGTGTGTGTGCACTTCTGGGTGCTGTGGGCTCGTTTTGGGGAGGCTGCGTTTTTGGTACGTGGCATTCCCTGTTTGATAATATTTTTGTTTTTTTGTTTTCATAAAATGGGGAACCTACAGGTGGAAAGTAAATACATGCATACAACAAGTTTTTATCACATCCAATTATTTGCTTGTCAATTTGTAGAATAACACCGTACTTAAAATTGGGACTTACTTGTTTCACATAGTCAGTCATACAATTTCGTATCAGGACAATAACCCCACCCATATTTCTACCACCCTTCTTTGACCTCTTAGCTGGACTAATAAATGGAACATAGTTACTAAATACTGTACCAATGCTATTTAAAGCAATTACCCATGTTTCTGTGAAACCAATTATATCAAACTGATTTACACAGTTAATAAATGAAATGTCATCCAGTTTACTAGTAATACCTTCAATGTTCCATTCTACAAATGATATTTTATTGTTAGGTATAGAACCTTGGCCTGATCCCTATTTAACATTGATCGCTGAATCAGTCAAATCTACCACTGTATTGAAACTAGAGTTAAGACTCGAATTCATATCTGTGCTTCTTTTGACCATATTCTCAGTCAAAGTACGGTGACCCCGCTTAAAGACACGTGTTCCTATGCCATCATTAGTGTAACTGTCCTTTCTCGAATCGGGTAGAACAACCAATCGACCTCCTTTAAAGTAACCATTTTTACCGTTTGCCTTCAAATCCTTTAGGACAGTGCGTTGTTTTATAGTTAAATCATTCGATACGCGAATTCCATTATCACGCAACGTGTCGCGGCCACTGAATATTTTAAGCTTGGTGTTGAAGTCCGACAGTTTAACAAGTACCATTCAAGGCTGATCGGTATCGTAGTTACCATATCTTTTAGCAAACAGTATAGTTCCCTGATCAATTACATCATCAGGACTAGCAGCATCAAAAACTTCACTTTTCACAGTAGATTTCAAGGACTCTTCTGACTCATTTTGTTGCTCAGGTAAACCAAATATTCGAAGATAATTTTTCCGCTGTTCCGCTTCTAACCTGTCAACCTGATCTTCCAGTTTTTCACACTTTTCACAATGCCTTTCGAATTTCAAATCAATAGCATCAATATCACCAACAGCTACTTCGTTAGAATATTCTATATCATCAATTTTATTTTCCATTTTATAAACGTTATCACTCAGCACATTTTGGTTTTGTTCAACTCGACCTAACTTATATTGCATTGAAGACAACTCAGATTGAACGTTTACAATTTCGGACTTCATAGACAAAATTTCATTTTTCACTATGGCAATCTCGTTTAACGTTTTGAAGTTGGAAGCCTCAATAGCATCAAGGATAGCTTGTGTTTCAGAAGAGGGCCCAGGATTTAATTCAACGTCGGATGACAGCAAAAGTAGACGCTCGGCGAAGAAAACATACATATTACAAATCATGTTATTGCCACTATTCCATACAGTTATGTCTACAATAGTTCCCGAACGATAACAAGCCTGATTGCTCGTTGGCGTCCTTGCACAAATATCCTGACCAATGAACATGTCTGATTTTACCTTTTGACATGTAAGAAGAGCATACTCGCATCCAAGCAATATCAAACATATCACAACGCAAGATGAGAATACTCTTATGTATATGTCTGACGACTTTGTGTATGGATTATAAACACTTTTATGTGGCCTATCACACTTATATTTCCTTGTCAATCCGCCACAAAATGAGCCAATTCTCACCCTATAAACAGTTAAGTCCACTCCCATTTTACAATATAGTAAGTAGTGACTATAAGCGTAGAAAGGGATTACTCTTTTTGGCCTCCTTAGGCTGATAAATTTGTAGAAAGAAAAAAATAGTTCAATATATGTGACTATTGTAAGAATATATAGTGTCCCATTATGTCACTGAACAAAAGAGGGATTAAAGTCAGCACATCACCTGGATAGTTACTAATATTGGTTTTTATGTAACAGTTACAATTTCTTTTGTTCCTTCTATTGTTGTTCAAATTTTCTTAATTTCTCAAAAATCTGTAGAACAAATGTTAAATTCATAATCACCATCACAAAGTTCGTACTTTCACTAATCTAACCATATATATTTTAAATTGGTAATAATTCCAATAAACACTGTAAAATCCAGCTAAATCAGAGCCACAAAAACAGGTCTAACCACTGTGATGTCCACTCAGTCAGTGGACATAGACCAAATACATAGTCGGGATCTCAATTTCTATGACGTCAATGTACAAAAGAAAGTTTTGGTAGATAGAGCAAAGTAAGATTAAGTCATATATGTAATTATCTCATTTTTTACAAAATGGTAGATAGGACATTTTTAGACTAAGGCGACGCTCTCTAACATACGGCTTGAAATTGCAATCATTACTTAAAAGACAAGGCCAAAATGGCGCAGAATTCCATTTCGGAACACTAAGTGTGCAAGTGGCCTGCTCACTCTCTGTCTTATTAATGCAGTCTGTAACTAACCTTGGTGGTGGTACTAACCAGTTATTTTCACTTTTCCAGGACTGGTATAACGTTTTTATACATTCAGTCCCTGGTACCCACCATCTTGAATTAAAACGTTGGCAATGACTATTAAAATGTGATGAAAACCTATCAACTGTATGTCTACCCAAGATAGTGTCTAAATAACTAAAACAAATTTCGGATATTGACCAGTTAGCACAGTCATGGCATCTGCTTAAGTAATCTGATAACTGGTCCCTTTCTCTTGGAATCCATTCCGGACATAAACGAATGTTATGTTCTTTGCAGAAAACATTGCCACCCAAAGCAATATACCCTTTTCTACTACCATTTAACAAAATGAATTTTACGTTTTTGTTATCCGAAAATACCTTAACTGTTTTGTTTCTCAAAAGATCAACTTGACTTCTCATAACGCGGTTCACAGACTCTGCCTCACACCAAGATGAACGTTTAACTTATTCCTCTGCAAGCCAACTTCCGGCGACTTCATTATAAACTGAGAAATTTACGGTATCCTGCTTCAAAACAGTAACTTTATTTTCTAAGTTTTTTAATGCTAACTTAAAAGAATCTGAACACGGCAAAAACTCTGATTTTAAACCCTCTTCAGCGGGTAACTTATTGAATGTCAACAGTTTGTCTGACAATCCTCCCACATCCGGGGCAATATAATCAACTACCGGTAATGACCGTAACATTTCTACTTCCGGAGAAGACTTGTCTACTTCCGGAGACGAGTCTAGCACGCCTGAAATATCTAATGTACTTTCTATATATGTATTGTGTTATATATTGTTAATACTATGTAAATACAATATCGGCAATAAAATATGTTTAAACTAAACTAATGTACTTTCGGCCTCATGAACATGAGTATTAATGCAGGGAAACTCAAGAAAACATTGATACCCGCTGGTGCTAGCATCGCAAAACACTTGTACTTCACAAGCTATTGTTTCACCCAAGCTCTTACCCACAATATTGAGTTTTCTAACATTTTGTTTTTAAAAAACAAAAATTCTTGCAAAGCAGCCTGCGTCACCAAGATTTGCGAATTCCAACTAGCCCGTGCAATTATATAGTTATACAATTCTGTTGGTCTCAGCCTATACTCAACTATATTACCAAAAACGAACTGTAAAGATATAAATTGCCCTACCACTGACGCTAAAAAAACAGACTCTGAAAATTCGGCATTTGTCAGCTCGTATTTGATACAAAACAGATTCAATGGCCTTCTCTACCTAAGCAATTCTCTTTTCTGATATAAATAACTTATTTTGTTGGAAATCTAACAAATATCCTAACCATGTAGCTGTTTTAGCCGGAATCCATTGGCATTTTCTTTCAGTCATCAAAAACACAAATTCACAAATTGTCTTTCTAACGAACTGACTGGAATATATAGCCCTTTGATAATCTATGTCCCTTCCAATGCCGTCGTCCAAGTACATAATAACTTTATACCCTTCAGATCGTAAGAACCTAACTAGTACACGGACAGTCTTGGTAAAAATATGTTCTGCGCTTGCAATACCAAAAGTTAAAGAATTTTATGCGAGAACAATTTATTCAGAGTGAAGAGTCAGAATCTGTTGTAACAAACATTAGAACAATAAATATTTTTATCGTGTATTGACATTAATGTCCTCTTTATACAACATAACTATTACATTTTTCAACATCAAATATCTTCTTTAATGTAAGATTGTAAATCAATCAATTTGTTTTGTTACACATTTTAATTCTCACTAAGCGTATTTCATTTATGTGGCAAAATTACTTTTGAAGGAAGTCGAGAAACTGGAAGCCGGCTGCCCAACCCCTACTCCTACTGTTATATCTTTTTCACCCTATTCTTTTAATTACTTATTTAAATTTGGAGGGGGAGGGAGGAGGTAGTGATATCTAGATGCTGCAGAAAGGTGTCTCCACCCCCCGACTTCCATGATTAATTCGATGTGTTTGTCTGGTTATGAAAACACGTATTAAATGCAAAGTGTCTACGATACAGGTCAAACTATTCAGATAAACTAAAACATCTGCTGAATTGAGCGAGAATAATATATAGACAATACAAAGTATCTGGAAATATCCAGATGAAATTAGTATATTCAAAACGTTTCTATTTAATCACAGATTCAAAGACTGTGTTATTTACAACCTTTTTTATAAGGAATCGTCAACATAGCTATCTTTGGTCTGGTCGGTTTTCCAACGACCGTGCCTCTTTAAACATCTGTCAGACACCCCTGGTGCGTTTGCGGCTGTTATCGCTCCACTAGCCCTTAAAGTATGCGTACCTAACTTAAGATCAGGGGCGACAACTCTCAGCTTCTTAACTATGAATTCTTTAGCCCGTGTGTAACTCAGTTTTTCTTTATAAGTGACGCTTTGCCTTTTGATCTATAAGCTGGTTTGAACGAAAAATCCTCTGTGTTATTTTCTAAATTTTTAAAAGGGAATACGGACAAGCTTCAGACGACCTTTTTGAAATCAAAACTTCCTTTCCCTGCCTATATATATCCGTTTTACTTTTTCTTATTTTTAAAACTAAGTGGTCTGTTTTGAATTCAATATCATGGCAATGTAAATTTCTGATTTCATTGAACCTCAAAAACCCTGAATAACCTAACATTATCATACAAAGATCTCTAACATCTACAACGTCTGTATTTTCTGCGAAAATTGTACATAAATTTTGCAACATTTCGCTGCTTACTACATCCTTCTTGCTAACTGGCTTTGAAGCAATTCGTTTTGCGGTGTCGTGTAAAGATTTCACCAGTTTACTTTCTGTATGATCATTACAGTCATTTAAATTGTGTGCCCACTTTATACCATAGAATGCTGCTGTTATTACACTGTCTGAATTTCCAATGTCAAACAGTTGAGTCGTTTTTCCGACAATATCGTTCGAATTGAACATATGAGTTTTTATACTTACTAACTGTACTGTCCGCTATGGATTGTAGTAAATAACCTGACATCTTGTTACGAATTGATTCGTGAACCTTTGAAGAAATCCCAGCTTCCTCCCACTTCCGTTTTAGAACGTTCTTTAAGCCAACACCTGTTAAAGATATCACTGTATGAATACCTACAGTCTATAAAATTTACATGTAACATAGCTGTTTTGTTTTAACTATACATGACTATGATATCTCATTATACATCAATATTTAAAGCAATATATCAAATGCTAACGGAGAACGTGAAAATAGTCCGTGATTCTCCTTTCCTCTTTTCACAACGTGTGACCTACTAAGAGTTTTTTTTTTTGTTTAATAAAACATTTGAAATTACCTCTGTTGTATTAACAAAGGCCAATATGGAGCGCTTGTCCATTTTGGTATTATAAAATTACATTTTGCATTCTCGACAAGAGTTTTAACTAAACATTTCATAACTAATATCGTTGGCGGAACTATCCAGTTTATGTCACGTGACCAATTATGCGATAAAGCATCAACGGCGTCTGTACCTCGAATTGAATCTCTTACATTTATTGTTCAAATTAGAAGCAAACCGATCTTGTGTGTATCTTCACCACTTTTTATCAAAAATGTGGAAGATTTCATCACTAATTTCCCGGACATCACTATTAGTACAACGACTTAAAAAGCTGCGCGAGTATTGCTTTCTCGAGGAATCCACCCTAAATCAATTTTCATATTTTCCTTTTGACATAAGTTACTGAAATCAAACGAAACTGACTTAACATTGTCTGAATATATCGTAACATGAAAATGTTTCAAGCTACATGCATATGTTCTTATTGATCTATGTACCGCTTCGGTCTCCCTCCAAGTAGAACTTTTATTTTGTTCTTCAAGCGACCATTCGCCTATTATCTCCCCACTTGGAGAGTTCGGAAATATTTTGCTAACCAAATGTACCTTCTGTTCTGATTCCACTTCCGGGGAACTACTTTTCATTACTTTTTCCGCATCCAGGGACCTGCGTATTATTTCTTTTTCCACTTTCGGTGGAACACTGGCTGTCTCTTCCGGGAAAGCTAATGTTTGCTCGATTGTGATATTTTCATTGTTACACTTACCTTCCAATTCCGCTTCCGGGTAAAAAGTATTGCCATCAATACAACTGGAATATGAACCTATATTATCCTGTTCTATAAAACTTCCGTACCCCGTTACACTTACATCCACGTATAAAACAAAATCACTATTACAAAAGTACTTTAAATCTTTCCCATTCTCATTAAGTGATCTTACTTTCTCTTTCCAATACAGCAGTTGTCCTACCGCTTGTCCCGATACCCTTACAGGCGCATTCCAGCTGGCTCTTGTATTCGTACACTTAGATAACTCTCTTGTATATATATAACCTCACTTCATTACCGATTACACTTTGCATGGAGATTATTTTGCCTTCTACTGAAGCTAAGAATCTGACAAGGACTATTACGTATTTGTCTGATTTTATTTGCAAAATAACTGATTTTATCTTTATCTCCAAAATCTGTATTCGTTCTTCCGTAATGAATAACACATTTCTATTCATATCGATCACATGACCTAGCCAGACGACATTCCGTGTCGGTAGCCATTGACATTTATCTTCTGCCAAAATAAAATAAAATGCTTTTATTGTGCTTTGTACGAATTTACTTGTTCTTACTGTAGTCGCATAATCTCTACTTCAAACTATACCGTCGTCTATAAACATAACAATTCGATGACCTTTTTCTCGTAATACTGTTACGACAACTTTCAAAAGCTTCGTTAAAATATGACCTGCTGTTCGAATGCCAAAAGGCAAAGAATTGAAAACATAAAAATTTTCAACGTTACCTACTGAAAATGAAAACCCCAAATATGTTCTATGTTCTTCAAAAATCTCAATATGATGGTATGCTCCTTTTAGATCATAAACAAACAAAAAAAGAACTGCTTTCAAAAATTTCTTTTGCTGCATTAGCATCTTCAAACTTGACTTTAAACAAATGCAAATGCAGATTTATATGTCTACAATCGAGAACCAATCTCTGTTTTCCGGATTTACCATAAGCTACAGTTAAAGGATTTACTACATGCGGTACATTCTCTGTTTTCGATATGACACCTTTCTCTAACAGACTATTAATTTCTTTGAGAACGAATTCTGGATTTTCTCTAGCCGGTTTATTATTCTTTAACACGGCCCTACTTGGAATTTCTTTAAAAGGTAGTCTGTTACCTTGTTTTACATCGTTTTTCATAAAAATGCTGCCAGTCGCACTCTCCCATTTGGGAAAACATTATTTCAGCTTACCTACAGGTGAGTTTACCTGTTCTTGATATCTTCCGTTTCCGGAAGTCTGAGAGCCGCCTGACATGATGTCGGACTTATTTTTCGAAAGTTTCTCGCCTTTTGTCCCTTGCGCTACCATTTCGGTGATACCTGAAAAGTTTTCTGAACTGTTACTACCTACTTTATTACATAAATAACTACTTATCTTATTGTTATTATTGGTGATTGAGCATTCTGATGAGCCCTTCCAATAACCTGGTTTTCCACAAGCGAAACGTAACCCTGGCAAACGTCTTGAATTTTGCTGCGTTTGAGTCTGCTGACGGGGCTTTGTTCTACTCTGCTAGGCTCATTCCTGCGATAAGGCGCTGTCCTATACTCGTCTCTTAACCTTTTCCGCTCTAGCTTTGCGGTTGGCTCGTGCCTCTGCTTTAAATGTCCGTTCTTCATCGTCCGAATCACTGGCATGAGAGTTTGATTCGTATTTGTTTACGAGTTTCCATCCTAACTCGGACGAATCTGCCATTCTTATTAGTTTTTGTCTATGTGTGATCATTTACTTCGCTGCAAAGTAAAACATTTTCATGTATCTATGTTTTATAAAAGTGATTATCCTCTTTTTAAATTTATTGTCAAAATAAAAAAAACTACTATATATCCGTTACTACACGTCGCTTCAGTTTTTCTATATACACATGTACAACTATTGTAGACTGCAACTTACAAAATTGCTCTTTTTGTATGAATTTTATCGTATTTATACTATCTGATTTATATGGATGGTTTCTCTGCACTTATTTTATGTACTAAACTGCATAACTTTCAAATATAAAAAATCAACAATTGAATTTTTGATGCAGATTATTCAAATAAATAAAACAAATACCTTCTGCGATTTTTAAGCGTGTCTCTTGTAGATTCATAGATTCTGATGTTTCATCTAATTTTTAAGAAATATTTTCATTAACTTTAAATTGCTCTTCATCGCTTTTTCTCTTAAATTTTTGACCAGTTGACGATTTCCCAATTCCCGACATTTTATTTAATTGACAACTGTTAGAATTTTCACTTATCTTATTGAACATAGATTCCATCTCCGACAACATATCTTGTCTATGGTTTGTCAATGCCTGCTGAACTTTATCTTATATCTTACTCTCCGTGTCGCTGTCCATGTTGAAAAGTAGGAGGTGACTCTGAGAAAATCTCGCTACAACTGAATACTCCTCTCATTACTTCTATTTATATAGAATAAAAACCACGCCCTTGGCTATACAAAACTGGTTATACCTGTAAAATAATTCTTGATTTTTTCTGAAGCTCCTGCATTTGACTTTTAAGCCAGCGGGCATGCATTGGTTTTATAACGGATATTCGTAAATTCACTTTAGGTCTGAAACATTTGCCTTTTTTTCAGCTGATCAGATATCTGATCCGAGTACAATTTTTCAAACAGTTGTTTCATGTGTTGTTTCAATTTATAACTAACAACTAAATCCAGTGGCTGGAGTTTGTCGGTACAACTGGCAGGTACATAAACAATATGTATGTTGTGTTCTCAGCTATTCACTCTGATGCGCTTTGTACACACAAAACGTGTTGCCTGAAGGAAAGATCAAGGACTTCTTTGATTCTCTCTATATAGGGGATAATTACTCTTGTGACAAACCTGTCAATTCTTATCAATAACTGTTTATGTCATTAAGAAAAATGTTGTTCATCAGATTGCCCACGGCTAAGGATAACCATTTGAATTGTCAATATCGATATGATTTTGTTATTTCTTCACCTTGTATATTGGGACTAGGATAAAGACAGATACGACGTATCCAGCATAAATAGACAAATATCTTCGAAAATTTATGATTTTTGCCGACCGTTTTAGCTTGGCGTCGCGAATTTAAGACCTCGCGAATTAGTCAAAAACGAAACAATCGCGAAAAAAGGACCTCGCGAAATCAAAGCAATGTACAGTATATATTTATTATCATTGACTGGGTATACGGTCTCGTATGGCCTGTTTAGATTGATATAAACCCTCGCGTGACGGCTCAGTATATCAATTCAAACAGACTAGACGAAAAAAAACAAAAATAATATCAAACAGGGAATGCCACGTACCAAAAACGCAGCCTCCCCAAAACGAGCCCCACAGCACCCAGAAGTGCACACCACCAACACACACACACACACACACACACACGCACACGCACACGCACACGAACACGCACAACACACACACACACACACAATCATGTACACACACAAACATACACTACCAACACACACAAGCATACAAAGCAAACAAAGCCGTATATCCCGTCAAGAATCTCCATAACATATAATATAATGCCATAAGTCCTACAATTATGAACTATATATTGTATTCTTCTTTTATACGTATACTAACAAGAATGAACGGCTAATGCATATGGACTCTTATTAAGTAGATCTATACTTCTATGTAAGGTAATTATAACCACAAGTCGACGATCTTGACTAAAGATTGATGTATACTATGGCTTTGTATGTTTTAATTTGGTGACTAATTTATTTTTTAAAACATATAGTGAAGTGTACTTAATTAACAGTAATAATTTAAATTAACAAGGTCCATGATGTGTGTTTGTTCAATTTATTTACTATAGGATTAAATTTTATTTGTTTTAATAATGACATCCTCAGGCTATTTCCAATAATGCACAAAGCGGTTATACTATGCCACTGCATGAACGATTACACACAATCTTCATTGAACTTCAGATGTTTTATTGCAACATTGTTGTTGCATATTGCACAGTAATTTCCATATAGGTCACCGTCAACGTTCGAAGGCTTTCCAATAACTTCATGCAATGCAGATATGTGAGCAAAACGTTGAAATATATGTGTTTGTATTAAAAGTTGTTCTGTTACACTAATATTATACATTTCGCATGCTGGGTATGTTGAACTGTGCTTGTCATGATGCGGTATAAAGTTTTTTCTTGGTGAGAGATTATTTCGCCAATCCGCCGACATTTGTTTACCGCAACATTGCCTTAGTATAGCCCAGTAGCGCAGATAATCTAAAACCTGATGCATTGACTTGTCTGATAATCCGAATATTTGTTGATATTCATAAGCGATGAAATGACCGCGTTTAGAAACCGTATCAATATCTGCAATATAAGGAATGTGTATATTCCTTTCCTTTATCAGGCGTTTATTAAATTCGATTTTAGAATTTGCCTCTTCTGACAAACCATTGCTTGAAGTCAGAAAAATCCATGTATCTGATTGGAAAGATTGTAACATACTATCACTAACACTGTGTGTTTTTATGACTGTATATTTGTGAACTGGCTTTCCACCATAGTGGCAGCCAACAGAGTCAATTTCAGATTCGTGAGTAATAGCCATAAGAACACATAAAATATTAAACTGTAAGGTTGTTGCTGTACCTGCCTTACCATACTGAATTATCAAATTTGGTACAAGCTTGTGTCGAATGGCATTTACCTGAAACGTATCAGAACATCATGATTTATGTAATATTTTTTATGAGGTATTTTGGGTGTATTGATACGTTAATAGTATCAGATTTGAAAAGTATTTTTAGCACAAAAGTGAAATTTTGATTAGCACGATGCAAGCTGTCTATGCGATGTCTATTGTGGTTGAATTGCACAAATTAGAGGTAGATATATAAAATTCCAAAGGTGACGTTATCAACGTCTGTGATGTGAAAAAAATACCAACTATAAACCACTTTTAAAAAACAAAGAACTCTGTTTTACTGAATGAGATTTCATACCAAGGCAGCTTGATTAGTGATAAATTATTTGCCAACATTTTTATAAAAAAATATATATGAACTAAAGTTATATCTGATAATTATTGCGTATGTTATACCCACATTTATAATATTTGTAGGTAGTTTTACAATATAAAAATTGTAATATGACATATCTCATAAACTAAAAAACAGTATCTTGCTTAACCTCTTGTTTATATAGATTTTCGGCTGATACCATCTCTATTAAAAGACCACATATACCGTTGCAAAATCAGAAACCTAGTATTATAACTGTGCAAAAATACGTGATGATATATGATTACAAAAAATGCTAATCTAATCTCCTTAAGGTAGCTACAGACCTAAAGTTGCTTTATATTCGCAAAATTTCGTTTTTATGCATTATCATTAGTTCAATTCCTTTTCTACCGATTAGCGAAAAAAAAACGCTTAAAAACTATTTAAAATGTGCTTTAAGAACCGTTAAAATTGGCCGGTATGCATTTCAACAGCGCCGCGCTCTTGGAGTGTCAGGAAAAGGTAAATCCACGGATTTAAACTCCGAATGTATACTTACGTGAAAATTCTTACGGTACTGGCAAAATGTTTACTAGGGTCCAGCACTCCATTGCACGGGGGAATCAGCGCGGTGCCCGGGGCTAGGAAGAAAGTGTTAATAATACCCTAGTCTGTGACACAAATAGTGTCTAAAAGTCAATCGCTGAACATCAACTCTAGCCGATTCGAATCTCTAATTAAATATATTATCTCCTTCACATGCCGACATCTCCAGTGATTTACCCGATGTCTGGAACCTATTATGATAACACTTGTTCGATCCGCGTGTGCAGACAAGGGTTAAACGCTACGCCGCAATATGACACTAGTAACTAGATACATTCGGACACCTACGGATATGAACAGCAGGGATCAGACGCGTGTGGACAGAAGCATCCCCCCACACACACATACACTCAAAGGGGACAACGAGATCCGGTGCATTATGTGTGCACGGAACTTTTATTGATTAATAATTTCCTCAAACAATATTTTTAAATATACTCTATCGTACATGACTTCTTTTCCTGACCTCTATAACACGTATTTGCCTGAACTTTGCTTATTTGCATGACAGGTGTGGTTCTCTGTATTGATATGAATGTATAATCACCATCCGTGACACAGGGGAACAAATCAAAACATTTCCGCAAGCTGCACAAGTTTTGGCATTGTCGAGTTATACCTAAAATAACTCTGTATCTATAAGCCAAAACAAGCTATTAAACATAATTATTTTCTTCACAATTCCAAGGGATAGTTTGTTTAACACTAAGACTAGGTGATCAACCCACTTTTGGCTTTCTTAATTCAAAAATTAATTCAAAATCTAAAATTTCTACAGGGTAGGAATAAAAGTGAATTTTTGCCAATTACACGTTTCATTATTAATAATGACGACACAAATAACAAATTTAAGGGGTGTATAACGACATAAGTATCCTACAGAAAAAAAGTTCGGATATGTTATAGTGACATAATCAACAAAAAACGGAGGTTATAATTCCGAAACCTTCAAATTCTTGCCTCCGTGACTAATTTGGAGAATTAAATTCTGTTACAGCTGAATTGAAAATTATATCAATAGGTTATGTCAAAACTGTATTTATTGAATTAAACTGGAATTTGCCAACTATGGTGAGTGTTTTTCTAAGTTCTTTATTCCAGATTTGTTAAGGAAAAAATGTTTTCTTCACTACCCGAAATTTCTGATTAAGATTCGGTATTCAAATATAATATCAATACAAGTTTCGATATGGGTTGTTTATATATTACAGTATTGTTCACATGTATTATTTTGGATGAAAAATATGAAGTATTAAGAGCCACTTGATATTAACACAGCTATCCTTTTTACAACCAAGTTCTACCACGGAGCCTATTGGAAGTTCATAGCAGAATTTTTTTCGATTTATATCATAATTATTTAAACTATATATCCACTGTTAGTCCTCTGAATAAGATTTCTCATTTCCTTATCATTATTCTTTTACGGTTGATAATTCATTGCCGAATATTTACTGAAATATAAAAGTAAAATTGATAGACTGAAAATTTGAAAATATGAAATGAAATGAATACGTCTGAACATTGCAATATGCAGAAGTAATTAAAATCAAGGCCCATATCTTGAGTCCGCAATACTTGATGATATCAATTAATTTAGCGCCTCGGGCATTATCAGTATGACACACGATCAGTATGAACGCGCGACCAAGTACTCGCAAATCCGTAGGGCATATTGGCGTACACTAAATAAGTTTTAAATTCAGTTTTAATTTTGAATAGATTTAATACAGAACATAATATTTTAGATTTATAACTTTTTGAGCAAAATAAATATACTTGATTCAAGTGTTGCAATAATTCTAGTCTGAAAAGTTTATTCACAACAGTACAGTTTTACTAGCACATAATTCAAATAAGATTCGCGAATTTGATGATTTGCAGAACCTTTTTTTATAAAATTTAATAACTTTTGTAATGCAGTTGCACGAAGGCCAGTGATAGTTACAGTTGTTGGCACATTTTATTAAGGCTATCTAAATTGTTCATATACATTGTAAATTATTTTGTGTGAATGAAAAATACTTTGATATCGTTATTCAAAATTTTACAATCTTTGTTAAAATCCTACCATTTCATATGCAAAAAAAATCATAAAAATGTAAAATATTTATGAAAACGACTTTTTTCAGTCATAATCTATATAAAAGATACAAACTATATAATAAAATTATTGTTTAAATGGGTAATTTAACTCCACTGTCCCTATCTTCGGTCGGTACCTTTGATATTACACACAAATCCCAAGTTATAAAAGTATCAATTAAAATAAGAGAATGTAAGAAGGTCTCACCAATAACTTGATTAGCATGGTAAATTTCATTTGAAGTTAAAATTAAAATAAAAACTTTTAAAGTTTAAGCTGACACTTCGTCAACAATACTTCTTTCATACATATATATAGGTTTGCAGTTTTTACAGAAAAAAACGGCTGATTAATCAAGAAGGTATGATTTATTCCATTACTCTTTACAGTATTAAAATGTGACCACAGTTGGGCTTACCGTAGGTGTCCCTATTTTCCACTGAATCGAATTATTATCAGTTGGTGTAATATTTTCCTGAGCGTATGAATTACTTCGATTACAATAGTATGTATACCACTGATTATTTACGAGAAAGAAATATAAACGTATGTGTAAAAGAAGCGAAGCTACAATCAGTAACACATTTTTAATAAACTGTCTCATTGTAAATCTTTCTCGTTCAATGTGAACGTAGCGTAAAAATAAACATTGATTTAAAGATAGAACAGGTATATCATGCAACGAATTTATTTAATCTTCTGTTGTGAAATTGTCATAAGTTGAATTATACTATATAACAAGCATCAAAACATCCATTATTTATTAGAAAAATATTATAGTCTAATATATTTTTTGAAGATATAGTAGCATTGTGATTGCATAGGACGGGGTTCTTTAAGATGTTTTAGGAACAGAAAATATACATTAAAGACGATCGCTACAGTATCATCATTTTTTTCAAGCAATGAGAATTTTATGAAATTTCGTTTGTTGTTAGGGTAATACCTGCTAAGTCAGAATATGAAATAAAAAAGGTAGGTCACCAGCCTTATTTAGAAGTAATGGACACATTTTGAAGTATACCCCTGAAAGCAGTGAAAATGACCCCTATCTCATGTTTATCAATAATAAAACTCTAAATTTGGCAACTCACCATTGTTTTTTTATTTAAAATGTTAAGCAACTGATCTTATTTTACGAAACTACATGAATTGAGATTTCAAAATGTATTCAAACTGAAAAAAAACATAAAGAGAACTAGTTTCTGTAAAACAAATTTGTAAAATTTGTAGTCATTTGTCAAAGTTTTTTTTAATGTTCAAGCAATGAGAATTTCTTAATTTTTTGGAGAAGAATTGTTCAAACATCACTTTATTAAAAACTAATTTAAAAATAATTGGTCACCAGCCTTTTTATTGAGAAAAATGAGCTTTTGTCTCGGGTGGGAAGGTGTTGGAGGGGAGGCCATGTGTTTATTGCCACTGACGTAATACAGATAGCTAAATGAATCTTTACTGGACAGATTGTGCATAGTAAAACACTTACAAATAATATGTAACAAAAATGTATCCTTCTGAAAGCATTTAACACAGTTTAAAAGTCAACTTTTGCTAAACACTGACTTTTTTTGTGCTTTTAAAGGGAGGTAATAAATTTTCATGATATACGGATTTTTTTTTTTTGCTATAGTTATATGTATTAAATATGTTATAGTGATATAATTGCTCAAAATAATCCTTCTGTATGTTTTTGTATTAAAAAGTAATTGTTTGTGACATTAAACTAAACAACATTAAAATATTAAAGTATTTGATATATAGCCAAGAATTAAACTGTAGCGACCGTCTTTAACACACCAATGATGTGTACTTGTTTAATATTACCGGAACTGGCTTGAAATAGACTTCAATAGATAAAACGATGAAATCTCATTTCTTACAAGAATTAATGAAAACATTCATTTGATTTTCTTCTGCATAATATGACAGAAATATGATTGCTTTTCTGTCGGCAAAATATTACAGAAACATGATTGATTTTCTGTCAGCATAATATGACAGAAACATGACTGATTTTCTGTCGAAATAATATGACAGTAACATGTGCATGGTCGTATGAGAAAATGATAATATTTTTCAGAAATAAATTATGATATTACTTTGCAATTCATATTTTCTCCGCGTTACACCGTATGACAATTGTCTCAACAGGTACATAGAACAGTTTGTCACGTGATTCATGACTATTAATACGGGTTTCTGTTAACAACAGTGAGTTCTGGGTAGACCGTTCAATGGTTAGCATACTAACATATTTGTACTTAGCATTATGTCCGCCTATTTAGAGAGTTGGTAGCATGGATGAGAATATCCAGCGGTTTATAAAGGTCAAACAGAAATGAATAGTTAATTTGGTGGCTTCTGAACACCAACCATTCATCAGAAAAAGTAAGGTGGAGAAGTTTATGGCTAATAGTAAATTATTGTTTAAGTTGAATCAGGCAAGTGACAAATTAGATCAACATAACCTACTAGAGGCGAAATCAAATACAATCATATTCAATATAATGAATTGTGTTCAGTTGTTTCGATAAACTATAATTGCATTTGAGCGCTACGTGTGAATTGTATGTTTGTTACTTTGACTTGTGCATACTGATCTGTTAATCAGTCTCTCTTTGTGTTTGGCTTCTATTTCGAAAATATGAAGTGAGCATACATGAAATGAAATGGATCTGACTTGAGATTTGCTTTAAATATTGAGTTTAAAAAACATTCATCTAACCCATTTGTTGTTTTCAGCTGAAAAACATATTGACACATCGTAGAAAACTAAAACAATGGCAGACAGGAGTGACCTTGGCTGGAGGGTTGTTCAAGAATACGAGTCGAATCCATTAGCAGACGACTCGGAGGACGAGAAACCAGGACGTTTAAGGTAGAAAAGGTTAAGAAAATTAAGCTTAACAAGACAGGGACTTATAAGCGATCTACCGCTTGGCGTATGGAGGCAAAAATACAAACAAGTACACAACAAGTGCAGAAGCTAGTTTCTAATGCGAAATGCCTCGGCACTGGAGAAAAGAATGTCCCGAAAATAGTTCAAATAATAAAATAAGTATGTGTACTAATACCATTTTGAAAAGTTCTGTGCAAAGTTTAGGCACTTGTGCTTTGATTGTTAATAAAACAAAAACTGGATTTGAAGTTAATAGCCAAACATGTTTAGAGACACTAGTTACAAAATATTTCGTCCTCTAGCACTGCGAAAAATAGGGCCATATACGGGAGTACACTGGACTCCGTGTATTAGCAATATACGGGAAAATATACGGAAAACTTAGAATACGGAGAAGTACGGGATCGTATATGGTGCAAGCCCGTATATTACTAATATACGGTAATCAGTATACTTAAATATACGGGAACGGTGTTATACGATAGCCCGTATTCTATCAAAATACAGGATCGTTCATCTTAGTCCGTATATTCCTAAAATACGGAAATCCGTATACTTGCAAATACAGAAACAATGATATACGAAAGACCGTTTACTACTAAAATACGATATTGCGTATACCTACGACTACGGGAAACTAGATACACTATCCCGTATATGACTGATATACGGAAGTGTGCACATAAGTCCGTATATTCTGAAATTACGGCAGTCCGTACACGTGAAAATACGGGAATCTAGATATACAACCACGTATATTCTGAAATACGATATACATTCTGCTAAAATACGGTATTGTGTATACTTCTTAAAGAATGGTAGCATTAATATAAAATAAATATGTATCTGTGTGCCAAGAGTTGAGCTGCATGAAAATAGTAGTGAACTTTAAAATTCTTCTTTTCTTTAGAAAATATTGCTGTTTCCTGGAGGGTCATTTTTCACATATGACTATTTCTGAAAAACTTCGCGTATAGAATAAGCTAAACAAATTCAAATTCTAAATAGCAATATATGAAATCATATGTAGAATGAAGCTCTAAGGTACATAGTTTACAAATATGACATAGATTTTTAATTTTACTACCTTCTCTTAGAATAATATTAGATTTTTAAAGAAACACTTTTCATTCTCGGTTGACCGTTAAATAAACATTTTTCTGTAAAAACATTGGTTAAAATTAGGGGTCCGACCACAGTCACAACTTTTAATACTATAAAATAACACAAAAAAGCCTGTTCCAAAAGTTTGTTTAGAAACAGCACATTTTCATACAAAAGGCATAATTGAAACATGTTATGTAATCCCAGAATTTATGCTGCTTGCCCACAGCCTCTGGTGAAAATATTAATTTCTCAAAAATGATATATCTAAACATAAGGTTTAAAGTAAATGCTGAAATCAACAAAACATGTGAAATTCAACATAGCAATTTCAGAAAAATCTATTGGATGTATTGGCGAATTTGGTACAACGGCACCACAACAGTATATCGTTATAGGAATTTTAAAAGCATTTGCAACGCTTAAGATAAGTTAGTAGTGTATGATTTCTAAAATATAGAAAACCCTAAAAGAACATATACGGGAACCTTTTTATGTGTTGATTCGTTCAAATAACGTTATTTTTCACTACAATTTTGAGGGCGAGCATCTGATAAGTAAATTTCACAGGTAGAAGTACGCATAGAAATGTAACAGTGTTTTGAATGATGAAAGTATATGAATTTACTCTGAAAAAAATCCACCTCTGAAATTATACTCAAAGTAGTTTTAGAAGGCCTCCAGTTTATTTCGTTATTCAGGTGTCCATGAAGGTATACCGCCTGCACATCTCTAATACAAGAAGATCCTTATAAACTATTTTGTCGCATCAATCTAAGTTAAAAGATATTCTTTGTAAATACTGTATATTAATTGATTGAGTATTACATTAATATCCTCATACTCACTATATGTCGTTTTTTATCCAATAACCAGATAGTTCATACATTTAAATGAGTGATTGATATGTAATGTTTTGAAGATATTTCCGATATTGTCCCAAAGGGTTCTTATACGGTGCCCGTGAAGTGACATGTTATACATTTTTTTTATTTCGTAATTACGAAAAACATAACATTTCGTATAAACGAAATGTTATTTCGTAAAAACGAAATCTTATTTCGTAAAAACGAAATCTTATTTCGTAAAAACGAAATGTATTTCGTAATTACGAAATAAGAATTCTTTTTTACGAAATAAGATTTCGTTTTTACGAAATAAGATTTCGTTTTTACGAAATAAGATTTCGATTTTACGAAATATATTTATTTCGTTTTTACGAAATCTTATTTCGTTTAAACGAAATGTTATTTCGTTTTTATGAAATAAGATTTCGTTTTCACGAAATGTATTTCGTAATTACGAAATGTTATTTCGTTTTTACGAAATGTTATTTCGTTTTTACGAAATCTTATTTCGTAATTACGAAATACATTTCGTAAAAACGAAATAAGATTTCGTAAAAACGAAATAAGATTTCGTTTAAACGAAATAAATACATTGCGGTAAAACGAAATCTTATTTCGTAAAAACGAAATAACATTTCGTAATTACGAAATACATTTCGTTTTTACGAAATAAGATTTCGTTTTCACGAAATGTATATCGTAATTACGAAATAAAAAAAAAGTATCACATGTCACTTCACGGACACCGTATTCTTATGTGTTGGCAATCAAAAAAGAAGTTCTACGGTTTCTATGCTGTTACAGCAATTACAATGTACAGTACGGACTATTTAAGATTTTCCAGGTATAAAGATTTTCATTTTCTAGTATTATTCTATGATTTTTTTTTTTTGTTCGTATGTAGTAAACACACTGCCAGTACATTTTTGATTTAAGTGACTGCTACCAGTAGTTGTGATGGTATGGCTCATCTATTTTATTCTCTACGAAAGGTGTACGTACATTTATATCAGTCATAATATTTATTTGTGAGTTTATGTTAATTCAATTTGTTTTGACTTTTGTCGTTTTTGAGTCATTAGAGTTTATAGTGATTTTCCATGCTTTAAGAATTGCTTGCTTTATTTTGAATGTTTCAGTTGCCCAGTTTAATCTATTTTGCAATTTATTTAAAATGATATTTTCATTAATTTTCCTATCTTTTGTAATATCGTCAACGTAGATAATATTTGAATTGGTCCAATTGTCAAAGAATAGTGATTTACTGCATATTTAATGTGTTTGTTAGCAATTTAGTAGAGTCAAGGGTCAAATGAAAAATCAGCAAATCTTTACCAGACTGGTTAAGAATTACATTAAGGATAACTTTTCAGTTAGCGCTATCATTTTTTTTAATTTGATTACATTTCATTTTCAAAGATTTGTTTAAGGATGCTATATCGGATATTTCTGAAACCTCCAGTAGATTTCAGCCCAAATAAAACAGATCTTTTGATTTTTTCTCGTTCATTTAACCACATAAACTGAAATATCATTGTGTTCATTCTATTTTGGTGTCGGCAATGATTGAATTAGGTACACTAGTTATGGTAAAAGCAGCGATTTTATAACAGATGTCTTCGCATAAAATGTTAAAGTTCCACAATTCCATTTATATATACGGAATATTATATTATCATATGCTGACATTCCTCTAATTTATTATCCATATTAAGTATCTTACAAACTGCTTTACTGGTACTTAAATTGACCCCTAATGCCTTTGCATATTTATTAAAGTGTATTCCACAAATCTCAGTTCTGTTTTAATTTTTGCATGTTCCGATAAGAATTTCTTCTGTATTTTGCCTGTTTAACCGTAGTTAAGAATATTTTCCAAAGTGATCCAGAAGTTATTTCATTTGTATTGTATAAAAATAATGTTGTATCGTCAGTCAACAGGCTTATTAAAAGTATTTTATTTTATGTGTGTGTTTGTATTTGAATGCCGGATAAACAATCTGATAATCGGATTTTAACCGTTAAGTATTTTAAACCATTTAAAAAAAATATTCTTGAACTAGCGTCAGACCTTTTCTGAGACTTAACTCATATATAATCTAAAGTAAAAGGCGCAAAATATGACCATGTTTACTGAAAAAATGCAGTTAGTCTTAAACTGCGCATAAGCTATAACAATTATTTAAGAATCACAACCGGATTAGAATAAAACAATCACTGTAGATTATTGTGATGTCATTTATATAAAAATCAAGAAAGAAAAAAAGTGTGTTTTTAGGTTTTGTTTGAACAGGTGTGTACTTTTTTATTTTTGCAATTGACGCACAGTTCCCGTAATGCTGCTCAAACACTTCCAAATGATCGATCCGTCTGCTCGGTTATTGATGTTTTATGGCCATACATTGCGTAACATGTATAATGACCTGTAATTAAATACTTTAAGCTGTATATTGGGTTTTGTTTTATGCTTTTTTTATTTCAAAAATACAAAATCTGTCAATGAAACGGATATATTTTACGCTCTAAATGAATGTATTATCTAAAACTATACAAAGATAAGATTTCATTATATTTAATACAAGTTTAAAGAGCGAAAATGCATAAATTGTATTTATAGTAATGTTATTATCTGGCTGATTTCAAAATTCAACTTTCGTCGGGCCCTTAAGGGTGTTTCTCTTGGTGCTCTGCCTTCTGCAAATGCATTGAGTACATACGTTTTTTGGTTCTCAAGGTTTGCTTTTTTTATATATTTATACACGAGTATTTTTGTGTTTTACATACCATGCCTTTTGTTTCCATTGCGTGTGTTAGAGATTCACCTAGCAGGGATTACTTTTATTTACACTGTCCTGTGACTTTGGAACATGGTGGGGGTAAGAGTGAGGTTGGGTGCGCACCATAAACCGGTTTAAGCTCCCCAGTGGTGTTTTTGCCACTGACCGTTCCAAGGCGGTGCCCCACTGTGTTCCGTTAATTGTTCGTTTTGTCCTCGTGTGTTTGCTTTGTATGCTTGTGTGTGTACATGATTTGTGTGTGTGTGTGTGTGTGTGTGTGTGTGTGTGTGTGTGTGTGTGTGTGTGTGTGTGTGTGTGTGTGTGTGTGTGTGTGTGTGTGTGTGTGTGTGTGTGTGTGTGTGTGTGTGTGTGTGTGTGTGTGTGTGTGTGTGTGTGTGTGTGTGTGTGTGTGTGTGTGTGTGTGTGTGTGTGTGTGTGTGTGTGTGTGTGTGTGTGTGTGTGTGTGTGTGTGCATGGTTGTGTGTGCGTGTGTGTGTGTGTTGGTGGTGTGCACTTCTGGGTGCTGTGGGGCTCGTTTTGGGGAGGCTGCGTTTTTGGTACGTGGCATTCCCTGTTTGATATTATTTTTGTTTTTTTACTATTTGTAAATCGAGGGCGAAATTAAAGGTGACATGATATACACCCACCTCCGTACTTTCCTCGTCCATTAGTTCGCACAATGATAAACAATCATTCAATGAAAAGCTCAGCGATCGCTTCTTCTCTGCCATGATGACTGTTTGTAAGCACGCAGACGAAGTGCGTGGGTACCTGTGCGCGCGCTTTTTTGTCCTATCCGTTACTATTTTTAGACACGGGGAAAATCCAAATTGGTTGACAACGGCCATTTTAGTTTAGAAATTCTTTAAACAAATTTAGAATACGACTTAAGTTTAAGGGGAGGAAATTTCTTAGCTAAGGAAAAAAAGATAAGATTTTCTTAATCTTAAGTACATAATCTTAGATGCTACTGGAATACGGCCCAGTTACACAAAGTGTGGTTTTACAGTGTACATGAATATGAAGTTTGGTTTTACAGTGTCGCTATGTTGCCATGATGTCAATGATCAGTACATGTACATACCGGGGTAATTGATAAATTCACCTGGGAAATGGGCATTAAGATGAAAATGTAAATACCATCATACCTTGAAATTAACTGATTTTGTGACAGAAGAGAACAGTAGGTAAATGTGTTGATAAGAATTATAAGCTAATAACAAATGTAATACTTGGCTAACTGATTTTGTTACTGAACTATTTTGGTGGCGCGGTGGTTAACGCTCTGGACTACTAATCCGGAGGTCCCTGGTTCGAATACCGTCCAGGGCAGTGGAAATGTCAGAAACGCTTTTCAGTGTTTTATACCATCCAGAGTTGAAATGGTTAGAAACACAGAGGTAGTCTCATGTGTATCGGTGCTATACACTTGACACATAAAATAACCAAGGGGTCTATTTGTAAAAAAGCTAGGATCTGGTACCTGGATTCCCTTTTATTTGCATCTGTCTTTTAAACCTGCGCCTGTGGGAAGTCTTGGCAAGTTCACCTGGGACAGGGTCCATTAAGTAATATACGGACTCTGCCCGGGGAAAATCTCAGGGTTGACCGAGACTATAAAACAATCTAAATGAAGTATTTTTATGGAAATATCAGAAACTTTATCAAATTTGATTTATTTCCAAAATTACATTAATTAAAGCGAAGAAAAAGAACTATAAGCAACTTGCTTTGTGTTTCTTTTTTGTTTATGATAGTAGGCCCGCTGATAGCCATGGGAGGTACCGGTATTTAGCAGAAATACTTTGCGAGATTCTGGTCATTCGCTTATTTCTCAAATGTGATGTTGACATTCGAATGTTTTGAGATTATCAGAGAGTTAAATCAGGAATGTTATATACAGGATCCCTTGTTATGGGGTAATATTTGCATTCAGTTCCAGCCTGAGCTAAGTGACCAGGAGTGTGGCCATTAAGTGATTACTGGCTGAAGTAATTTAGCTAAGTGTGACACAATATTATTATATATACTTTACTTTTTATCATTCTTAATTACATCATAATCACAGTGGAGGTGCTGAATAATTTCTGCCCATATCCAGTCCACTAGGCCTAGCCGAACTAGTCATGACAGTATCTATTTAATTGTAATATTTTAATTTATTTAAGATTTTGATAATACTTCAAGTGTATAATACCAAAAAATGACGATATGAAGTGTAAACTGATTTAGGAATTTAACATTGCCGAAATTTGTCAATTTAAATGTTTTTTTTACTATTTAAGTGTGGCCATAAAGTGATTACTGGCTGAAGTAATTTAGTGATGTTATGCTAGCTAATTGACACAATTTGCTTTTTTGGATTTAAATTGACGCGTCTTTATTCGATTATGGTATTAAAATTAACGTGTTTTTGTTAAACTATTTTAATAAAATTGAGAAGCTGGAACGACGGAAAGCAAGGCGATGAACTTCTGAACTTTTTTTTGACCGATCTACACTATCCGAAGAAAGTAGTTTTTCCAACTTACCTGATGCGATTGTCGGAAATTGCCATAGAAATAGTTGTTCTACCGAACAACTAAACACGGTATTTCAACTGTCATTGAAACAGAAACATAGAGAAAAAGGATCATTTTACTAAGCAAACGACAAAGAAGTTAAACTATACTCATCATGAAAAGTTGTTCTGTTAAACTGTATACTGTCGTCAAACACATTATGTTGATATGAATGCAGCCATCACTATTCCTCCACACTTGCAGATTACATGTCCAATGACATTCTGTCAACTCTTGCAGATTAAGTACACAGTGACACCCATCTACGCTTGTAGATCAGATTTTCCATGAGATTCCATCACAATTTGCAGATAACATACAGTGACATTCCGTCACCATTTGCAGATAACATACACAGTGACATTCCGTCACCACTTGCAGATAACATACACAGTGACATTCCGACACTGTACTTGCAAATAACATACACAGTGACACTAGAATAAGATTAAGGTTTTTCGCATTTGGGTCTCAAAATATATCTGTTTGTTCCTTAGAAAATCTGCAACTGTCTGAATAAAAATTCATCAGAGCCTGAATTGATTTCAAATACCGCTCCAGAAGAGTTACAGGAGAGGAAAATGTTTTTGAGATAATTACAGTGCTAACTTCCCTTAAAACATCAGTCTTAGAATGTTGAACAAAGATTTCACAATGAGTATCGAAAATTTGAATTTCTGAATTTTTAATGTGTAAAGATTCGTTTATACGAAAGAAACCGGCAAACGACAAACTAAATAAACAAACTAGTCTTGAATTTCCTGAAGAACTGTCCTCAGCAGCAAAGCGTCGCACACATTTGATTAAGTATATCGGAAGTAACGGGTTCATTCTTATAAACTGGTTTAGCAACCATCCTAATACAACCGCTTAAACATTACTTAACAATTCATCTGTACATGGATTTGGTGAATATGAAACTATGTGAGCCCAATTAATAGCGAAAAACAAATCATTTTCAGCTTAGACTTGCTATATGACATACAGTGTTCGTTTTGAGAAACAAACACTAAATAAAGTGCTACTGTAATTGGTGTAACAGGTAACGGGATAAGTCGTAAACTGTCACACCATTCACTAAACTTCATGAAAACTTGCCAATCCGAAGGTTCTGTCAACATCTGGAGACTTGAGGTGGGCGGCACATACTGTTGCGAAATGTCCAAGTCCCCCGCACGCGTAACAAACGATTTCTCTGTCGCCTCTATTTGTAGGAGCTCTCTGTTGCCCAGCCATGGTAGACCTTGTGAAGTCTCTCCGAAAACTGCGAAAGGACTGCCAGAAAAGGAGCAGACAGGAGCTCATGAAAATGAATTATTAGATTAATTAATCAATTTATTTATGTTTTAATTTTCTGTCCGGTAATCTTCAATATAACACCATGCAAAACAAAATGTTAGTAATTATTTGAACGTCGGCGACGGCGTGTAAATCATGACCTACAAACCAAATCACCGAAGGAAAAATCTAACAATAATGCACGTGCATTAGTGACATATATAAACTTGAACTGGTGATTCTGTTTACTCTTGATAGTATATGTAGTAAAATTATGTGAAATAAGAATATTCAGGTTGGAGTTGCCATAGTTATTTTACGTTTTGTATTATTGCGTGGATAATCAATATCCTAGTAGAACAAGAGCTGTTTGTTAAACACATATACTCCCCTTGATGCATAAGTCGAACTATGAAAGGAACAGTTTATAAAGTAAAAGTAACTGTGAAATTCGTATATGACCTAATGGCTAGCATTTTGTTCTGCAAAAAGCTTCAGTAGAGTTATGTAATTTACGTTACTCGATCTAAATTGATGAATAAAATAGAAAAAAAAATAAGATATTCATATTTTAACTAGTAATCTTCTAACGTATATATCCCACTGAATGCTCATTTATCATGAAAAAAAAACGAAATATCAACAAAATGATCATTTGCTTATTTTTCAATTGTATATATACTCACCCAAAATGAAAACTTTACACTTTTATTATACAATATTTAACACATTATTAAATCAATGTATTTCACTCTGACTCTATAGATGAGACAAATAACAAAGGCAATAATAGGCCTAAAAGTTAAAGTCATTTATCATGCATAAAAGGGAGATAACTCATATACTGAAAAGTGGAAAACAGACAGTTTATCGAAAACAAAAGTGGTTGTCAAGACAAAATTTTCTTTTTGCTCTCCGTTGAGAGAAACTAATGTCAAGACTAGAAAACTCAACAATGTTTTATGAAAAATACAATGCCAAAGCCAGAGTTGAGACTCAAAAGATTCAAATTCTGAAATTACCTCCCTTTGAATTGAATATATAGGTGAATTTATGACCTTATATCTGAAAGCTCCTGTGACGATTTTTTATTTTTTTTATTTTATAAACTCACTCCCAAACTGATAAAGTTTAAACATTCTTACAAATGATTGAATTCCTTCTGCATTGTGAGGTATTGGTGTTTCTTTCTCATGCATAGTAAATCCCATTAAAAAGCTGTACAGTTTTCATGTTGTTTCAGTGTATTTTCTATTCATTTGACCGTTAGACGTCTATAACCAAAATCATCTTGTGTTTCAATATTGCATATGGCTATTAACAAAGTATAAACTACTATCAGTGTGCAAAAATCCAACCGTCAGTTTCGAGCCGATACTCTTTCTTATACAGTAACTCGAAATAAGGATATTCTTGCCAGACACTTAAAATTTATTTAATAAATATTTACCTTTTATTTATTATATAACGTAAAGTAATGTAAATTTCAGTGCTTCTTGACACATCCTTTTCTCAAATTAAGTTGGGTGTAAGCAACTTCAAACACATGTCAGTATTTTATCATTTGTCATTAAATGAACATACATACCAATATATAAACTGCAGTATAAACTATCTATTTTATTGATTTAGTAATGCAGAGTCATGTAAATTACACCTGACTGATGAAGACAGTGTAACAAGCAATAGGAAATGACATCTATTGACCTTTGTGATAAATGTTTGAGTCTTTAATATTTTGGAACCTGTTTGAATAATTTACATACAATGTACTTGTATCTTAAAATTTGTGATGGTAACATAGTAAACCGTCATATATCTGCTGTACTAAATGTACATGTAAGATGTATTTAGAATTTAGATCTATGTTGAGCTGAAAGATTATGTGAAATGCATTTGTTTCAATTCTTATCTTTACTACAAAAACCATTTTAAATGAGAAAATATGCACTTTGCACCTCAATAGTTAAGGCTATTGTATAGTGCAGTTCTATCTTATAGTAACGTAAAGTAACGTAAAGTACACTGCTCCATATGTCAGATTTATTCACTTCATAACATGTGTTCGAGTTAGTCATTTCACAAATGTCATATATCAAATGTATTTTATAAGTTAAGCAGTTGTCATCAATGTTGTCATTTTTCAAAATATTATGTTAAATAATTTAAATTAATATCAAAAGTAACGTATTATTACATGGATATAGCGTAAAGTACATGTTATGTGGATTCTAATCTGTGTTCATTAGAAAGAAAATGTGTGACTTAGTTGATTATTTCATTGATCTGTACCAATAATCAAACTTTATCATAACAAATGATAAAATCTACATTACAATATTTTGTAACGTAAGGTCATGTAAAGTGCATAGTACTCGTATGTTTTACTATGGTCAAACACAGAATTTGAATGGATAGAATTTATTGACACAAATTGTTATTACCAAATATGATGTCATTACTAATACATCATGCGTTACAAGAGTAATAACTCAGTGTGAACTTCTTTTCTTTTCTTTTAAGATTTTAGGGGTAACGTAAACTACACCCAGATATTCATGTTGCGGCACGGATTTGGCAACTGCAACAAGCAGTCTCAGAAACTACAGACCCTAGGGGTCATTTTGATATATAATACAAAATGTGGTATTTTGTGCCCCGGTCCCTCTCTCAATACTGCAAGGAAGTTGCAGCACTATAATAACCTGAAATGTATAGGGTCATTCACTGGTAATGACAAATAAGGTCTATAAAAAATACATTGTGTGTATTTTTTTCATACGGCCTTAATGAAAAATTTAAACTCGCCTCAATAAAATCATGAGGCAGGAATTTTTTATATTTTTTTGGCCTTAAAGAGAAGAAAAAATGTTGTGTGCCATAAGTTTTTCCATAAAATTCCCCCCACCACAAAAAAAAGAAATGACCTAATAAAACATATTTTTTGGCCTAACAAATGTTTTGGCCTTACAAAAAAAAATTGGCCCAAAACAATTCATGTGGCCTTAAAAAAAGAAGTCCAAGTGACCTTGACCTTTGACCTACTGATCGCAATATCAATAAGGGTCATCTGTTGGTCATGACGAACCTCCACATCAAGTTTCAATATGCTAGGCCCATCCATTCTTAAGTTATTATCCGGAAACCGTGAACTTGACCGATCGTCTGGAAACCTTTTTACTCACCGGGTCACTGTGACCTTTGACTTACTGACCTTAAAATAAGTAAGGGTCATGTGCTGGTAATGACCAACCTCCACATCAAGTTTTATGATACTAGGCCCACGCATTCTTAAGCTATTGTCCGGAAACCATTGTACAATTCCGGGTCGCCGCGACCTTGGCCTTTGACTTCTACATCAATATGGGTCCTCTACTGGTAATTACAAACCTCCACATCAAGTTTCACGATCCTAGGCCTAAGCATTCTCGAGTTGTCGTCCAGAAATCAATAGGGTTCCTCTACTGGTCATTACCAACCTCCACATCAAGTTTCAGGATCCTAGGCCCAAGCGTTCTTAAGTTATCGTCCGGAAACCGTTTTACTATTCCGGGTCACTGTGACCTTGACTTTTGAACCCCTTTGTTCCTTTGCTGGTCATGACCAACCTCCACATTAAGTTTCAAGATCCTAGGCCCAAGGGTTCTAAGGGTATATTGGTTTGCAAATGAATGTCTGTCCGTCCGTCTACCAACTGGTTTCCGGATGATAACTCAAGAGTCCTCTCTAAATTCTCTCTTCAGTTCCGTGAGCTTGTTGTTGAAAAAACATTTCAGTTCTTCGACGATATATTGTTATAAGTCAAAAGGCGCCGAAGCAGTGTGCAGAACAGGTTTATGGCGTATCCTGGAGTCTAATTCGGAATCCGACATGATATAATATAATCTAATACCTTTATATTTTGCTGCCAAAATATTTGCCTCGAGTGGTTATAAAACACGAGCACAGCTCTTATATAGCCGTGTTCAATACACCCACCAATACTGATTACTGAAGTCTAACACATTCTCCAACCTAAAACAAGCAAAACCGGCTAGTATCGAAACGCGAATGATTGTACATAAATATGGTTGTGGTCTGACAGTGTAACTTTACATTACGCCTACATCCATTTTCGTAGGAAATTTTTATTCTGAAATAAATTTTCGATAGTGTACGCTCATACAGAGGGAAAATCACATGTAAAATGTTCTTAATTGCCTAAGGTGTACACAAAGCTGCAGATATAAGCCATTTTGTGCTTTACTACGTGAACAATTATCAATTATACAAGACAGACCTAACACTTTTCGTCCAAATCTAAATTACAAATCCCAAACTTGTAATGTCCGTCGATATATATCATCGGATTATACCGAAACATTCATAGTCATTATACCAAAGGCAAATAGCAGATGTTAAAAGAATTGGAAAATCGACATCTCACTCCAAACGTTTTCTGAAGCGTGCTGAAAGTAAGACATTTTTTGTCCATACTCCATTACTACAGGTTACTCTCAGGCAGACCTGGGCATGATTACTTTGAATGTAATTGATTAAATTACAATTACAATGCCTTAAAATGTAATTGATTACTTATGATTACTTTCTGTTTTTAATGTAATTGATGAAATTACAATTACTTTTGAAATGTAATTGATTAAATTTGACTACATTTACTGTTTATAATTGAAAATATAATAATTTGTTTCCCATTTGTGAACACTGAAGTACAAATGTACATGCTGTCTGTGAGCTAAAGTTGGATAAAAATGATATTAAATCAATAAATTAATATGAAGCATATGTATTTATCTAATTACAGCAGCTGCAATTAATTGTCAATGACATCTTAAAGTGAACAATTGCATTTAATCAACGTCAGTTTCTCAAATGTTACGTCTGATAGAGAGCACCTATCGGGTCTAAATATATTGTCAGCTACACTGAAAAGCCTTTTAACTGGTGCAGAGGAGGCAGGGACAGCTAAATATTTCTGGCTAGAACAGATAATTTAGGTAATGTCTTGTTCTGCCAGAACACAAGTGGATTTTCAACTTGCTCAGGGCATGGAAGAGCTAGGTACTCATTTATTTCAGTGTGCGCACCAGAATGGTAGCGCTTTCTAGCTGGTGAACTGGTCTTCATGAAACATAGATTGGGATGTTTCACTGTCATTGTCATTTGTATTTTCATTGTTTCCAAGTAAACTGATTCTGTGCTCAACCAATGATTTAATTTCTACCTGCTGATCAATATTTTCACACCATTCGAGCTACGAGTCTTTGTAATGCCAGATAGCATGGTAAGACAGTATTTGCACTTTGCGGAAACTTTTCCTGCAGTGTTGTTGGGAACATCAAAATGCTTCAGTACATGTGATGACATTTTGATCTGAACAACAGGTAAAGTTAAACTGGAAGTGTTAATATATTACAATGTTGCTACCACTGGAATGGATATGTGTTCCTTCTACCTGTGTCTTGTTTTTCACACCTAGTGATCAGTAACATTGATGGAGTAATATATTGTTGATTGAGAACAATTTGCATGCCCTAGGGTCATTAAATATCCATTCATGAAAAAGAATACTATAAAGTTAACCACTGATTATCCCATTAGATTTATTACATTTAATGTCATTATATAAATGTATAACTACAGAACCATTTAAAAATGATTGTTAGAAAGATGTAACATTTGGGGTAAATTCATTAAAAGTAAGCTTACATTGATGAACCAAGATTTAAAAATATCAATTTAAAAGATACGACTGCATTTTAAATCAATAATGTTTCTATTCTAATATTCAGGATCTATATTATAATATGCAAGTTTATCATCATCTTTAGAACATTTAAAACATTAATGTAATCATAAAGTAATCAAAATGTAATCATGATTACACCTATTTTCACAATGCAATTGATTACATTACAGTTATGTAATATGAAATTATGCTTGATTACTGATTTCATCTGATTACTTCAAATTCTGTAACCAATTACAGCTGATTATCATTACTGATTAATTACATTAATATGATACAAACGATCCCTTTAGGAATTTAATAAAACGTCTCAGGATAAGCTGTACCATAGCAGGAATACGCACACGTCCGATGCTTTAACGTTTCTCCATATCATGTGACGTGCTTGTGTTCAATAAGGTGACGTGGAATTTATACGGCTGATGCTACCAACAAAATACCTATTTTTTTCGAATATCTCTATTCGTCCTATTTCTCGTGCGCTAAAGACATCGACAAACATTTGTTTTACGTCTTTTGAATTTACGTTTCAATTAACTTTAAGGCAGTTATAATGTTGTTTTCTAAAGTTAAATGAATGGATAAGAATATAACTCTTCAACAGCAGTCTAGTACACATAAATAAAGATAACGTCCTTTCTTTACTTTCTATCAAATATGCCTATTTTTCGTGTAAGTATAATCTTATGTATTTCATGATTATAAGTGTAAACGGTTTAAACAATAGTAGTTGAAACGAAGCACAATTTCAGAAAATTAGAAGTAAAGTTTTATGTCAACAAATTCAAAATATAATTTATTCTGCACGAAACATATAACATTTGTGTTTAACAAGAATAACAGTACTGTAAGTTACAAACTCGATATTTACGATAATCAGTTGAAGCACATAAACCTTTCTGTCCGTCCATATAGAAATTAAATTCTGATAAAATAGTTTAATGTCATTATAACAGCTTTTATATATCACTTCAGTACATGAGGGATGATCAAGAATTAACCGGACTGTTTCTATAACTACGATATAGGTTGTAGTATGAAGATAAAAGTCACACAATTCGATGTTCAATTTCTGATTGACCATCTTTTAAACATTCATTTCATTTATACAAAAACACATTTAAGATACTTACAAAAGTAGCGAGGAAGTAACAGTAAGGCGGGAAACGTCAACAAACTCAGAATGACGTTAGCTGGCGATGTGATCGGCATCCTACATGTACTTTCTTTTTATTTACCAACAAACAAGAAATCCACTTTGTGCTGATGTTTAATTTGAAACGGTTCTGAATATGTTCAATATATCATACAATGTCCCATTACTATACCCAGTGAGACCGCAAACGTCCAAAACTCTCCCATATTGACCTGCTTGTCACTATCAACAGTATTGATTGCTTAAACCAACGTTGCGTCCGACAAGCCCTAACAGGTATACCCTATCGTATCTACTAAAGGGAGCTGTGACTTCTCTAAATCACCGGATCTACTCAAATACTTATGAGAGGCCTGGGTCTGTTATGTTATACATGTGTCCTTTTTATCATCTCTAACGCTTTAGTTGTTGGGAACCAAAGTTACTAGTACATTATTATTAAACTGCGCATTATTTTCAGTGGTTTTGACAACTCTATTTTTTGCACTTCTTTGTAACTCGTTGCATACTGTTTTGTTTAGGCACAAACGGGAATGATGGTAATATTTTGTACAATGATGCATGTCACAACAGGTAATGACATTTAAGTGGCTCACCAAACATTTCAAATCAGAAACACAAGAAAGCATTACTGATTATTCTTTTACGCTCACCGGTGAGAAAATTACTATTTTGTGAAAATTTGTATGACGAACTAAAGTTTGTATTTACAGAAACATCACATTAAAGTATTGAGTAATTAAAGAAATATTGCAACGGTCATGTTAATTCTGGATCACCCCTCGTATGTAAATTAAGGAAAGATAACGTTAAAAGATGCTAAAATAAGGAAAACCTTTGTATTGTATTATATTGTTTTGTGTTGTGCTGTATTAAGACGATAGTGGTAGTTTTGAGTCTTTATTAGATATCAAATAATTCTCTTCTTTAATAGCATTTAATTAATTGTGGCTAACAACTACTTTTTCAATTATTCTTAAAAATAGTTTAATCAGTTAAATCGCTGTTACATGTATTGAGTGTTCATTACATAAATGAGGTTGGTGACCTAACTGTTGCTGTTTATATTCTTACTTATCAGATATTGACCTAACAATAAACTGAGTTTCATGCAATTCTGAATGTTTGAAAAAAAAGATAGAACTGTAGAGATTGTCTTTATTTTGTATTGTATTGTACAATGTGTTGCAGTGTGGAGTGGTGTGGTGTGGTGTTGTATACATTAGTGTAGCATAGTGTATATTAGCAATCTTGAACCTGTTGCTAAATTGCTTTATATTATCATAAATTCATCATCTTTATTTCCAATTTAGAAAAACACGGACACTAGACTGTGAAAAAATATGCACAATTACATCACACTGTGTTCTATTGTCACGAATATCTATTTTAGTATATCGTATGTGATGACAGATAGACACAGATTTGAAATAAAAACAATAAACAATAGGATAACATGAAGTTTTCTTACCGTTACCTGACTATACTTCCCGTAGTTTTAAACGCAGTTTTTCTTCTGCAACATGTGGATATAACATTGATAAAATCTGCGAACGACAGTTCGTTTAACTTTTTGCCAGATTCTTTAGTGAAACAATCACGCATTTTCAATACCAGTAATAGTACTTTGCAGTACACTTTAATGGACTTTACGTATAAAACACCAAATTATATTGTAACTGAAAATATTACACAAGACAAACGAAAGTTTATATTGGTGTACAATGTACCGAAAAAGGTATTCCCTATTCGAAGTCAGAAAAACAGACATATTAAAACTTGCAAACACAAAGAATGCATAGTTACGTTTGAAAACAGTAAACTTTTAACAGCAGATGCAATAATATTCCATGTAGGTTTAAGAAGTCAGAGAATGGGATTAGAACCACCAATTAAAAAAGTGTTAAGGAATCCGAGTCAGGTATGGATATTTTCATCTTTTGATTCCCCAGTCGATTATTTTAACAAGGACTATGAAACAGAATCTTGGCATAACACGATGAACTGGTCCTCTCTGTATAGATTAGATTCAGACATTCCAAAACCATACGGATATTTGACCCTGGACGCAAGTAGCGCTGATCTAGACTATGATTCCGTGTATAATGCAAAGACTAAAAATGCTCTTTTGCTTGTACGACAATGCATTACTGCAAGTTCTCGGAGACAGTATGCATCTGAAATGATGAAGCATGGATTTGATGTCGATATTCTGGGAAGTTGTGGCACTGATGGGAAAACAATCGATAACGAAAGACTGGAGCAAATTATACCAGCATATAAATTTTACTTAGGATTTGAAGTTTCCATATGCAATGATTTCATTACAGAAAAATTCTTTCGGAATTACAATTACAACTGGATTTTAGTAGTAAGAGGTGGGGCTAATTATCGTCATCTACTTCCTACACACACATATATAGACACTTCAGATTTTCCAAATATATCAAGCTTAGTAGGCTACCTTAATGACATTGGTAACGATAAGGAAAAGTATGTTTCACTATTGCGTAATAAACATCAGTATAAAAGCATAATCTACGACCATGACAACATTATATGTGAGATTTGCAATCGGCTGAACAATCTTTCGCGATTCAGAAAAACATATGAAAATATAGCAAACTATCTAAATGTTGATCAGTGTGTTAGACCAACGGACATTTAGGAAGGAGAGAAGAGCTTGACTTCACATAGCATATATTAAATTAAAAGTGTTAGCAATACATTGAAAATTTCTTATTTTCTTAACTATACTGACCTCTGCGTTGCTTAAAATGGATTATAATAATGATAATGTTTTCAAGTCTGTTTGGTGCAACGTAAACATCAGTTTGAAAGGAATATGAAATACCTTACTTTTCGATAAAGAACAAGTAGTTTTTTATCGGGAAGGACGAGTTGCATTCGGTAGGCTGTTTGTATCATGTTTAAGCGCATAATTTATTAACATAATGCTTATCAACATCATTAGAAAGATCTTTCTGGTATGTTATTTTCGTAATTATAGAAACGAAAGTTAAGATTTTAAAATTGCGTACAGGGATGTTAATACCAAATAATGTTGATTTCTTGTTCCACATGTATGCGGGATCCTAAGACAAAATTTCAAGGGAAAGAGCCACTTAAAATACGTGGATAAGTCGTACGAACCAAAGAAAGTATGTTTTAATGCGCAAGCGTTAGTTACAGGAGGTTAAACGGAGAGCCCCTACATTCTAATAATTGGTTGTCAGTAAAAATAAAAATAAAATCATGTCTCCAAAGTGATGATGTATGTCTTAACATAAAGATGAGAGGATAATACCTGACATATAGGCAGGGTGATAGAGGCGCTATATACATATAAAATTTGATATAAACGAAAGACATGGATGCATATGACAAAGAACAACACTCACACATAAAGATGAGATATATACAACAATACGTCGGTATTTCACATTCAGGACATATTTCACTGTTTCGGGGAATGTCGTCCCGACATTCGAAAACTGAACTTACAAATAATACGCAGGCAGTCGTAGTGTGAAAATAAATCTACTATGCAATGAACTACAGACATAAACAATTACACAACCATTAACTACTAAATGAATTATTGTTTCACTGTTAGGTTACCAATCAGTATTCATCCCATGAGGCTGTACACTTGACTGGACATGTGTCACCACATATAACTAATACAATACTGTAAAGTAAACTGAACATGTAGGTGTACACTTTTATATGAAATTCATACAGTACGTAATTACTGAAAATCAAATATTTAGAACCTTTGTACTTTAAATGCAGAAAGTAAAAAAATAAACGATGTATTTGATTAAGTACATATCAGACTGAGGACAAAATAATACTAAAACATTGGTATCCTTGAGTGCATATTTCGATATATATTCAACTCAATTCATGTATTCATTTCTCAAAATAACACGTTTTACTTTACAGATAAAAATACGGTCTACATTTGATTGTAAAAGGTCATCAAATCAACGGAATTGCCATACAGCTCTCTGCATCCATGCAGACTTGGTCCTATCTCTTCTCTTCTCTTCCTATACTACAGTTCATTAGAACATGCTCTCAGCTTCTGTCTTGACCTTTGCTTCAAACCAACTTGGTATTCGGTTCTTCCTGTATGCAGGGATAATATACTGGTCGTCCTAATAGCTATCAAGAACGGAAGATGTGTACGAATGTATGGACATGGACTTTCCAGTTTGTTTCTAGTCATCACCCAGGGTACCAATCATGTTGAAGAGGGTCTCATAAAATATTCTGGCATTGCCTTTATCTTGGGCATGATATGGAGTAGTCCTTGATTTTTCGATATGAACGAGTTTGCAAAACTCGAGAATGACTTCACTCTCAAAGTTTCTGCACTGATCACAGTGAAGGCGACTTGGGGAGCAATAATGACAAATGAAGTTGTCTAACAGTAATTTAGCAGTACTGTGAGTGATCTGGTTTCTTTCTTGTACACCCATTTCGGTAATGTAAAATTAATTGTGCGAATCGGGTGAAGTGATCAGTGATGGTCAAAATGTTTTTAATCCTCTCCGAGACATCTACATGTAGTTACTGAAAGTCCATATATGCAAGGTCCATGGGATGATTAGAATGTACATGTACAGGAACAAGCTTAGCAGATGTATCATCATGAGTCTTGCGACAAATACAACAACAACAGTGGCGGACACGGTGCTCCACAGATTGCTATCATTGAGACCTTGACCTTATAAAACAGATGGTACCCGGACTGGTGATGGTCTGTTTCATCAAGAAGTTCTTTAAACACAAGCAAACTCAGTGAATATATATCCCCCGCCAAATGAAGCAAATAACATAAAAGTACAACTGGAAAGTGTATTGGTGTGTCTATTTCAGAAAAATTTCATCACCCGACTTGGGCTCGTCTCAGGGGGATATTCGTTTTGCTTAAGTTACAGTCATAAAACACTAAGTTATTGTACACTGTATTAAATCAACACAACATTGTTTCGGACAACAAGAGTTCTTAAAAACAAAAATAATATCAAACAGGGAATGCCACATACCAAAAACGCAGCCTCCCCAAAACGAGCCCCATAGCACCCAGAAGTGCACACCACCAACACACACACACACACACACACACACACACACACACAACACACACGCACACACAATCATGTACACACACATACATACACTACCAACACACACTAGCATACAAAGCAAACACACGAGGACAAAACGAACAATTAAAGGAACACAGAATTATAGAATAATTATGCTAGGAAAGCACTACATCCCCTTAAGGGCCTCATATATTGTAGACTGCTTTCCAGATTTCTTATTAGTTAGGAAACCAACCAAAAGATCATTCAGAGGTTTGACAATTTTAAAAGATCACTCTACATATTTGATTTCAACGGATCAGTTTCGACACCGTGTGAGCTAACAATATGCCCAAGTGACTGAACATGTGTCCTGAAGAACTGTTGTTGTTGTATGAGTTTAACGCCCGTTCAAACCTAGTTTTGTTTTTTAACAGGCGGACAGTTTAACTGGTAGAACCAGTACTAGATCCTATCCTCCGTATGAAACTGCAAACCTTTTCTCATAAAGAGACATGGTCGGTATCAGGCGCAAACCCAAGACCCTCAATCTATGAGGGGTTACAGTGATTTCAAGTCAACGACTCTTACCGCTCGACCGCGGAGGCGGTCCTGAACAAATAACATTTAGACCCCTTAAGCTTATGGTTATTCTGCTCTATCTGCTGAAATAATACTTCGAAGCAACGGAAGTGGTTATCAATAGTGTATAAGACATTCCTTTACGTCTAACTCGCCCTTGCAGCGTTCTGTCAATCGTTGGAATGTGGCAGGTGTATTCGTAAGCACAACCACCGTGAAACTGTATTCCCAGAATTCTAATGATCCCACTGTCTTTGGTGTATCCTCTTACCTTATAGCTACATGCCCGTTTCCTGATCTTAGATCTAACTTTGAAAAGTACTTAGATCCAGCAAGAGTATCAACAGTTTTTCCTATGCATAAGATAGAGCTGTTCCATTTGCTATAGTCGATACTAAAACGTAACGACCCATCAATCCTACGTACAAGGACAACATTGGACGAGAATGGACGGGATTCACGAATGGCTGCATAATCAACCATGGTCTTTAAATGCTCCGTTATCTCTTCAAACATGCCTAGTGGAATCCGCTTACATGTGTCACAGAAAGGGGTGTTCTCATGTTATGCTGAATTTGTGAATCCAAGGGTGGTAAGATGTGTTTCCCATTACCCATAATTATCTTTCCCTTTCTTGCTGATCAGGTTGTTCTTGCTGACGCGTTACCAAAATTTCTGGCCTTGCCTTTCTTAACTAGAAATGCATCCAACTACAGGTTGCTGGTAAGAGCTTGTGGCTGGGACGGTGTGACCCGCAGATAGAGACAGCAAGGCATTGAAGACAGGTGAAGACACATCTTTTACGCCAGAAGACTTGCGAAAAATTCAAAATATTTGTACTAACTATCAGTGGAACGCTACGACAGTAATTAGTGTCTTGGACAATAAGTATAGGTATAGGGACAAGAATAAAGTCCGAAGATAGAAGCGAAACTTCCGCTAGGTATTGAACTTTAGCACCATCTACCCAAGTTATATCCAGACTAAAGTATTTTAATTTATTCAAAACTGGTTGCGGGGTTAAGGATTTAAACCAAGTTTCGGTAAGTGTAGATATAGAACCAGTATCAATCAGGCCGGTTTCAGAAGTACCATTGATAACAAGCTAAGTTTCATTGGCGGTTCCAACAAAAGGAACAGTAGAAGGGCCACGAATTCGATGATCACTATATGTCATCTGCCCATCTCGTACTTACATTATCGGGCTTTTTCCGCGTTATCTGTATCTACCATAATGCCTTTTTTCTTTCTTTAATTCAATTCCGTTAAACTTCGCTTCCATGTTTCGCATATGTTTTGTCAATTGTCTTAAAACATTCTCAACAATAGTCACTCATTGTTTGGCCTCAGTATCTACCTTTTGGTCCGTTGATTGTTTTATGATTTAAGAAGGTTTGCGTTTGTCTTCAACCTTGCTTTGTTCTGCTGCAGATATTAACCGCGACTGTTTGAGGTCCTCTTACATGGCCCCTAAGACGTACCTTTCAGTGACGTTCGATGGCTTCGTGTATAATATTGAAGGGGTATACATTCCAACCTCCCCAAACCTCATCTCCCACGAACGACACCCTCTTTACCACGTCATATGCATCTCCCTACTTAATTTTACCTCAAACGACCAACACCTCTAAACAACATAAAACGACATTATATTTTCTTCCCAACGATAATGAAAACCTCCGAAGAACAGAATGATACTGGTGAGAAAACAATAAGTTGGGATTAACTGGATTACCAAAGTATTTCACATAAATATACCGTTTGTATCGGGTCTAATACTAAACCGTCTAAATTGTATCGACTGGTTCTCTGACCGATAACGTTTACCTGTATTCAAACAATGCATTATCGAAGCAAAAGGGTAATTATCAAGTTATTTTCACTAGACTTCAATCCTGGAATGATAAATTCACTGCTAAATTCAATGTTTGATTAACAGTGTCTACATCTTTTTGACTCATGCACAGCGTTTTATCGCAGGAAAATGCGTCGTCAGCAACAAGATCATTCTGTTTGTGGACAACGCGCCATCGCATCCTGATATCCCACTGAATATTTTTGCCTCCAAACACAGCATCTGCAGTGCAGCCCATAGATCAGGGCATTGTACAGTCACTGAAAATGAAATTCTTCAAATTGCAAAGTCAGCACATTATTTATTTGATGAAACATTCCCTATTATAATAGATCAGAACTATCAAAGAAAATTACGCTGTTAGACACAATATTTTTGATAAATAGAACATAGAATGATGTAGATGTGTCCACAACTGTTAAGTGCTTTGGTCAATATGGATTTGACAAAGTGCGTGAACATTTGAGAAGTGATAACTGTAGCGATGATGAGACTGATGATGAGGATGACGACACTCATTTGTCATATAGAATAAATCTACGGCACAGCAGTAAACAATCCGACTAACGAGAAAATTCAAACATGCGACTCCCAGTAAGTAGACTGGAGTACATCCGAAAGTGAATTTTACATGTCGAGGATGACGACAATGCTAGTGAAATGGAGACTAGGGAACATCAATACACTTATACAGACATAATAAAATCAGTGACATTTTTAAGCCAGTGTGAATAGGTTCTCCAGTGTTCAGTAACTGTAAGACTGCTCTATAAAATGATAAGGTTTGCTTCTGTAAAATGAATAAACAGTCACAGAAATTAAATTTAAAAAGACTTATGATTTTAGCTGTAGCATTGTAATGTTTTTTTAATACAATCATGATCATGATCATTGCCTTTTTATGATGTTTGAAAAAAAAGTACTGATACATGTATTAAAAGACAATTAATTTGGTCTTTTATTCCTTTTGTTGTTGAACCTTTTCACTAATGGATATCATATTTCCAAACCTAAAGTATTTCTATTGACCTTTTTATCTCCCGTACATATGGATAAGTCAGGAATGCGAGGGTGAATATGATCAAACTTACCATTTAATGTCGTATCCCAAAATAAAGGCATACGTGGTGTATGCTAGAAACGAATCGAGCGTCCCTTGATTCGGCGCAAGGGCTAGTTGGTGAAAGTATCCACACAAGGGGTTAATGTGGGTACTGCACCAGAATTTGAACAACCATCACGTGCACGTCCTTTAAGTGGGAGTTAAAAGTAATCAGCTAATGGTGTTTAAGGTTTGGTGTTAGCAGTAATCGGGTGCTAGTTAGTTCATTCGCATTGTACCGACCCGATTTGCGTAACTGCTTTGCAAAAAGTTGCAAATGCGGATCAGAGTTGTCTGACAACCCTGTTGAACCCGACGCAATTGTAACAGGACACCGACTTGTAATGTCAAAGTAAAAAACTGCTATGATGCAGATGCAGACAACCCTCACAATGTACAATAATATGAAATTAAATAAAACACAACAATTGAAAAGAGTTACATGAAATACGGGAACTACCTATGACCCTCAAAACACACCATCGATCACTAGTATATGTGGTAACACTACAAGGGTCTGACCGCACGTTTGAGTTGCACTATCAATATGACAAGTAACCACAAATCAAAATTCAAATATATATGTGTTACATACAATTTGGGAAAGTTGAGTGGTCTATCGTGTACACCATACATTTACTAAACAGTAATATTCCTTATCACAATACAGTAGTACAAATGACCTTACCAGTGCACCAAACGCACAGTTCACTTCAATTTGTGATTGAATTTATAGTGGATCACCAGTATAGCATATTAAAAAACACACACAATTGGGATACTGACTTGATCAAAAACTACACATTCACACTATCAAGTACACAAGACTCATTGCTGGACTGGTATGTATTGATTTCAGTACACTTTGCAGCATCAAAGTACACAATAACCTTTGTGAACTTGAACTTTCACTATATGCTTACAACTTTTACGAACTACATATGCATAGATGCTGAAACTGCTCAAATTTGGTCATACAGTCAAACTTGTGAACAAAGGCCAAGGGAACCATGAAAATGGCCTTTGTTCACATTTGACCTTTGTTCGGAGGTATGGGCATTTGTGGTTGTTTAATCATACCAAACATTTGTTTTAAGTTTCATCATCATATTTACATTACACAGTCTGTGTCAGTGCAGATTTGATTTACAAGAGCACATGTTACTTGTTCGATAAATGCGACATTAAAGCTGCTCGCTCTCAGTTACCGTTGAAAAAAATATTTTTCAAAAAAATTGAAATTCTTAATCATAATTATAAAACTGAAGGCTAGAATAAAGAAATAATGAAAAAATCTAGGTAGGAATTTGCAGAAATCGATTGATAAGGTTGGTTACACGGCACCGCTACACTATATGTTTATATTGAAATTTCAAAAGCGTTTGCAACGCTTTTGAATTTGGTAGCGTATTTTTCGAAATTTAGAGATGTACGTGACATGAATTTATACTGGAGCCTTTTTATATCACCATATGTTCTAAAATACGTTATTTACATTCAGTTTCAAGAACTTTTTTTCACCAAAATCTGAGAGCGAGCAGCTTTAAATAAAGCTCACCTTCACCTTTTCTGGGACAGTGACTTGTCAGATAAACGGGCTATAAGCATTAACGGAAAAATGATTTATCCTAATTTCGTGCATATTGTTTAATATTCTGCAAACGGTCGCACTTGACAATTCAAATAAAAAACGACTTTGCATCAACTCTACAATGGCAGCATTTAGTTTATTTATCTTAAAACACTTTAGTAAGCCAGAGACTGTGACACTGATCACTTTTTCGAAACAGGAAATGATCATCTAATTAACGTGGATTACGTCCGTTCGCCTTTGTTTGATTTATCGTTTAGTATAACTTGGATTACCGGGACTAATTCGACAAACAAGGCCAAAACTGTTAGATTCATTGCCAATTGTGAATAAAAGAACAACGGCTAATTTACGAGATTAAAGTGTGTGTTTTTCGGTTTAATTGTAATTACACGTGAATGCATTAATAAGCTAAAATTATCGATTATTCTTTGACTGGAAATAATGAGTTGCATAAATAACGAAAACTGCGACTCCAAATTGTGAAGATGTTCTGCATCAGTTAAACAATCAATCAAACAAAAGAGTCGATTTGGCAACTTCCGGACAGTTTGAACGGATTTATTACACGTGCGTGCTTCAGATGTGAAGGTGACAATTAAATGTTAGCACCTCTTTTCGTAATCAAAATCAACTTTAATTAATGCGCCCGTCGTTTGAGGTGGAAACCACTTTTCTAGAAACAAAATGATTTGATTCAGCCGGCTTCGAAAATTCCATTGGCTGTTGTTCGCATCACGGACCCGATGACGGGATGCTTTGTACTAACCGCTGACCGCAGACGGCAGGTGACCGCTATTCCCGGCCTTTTTGTGAGCAAATTTGGACGGGGGATTCAAACTTACCGTTGTGCGCAGATGACCGCTATTTACAACTGACCGTTAGCACAGATTTGACTGGGCTTCTTGATGCTCGCTGCAAAATTGCGCGTGCAATACTTATGTTATAATTTCCGACTTATATCTTAAACTGAAAGCCTGAGACTCAATTTAACACTAAATGTTTTACAGAATTACACAAGAACTGAAGTTGTTCTTATACTTTTGGTAAATATGTACTTTAGAAAAAAATAATTAAATACTAACTGGACGGTGGACTGTAATCACTACAATTGTACTATTTGTGCTAATTACACACTATTTCTAGCAAGCAGAGCTTTAGGCTCTAGTACTCTACCGTTCTCACTTCACCACTGATTGATAACCAAACTTAATCGAATCTCCAACACTTTTGCCTTTCTTTTCCTTTTTTGGAGTCAAAGAAACAAATACCAACACAGGTTCCGCCAGTACAAAATATGGCTAACTGAACATGTTTTAGCGGTATTGCAAGCTGGATTTATCGGGCTTTTATAGGTTTGAAACTATTTAATTAACTCACGATGAAAACGTTAGCTCACCAACACCATATGAATGTTACACTTGAACCCATTTTCACGTGCAGTGTTATTTTTGTTTTTAACCCGTACCTTACTTGGTTAAAATTTCCTCGATTTTCTGTTAACCTTTGGCAATTATTTTTTGCACCAAAAGATGCATCATGGACAAGTTTTTAAACGCATATATAACAATGATTCCCCTGATTTGTTTTCATGCAGCTATGTCGAAGCAAACTTCGCGGAAGTTTTTTATTTTGTTATGTATGTCTTTACATTATTTTGCCAAATATCACATGTATGTAATATAAACAATACATAAAGTGTTAGATAAATCTTAGTTCTAAGGTATAGAATTATCATTGACTTCAAATTGTCTGCATATATTTCTACAGCTCATACACTGTATATACATGTACATATGCTCTCCGACACAGCATTATCAACTATATTGGTCTGCTGATATTTCCATAGACAAAATTGTAAAATCCTTTGACCTGCAATGACAAAATAGAAGTAACAACAGAAGTAATAACCAGATAAAAACAAATATTGTATACGAATATCCTGTTAACTAATTACATCCAAATGAAACGAACTCTTAACTTTACCAGCTCATGGAAAGTAGCAAATTTCTCATATCAACGTGACCAATGTTGTGAACTTAAAACATTTTAGTCATTGTAACGTCATAGTCTCGTGACAAGAAACATGGAATTCGCGAAGTTGAAAAAGTAAATTAACGAAGTTGAAATCGAGAATTCGCTAAGTTGAATTTCGCGAACTCGTGAATTTCAAATCGTAAAGTTCAAAATGTGAATTGATGAAGTTGAACTCGTGAATTCATGAAATTCACTTCTGATTTTGGAACTTTTATTAGTAATATATGGATTACAACATAAGAGAAAATGAAAATTTTACCGTCTACTTTTTGAGATACTGAAATTTTAAAAATGATCAACTTTTATATTTTAAAAAATGAAATTCAGGAATTTTAAGTAACAGTACTCATATATTGCAAAATGACATACTTTTGCTTGTATATCAATTTAATCACTACAAAAAGAAAAAGATGACGAAAAAATGTGGCTCCTGAGGGGATTGAACCCAGGACCTCTTGATCTTTTGATTATTATTATTATTACTATCTCAAGGTGGACGCTCTACCACTGCGCCACGGTACAAGATGTGTACAACATTAAATTCGATATATTCCAAATGGTCATAAACAGGAAGTACTCATTACACCACTCTTTCAATATAAAATGCATCACTAGAGAATATTGTGTTGTGAAATTATTTTATGAATTAAAATATATATTACATTTTCACCAGTGACCACTAAAGTAAAGTATGAACTAAATTTTGATATGAGTGCACATGCTTCTTCAGAATGATTGAATACTCCGTGTTGAGATTAGACATCTAGAATGATGTCATTGAGATGTACATGTGCGAACACAAACTTTTGAAAATAATTTTGTAATAATTCATGGAAAATCTAGTGTCTTATACGTGAATTTTAAGTCAAACATTGAATAAAGAACTCTGTTAGCTATATTCTGGTTAGGATTGCAATGAAACTGATTCGTTTTAGAAGGCTTCGTTTGTTTTTTTCAGGATAGCTAGATAGGTTTTCGAACAGTGGGTCGACGCTAAACGAAGAAACAATTTGGTATGGCCCTAGGAATATGAAAGATTTACAATTGTTAAAGGTAGAAATATCAAGTTTGAAGAAGTCGCAACAAGTGATGGGGTAAACAAACGAAGTAGTTATGTCATAATGGCGGAAGAGTTTGTTAACGAAGAAAAACATTATTTATTAGATTCGCCTATGATAATGAACGGTAAACCATTTCCCTGCCTTTGTACATATGATTAAATAGGATTCGATTTGTAATCAAAGAAGCTGTCCGGTTCGTTCTCTCATACGCGCACTGTTAGCATGTACAATGTTTGGTTATGTTCTTCCAGACAACGCTCTATCGATTCCTGTAATTTTAATTAATCAATTATGCCTTGTTTACATGTTGGATCAAAGAGCGTTTTCAATCATACCGTTTCGCACGAGTGATTTCACGCAATTTTAATAGTGAAATGGTACCCATCACTAGGATGTCCAATTATTAGACACGTCTCAGAAAATCATGAAGATTGGTTATCAGATTGAGGAAATATTAACGTTTAAAAATGAGCAAATAGAAATTTTGTTGAGATTATATCATTTATCAGACGACAGTTAACATAAAAACAGAAAAGTCTTTTTTGAAATGCAAGTTGTAAAGAAAAAAGATATTTTCGTTTCAGAATGACCTTTTTCAAATATAACATTAACCTAAACTCTTTGTAGCGAGTACAAGAGCATTATTTTGAAGATAGAATATACATGTAAAGCAATTTATTTACGAGGGTATTACAAACATATATGGCTTTTAACAACTTCCTCCTTACTCTCAAGATATATGTTTCCACACAACGTTAAAGAAACATAAATTTTAATAAACTCTTATAATAATTAAAACTTTTTTCTTTCTGTTGGGCTAGGCTTTACTTAAATCACTTGAAAAATTGTTTATATTTTTCTTAAAGAGGCACTCACTAAAACCGTTGTCGAATCAATTAACTTCAAAAACGTAACATAAGTAATAGAATATTTGCAAGTATTAGTACTTAACCTAAATGTTTAAAACTTTACGTTCCAGTCACTATCAGTAAAACAGCGTTTTAAAATACGTTGCAGTATTGTAAAACATTCAATATGTGAAGTTGTTGTACAATTAATGGATGGATAGAGATTTACAGAAAGTTCCTTAGTTGATTATTTGTGCGAAAATGAAGTATTTTGTTATATGTTGTTCTTAAAAATTGTATTTATATACCATTTTACGTTCTCTGAACACGTTATTAACGTATAGAGAACATAATATGCTCGATGTAGGGAGTGCCCCCTTAAGCAACATCGATAATAGAAGACACATGTACATGCTGCAAATTCATTGTAAAACCTTTAATTTATAGCTCACCAGCCTCTTTTAACCTTTGTTTCCTCACAGATTTACCTTTGTGAAAGCAAGCTACAAAGTACCGTAAGATATTTCGGACATTTTTATGCTCAGTTTCCTTGGTGTGTTTGGAAACATGGCCATACTTGCGCTCTTAGGGGAATCAGAACGGAATTACATTCATTTACATACTTCTTGACAGTGTGACCGTTTAATTGCAATCTGTGGTAGTCAGAGATTTCAAAGACTGTCAATGACTAACTGTTTTGATCTCAATATACACACACTTATCCAATGGTGGATCGATTAACTACGGTTGTAATGCTGTGTGTGTTCAGATACATAACGGAAGATATATCCACGATCGTTTTATCTTTATCCCAGTAAAAAGCATTGTCATTCCAAAGATGTTTTACCCGATCATCTAATACGATGTAAAAATACCCCTTGTAGATATTGAGACCTTCGGAAACAGAGTGTCAGAAAGTTAACTGACTTTAATTTTGTCGCCTTTAAAGGGTAACGAAAGTCAAAATATAACTTAGCCTGAAATTAAAGAGCTTGTTAACATAAAAACAAAAATAATATCAAACAGGGAATGCCACGTACCAAAAACGCAGCCTCCCCAAAACGAGCCCCACAGCACCCAGAAGTGCACACCACCAACACACACACACACACACACACAATCATGTACACACACAAACATACACTACCAACACACACAAGCATACAAAGCAAACACACGAGGACAAAACGAACAATTAACGGAACACAGTGGGGCACCGCCTTGGAACGGTCAGTGGCAAAAACACCACTGGGGAGCTTAAACCGGTTTATGGTGCGCACCCAACCTCACTCTTACCCCCACACATAGTTGAAAGAATTTTTGAAATCGGATAAAAAATGAAAGAGCTATGAGTAATAAAAGATTTAGTAAATATGCAGATTAGACATTCTATTAGACACGCCCCTTTTTCAACGGAATATTAAAAGATACTAGTAATTCATATCACAGTTGAAATGAAAAGGATAATTTGTATATTAATATCACAATTGAAAAGTAAGACAGTAGTAGATTACTATCACAGCCAAACATATAAGAATGAAAGACAATGGTAAAGTGTGTGCAAAAGAAGATATTATTAAAACTTAGATGCATTTGAATATTAAAAATCAAAATCATGATGAATTGTAATTTGCCATTCTACTTAAAATGACTTAGGTTCTGTTGAAAAAAAAATATCTGAACAACATTAATAATTTGAAAAGATAAAAATATTACTATTCTATATAATAAGTGATGAAACCAGCTATTTTTTGGTGTGAGCAGTGAGAAATGCACTTTTACGATATAAACTTTTAACCTCTCATTGGATTTTTCAATTATAGACCTAGCCATAGACTCAAAGGACAAAGTTTGATTAAAGTTAGATACTTTACAAAAGCTTTAGAATCAATGTTTTTACCATTGCATAAAATATCAACAGTAGGATTAGATTTTAACCTTTGCTTAGAACCAAAGAGGATTGATTCAGTCTTACCAAGATGAAGAGACAGTTTGTTACCAATTAAGCATTGATTTTGTTTCTAAACAATTTACTTAAATAAAAAAACGATTTGATACTTAAGTTGTTTGCAGGGATCTTATATACACGATCTGTTGTTTACGCTACTGAAAACATTTAATCATATGCCAAAAGGATGGCTATATATGAGAACATTCATATATTAATGTCGCGCCATATTCATTGTTAAAACATACCATGTCATTCGCGTTTTCATAAATTCTTTCATTCTTTTGCTTATTTACAGTACATGGCAATAGGGTTCTACTGTATTTCCATCAAGGCCATGTGACGTAATTTTAAAGGGGCGCTACTTCAGGATATTGTTGAGTGTTACTATACTTATGTGAAAAAGAGAAACAAGTTTGCATTATTAAGAATTTAATTGTTTGTTAAATGGTTGGCAAACAATTAGTGCAATATTCTCACTTCTTCGATTAATTAGTAAAACTTCAATGACAGGTGGTAATTATGACACGTTTGAAAAGGTGTTGAGAAATTTGAGAAGGTGTTGACAGGTTGATTTATTGTCGAACATGTCAAAATAAGTTGATACGTTTTCTGCTAAACTTTGACCATAGAGCACATATTTCTTCAGAGCAGTTTAAGGTATTAAACTGGTTGCAAGTCAATAAAAGGGTAAACCAAATCATATTGTGTAATGTTATTAAAATTAAACATGGTCTCAGTCCTAATAACATGAATGAACATTTTGTGCGACAAGATTATGTACATTCTTATGGCACCAGATAAAGTAATGATGAGTGTATAGCTAGTCCTAAAGTTGGCTCTTTATCCTTTTCAATATTAGACATATACTGTTGGTATGCTGGACAAAACCGGTTTAATGCTTTATGTTGATCCCCACAATTGGAACAATTAGTAGTGGTCGACGGGCAAACTTTTGTTTTGTGGTTCAAAGTGCAGTTTTTGCACCTCAATTTGTTTGTTCATCTCTTTGCAATGTGCCCAAACATATTACAGTTATAGCTTATTAACGGTTTAAGCAATGCCGGTTTCACAAGGTGGTTGTACGCATTAAGTCTAAGCGGAGCTTCTTCGCAGTTGAAAAGTATTATGGCTTCATTTGTTACCTTAGTTTGTTTTTATTTGACATTGATAAACGTCCTTAATCATTTTGTTTTTGCATAAGCCTAGTTTTGAAATTGCCGAAAGTGTCCGAATTTGCTGTAACTACCTTCTCCCATGCATTCCCATTGGTTTTGCCTTGTTCCTGTTCGTTCTGTGATTCTTATGTCATATTTTTCAAACGTAAGGGCAAGTGCTTTGCCTACCCCCTTCCCTATGAACTGTCCTTGCAAAAACTGGCCCCCACATATTGTACAAAACTGGTCCCCATTTCCCTTAGTTCATTTGAGCCCATAGCTACCGTTTTGCTACTAATAATTACCGTGATATAGGTAATTATTGTAGAGGCAGCTGTGGGACTCCTGCCCTCCGGAGCTGCTGTTTTCCTTTTCTTTTTGTTTGTGGACCTTGAAATCGTCACAATCGTTATCTGCGGAAGTACTCGGGTCCTTTTCCGTGCTAACGACAAGGTTTTTTCCCCGATCCTTGTCAACGTCTATTTCTGCGTCGGCAGGACTTTCTGTTACCTGCTGGATAACAGTCTGAATTTCAGATTCCTGACTCATAGATTCATGGCTTAAAGCCTCATGACTAAGATCGATTTCCAGCCTCCAAGGGTCTGTAGATCCCGCAGACCCGTCCGTGCTATTAAATGAACGTTGCCGTTTACGCGATGTGATGTCTGAGATGAAGCTTAGTATGGATGCGTCTGGGTCGGGCTGACGCTAGCACCTTTTGGCTTCTTTCCCTTCAGGTAGTGGCTAGAGTTACCGTACCGTAACTCTAGCCTCCGAGTCTAGAGTTACGGAGGTTCCGTATCTCTAGAAAATCCTTTGAGGATTGGCTACAGTTACGGAAGTTTATAAAGGCATATGTATGTTGTCTTAAATAAATATGGTAATGTATTGTTAACTGAAATATTTTACCAGTTATCGTGAATAAACCGATCTGTCGGTAAATGTAGCGATTCTAATAGCCGCCATTTTGGCAATACCTAATGTTTTGCTATTTTATTACGGAATTATCGTTGTCATCTTCATCTTAACTTGAGCGTTCAATTGTAGTTGGACAATTATCACAGTTTTTTGCAACACATGATAGAAGTTAAGAAAAATATGTTATTGTTATATGGTTTTCGTACTAAATTGTCCTACTACATCCAAGCCACACCACGAGGAGGCGCTCAAATCATGGCAAAAAAGAAAGATTTTTATTGTAATTTGATCGAAAGTGCAGCCTTATAAACTGTAGCCAATCCTCATATGATTTTCTAGAGTTACGGAACTTCCGTAACTCTAGACTCGGAGACTAGAGTAACGGTACCGTAACTTTAGCTCCTGCCTTCCCTTTAAGAGGGGTGAACGGTGTACTGGTTAGGGTTTTGGCCCTTACTACTGGTGGTGACAGAACTTTACCATCTTTGCCCTTACTAGCTTTTCTCCCCATATTTCGGCTTTATCGTACTTTAACTGTAACGCTGTCTAATAGATGTCTTTGTTGTATTTATGTACTTAAATGATGATACCTGGTTGATGTTTGTTGTTTTAGTGATTTACTGATATTAATGAATTCACTTAACTCACCTATTTGGTGACAACGTATATTAACTTAACCAATCTTAACTTTCTTACCTAAATTCTTTATTTTCTTACTCCTGAATTCCTATGTGTTAATCCTAACACTTATTTGTTTTTTCACACTATTTCACTTATTTCACAACTTTCACACCTAGGGACAAAGTGTTTACACCTCGGCTGCAAAGAATTTCATTGTGTTTGAGACAAGTAATCAAATTTGCAGTCTATACCAATTTAAAATGTAGAATGTATATTGTTTTAGATTTTTCTGAAACTAAAAGTACTGATTACGTTTACAATTAAGGGATTTATGCATGTAACTTGCAGGCAAAAAAGACGCCCATTCAAAGATGAAGTCCTAACATGGGAACATTTAGAAAATAGAATTTTTAAGAAATGAGGCTCTTAAGTGGGTGTTGCATTTTCTAACATATTCTATGTAGAAACGTAAGAATTTTAAAAAAGTATCCCGTCAGCTATTACTCTCTAATGAGGTAGTACAGCTTCTATATGCACAATGTATTCTTGTTCTCTAAAACAGGCTGTAATAGTTATCTCCCGTAACTATGTAACTGTTTTATGAAATTTTATGAAAATTTATATAAGTTTGTATCAGCATAGTGTGCACGTGAAGGCTTATCAGAATTGTCTATGTAACCTAAAATTATTTGTCGTATTCATGTTTTAAATGTACGCCCGGAGCCATACCTAAGTATTAATTTGGAGTATTTGAATAAAACTTGGAATGTTAATGGATAATGTTGTATAATGGACATTTTATTTCGTATTAGTTTCTAGATACTTTCCAATATATAGCTAAAACCACCATGGTTTATATATCACGGACTTCATGCTTCACCTTAAATGTCTCATACTAGTTAACGAAGAAACTTTCAAATTGCTAATTTAGTGACTTGCCTCATTCGGCGGGCGATATAAATTCACTGATTCTGCTCGTTTGTTTAGTTTGTGAGTGGATGGAACAGCAAAGGTGTTGCGGGTTAATTTTCCAGGAAGTAAACTCGTATAATTTATATGCACACAACACAGTTTCAGTAGAAGATATACAAGCGTCAATACTAAACACAGTTGGCACATAGACTTTCAGTATGATAATGTTATTCATTTGGGTAGAGACGTGTTTTTGGTGGTTACATGGAGTCGGAAATGGTGTTTACTGTAAATGCCGCCTTATCACTCTGTCATGAAATGCTTTTGTCAATTTCGGATACATGATTCGGTCACCAAAACAGAACATGCCGTTGTTTGATAACTGTCATTGTCTTGCACATGCGCAGCTCTTTTCCTACAAATCTGTAGATCTATGGCACTGTCTATCAGTAAGGTAATTTGCAATGTTCTTGTAAGTTTTCCTATACATGGATATGTTATTAAGTCTTCTGCAAATCTCACAATTCCTGTTGCCAGGCCTACGAATACTGAAAAAGCGGTCCTTATTTTTCAAAAATGCTATGTAGTTAGCTTTATCATTCCCGAGGTCAGACAAAAATTGAACAAGAGAAGAAATGTTTAAAAAGTCTGCAGTATTGATATATGTATGTTCAGGAAGTAGTCGTCGATAGTCCGCACCTCCTCTCACTACAATTATCCAGCTACGGTTGTAGTTCTGGAAGTATTTTTCTGTGATATAATCACGACAAAATGAGTTCTCGAACGCTAAAAAATATTTATACTTCGGAATTAATAATTCGATCTGTTCTCTACTTGTTTTCTTCCCATCCGAACTGCAGCCTCCTAAAATATCCACATTGAAACCGCTTTTCATCAGATGTTGAACATACAGCATTCGTTCACTGGCAACGTGACAATGGCTAACCATCCAAAGAGCGTTTCTTGTCTTTGCATTATAAATAGATTCATAGTCATAATGATATTGGATATCTTGTCTAATTAAACAACCGTAAGGGAGTGGAATATCCGAATCAAGTCGGTAAAGACTTGACCAGTTCATTGTATTTTCCCAAGATTGCAATTGAAAGTCTGTGTTATAGTAATGCTCAGGAGGTTCGGTAGATGTAAATATCCATACTTGATTTGGATTTCGCTGTCTCAAAGGTAAATATGGTTCACTTCCCATACGTTCAATTCTGGTTCCTATATAGAATATCACTGCATCAGCAGTAAGTAATTTACTTTTGTCACGTGAGATAATGCAATTTTGGTACTCACAGTCTCTATATATCATATCTTTCCTTGCAATGTTACTCATAAATGCCGGCACGTTGTATAAAAATATAATTTTTGGGATTTCATTCGGTTTCTTTTCTTTTTCCGACACATTAAATATATTTCTCTCGAAGTATAACTTACTAAATAAGCTATTATTGCTGACAAATATTTCGTCAGATAATGCGTTTATTAATTTATGTTTTATCATATTATCATGTTTGCTTATTATTTGCTGATTTGTTTTCCAATAGTGTATATAAATTACTAAATCGATTATTATAAGCGTAAAATAAATTGAAATTACACGTGAACAAAACCCCATGTTTCATTGAATATTTAATAGAACCTAGAGTCTATTTTAATATTTGCTACTGTATTCATGAAATATTGAAGTAATTTCATTTCTAACAAATGTAATAAAAGTTAGGCATAAAATTTCTAATCCTGTAAAAAATATTCTTCGGATAATTATGACTGTTAAGAACTCTGGTTAACCGATGATGCTGTTTAGTGTATATTTGCGACCGTTCTTTCGAATAAGTAATATTTCATTAAGTAAACTCAAATCGTTTTCTTGTTTAGCTAGCTGCAACAAATACATTTAATTCAGACGAATTCAGTCTTTGAGATCGGTATTTATCCTCAATTCTCAATTCAATATAAATTCTATCAATTCTATCCAAAAATGCTTAAACTTTCCTCACATGTCGATGAACCTGTGCGTTGACATAACAAAATCATTTCATTGCCTAACTTGTATAAGAAGTCTACTCTGCATTAGAAAGTGTGAAAGCACATCAAAACGTATTATCAATTGCTTTGAATTAACCAGGCCTTCCTTCACATTTTTATCACATTTGCGAAATATAAGGCACTATACAATTCTTATACGATCAGTATTTCAAAGTACATGTGTATATGCACAACGTCCGTGATTCAACAATGGTCTTTTGTGACATAATGTTTCTTTATCAATACAGTAACTGTATACCAAGAAATGGGTTCGCGCAGTTTTATTTTTTTAATCTTTGTTATATTTCTACGAAACTAAATAGCCGTAAAATATGTCTAGATTTAGTTTAAACACCATTATACTGGTATTGCTCTTATAATGTATTGGGAATGATATGTATCGTTTCGGCGAATGCTTTTAAACCAATCTGAATTCGCGTATAATTTTTCTTGATAACGTTCCGTGGTAACCGTTAGTATCATAAACAATGATATATGCGCGCACTTCACAGCGCATAGACGAAGAAAACACAGTGTTATTTATTGATTAATGTTTGTTTTAACTATACTGAAAATCAAATTAAAATGGTTCTTATGTTTGCATGGATAGCTTGTAATGCTAGATCGGGTAATTGAGTAAAACTGCAGCGATTTCCATCAGAGTCAATTGCAAAATGTAAACGTTCGATAAAAGCTTGCGACATACCACATATTCTTCGCAACATTAAATTAAAAATGATCAACAAAAACAGGGCAGTTGTTCTACGTCTTAAAACCTTGATTTCACATTAGTTTCTGATCTATACACCAGACAAATGGAAGGTATCTTCATTATAAAGCTCGAGTCTGACATTTGTTTGGACCATGTTCATTGCTTTTCTGTTGGCCTTATTTTCGGGCTAAGCGATAAGTGTATACTTATTGCTAACAGATCTATGTGCAAATGATATCAGATATAAATTTTAGTGAAGTCGCTAACAACTTACCATTAGACGCAACTAGTAAACCTACCGGCAATATGCCTATGCTAGATATAGCAGAATATATTTATTAGGTCTAACATATGATTTTGTATGTCATGTATATTTATGACATATTTGGTTGCAATGGCCTAACACTGAAATGTTTCCAGACTTGGTACCAACACTATCACAAGCAACGCCAAACAGACCCCCACCAAAGCGGTGATGTTTATCATAGACAACACCACATGGTAAATCCAAAAACATTTTAATGTATTTATCTTTCTAAATTATTCTGCATTTATAACTTAAGCATTAATTAATATAGACAAAGTATTAAGATCTAACAGTACTACCTTTTTCCAAAAACCAATAAATTATGAAAGGGTGCTTAATGACTTGAAGTCATGAGGAAATGAAGGCATAGCTGTGAGGATATTTAGTAGTGTTTCATCTACAGCCAGAAATATAGGATTTAAATTGTAGTCAATTGTGTAAAAGATTGTGACGCCATAATGACTGATAAAAAATTTAATGCACGATGATATGAAAGACTCGGTTGAAGGTTAAACATACCATCAAATGTCAACTTTTCGCCGCGAATGTCGACATCAGATACTTTTCAAACGCACCAAATAGCAAAAATAGAGCGCACATTGAAAGGCTTACTGCTAAGGTAAAAATTGTATTCCATAACATTTCGATTGATCTTTTCAAGTAATAGTCTGTGGACACCTGACACTTTTTAAAATGTTTTTGTAAAGATATATAAGCCAGAACGTGACTTCATGTACCTGAGACGTAAAAATACAACTCAAAACATTTCTGTAAATATTACATGTGTTTAAGGTATCAGAGCTGAACAAAGATATAATTACAAATGGATTTTAATTTAATCAATTTAAATTCTCGGACATTGGATCGCAATAAGCTCAAGTTTATTTCTTTCTTAACATTTGAGTTAAAGGTATAATACTATTCATTTATTTGTAGTCTTTCCTTTCAAGTATATATAACTGAAGTACAAATACGTCGACTCTACCGCACTATCCAAAGACATGGAGACACACATCAAATACAACGTGATCTAGAAAACTTCCCATCCTGCCGGATTGACTGACAGATAAATTCAATATGCCTCTTGCAACATTCAACCTCACAGAACTTTAACAATAAACCATGCAAAATATCTTGGAATAACGAGTATGATATTGGCAAGTCTCGTTGATACAATCTCAGATCATTTTTTTACATAATGCAATGGGCACAGCCAACGCTTCTGCCAAATTCAAAGCTCGATCATTTCTTCTATCAACAATTCCGTCAAGACAAAGTCACACTTAAGAAGTCACAGCTTCCCTAAAGCCTCCGTTGAGCCATCCACCAGTATTACATTCTAATTAGCTCAGTTCAACATATTACAATCACTACATGTATATTCAGTTATTGTTTGTATTCTCTTTCCAGTTGTATATAATAGTACTTTATTCGGAGCCATATTTTTGTCATGCCTTCTGAGCATGCACAATAACTTTGTTTTCAAGCTCCGGACATATTCACAATAACTTTAAATGATAATTGAAGTATTGACGTCTACAAAATACATTATATCGAAAATATTACGATTAATTGCAATCGGAAAATATTAAAATCGGTTATAAAGAAATTGATATGAAGCAGGATTTTCATGTAGAATACATAAGGAATATAAGGCTCAGAAACTGCTAGATATGGTCCCTGAAGGGGCGAGGCTTGCCGAGCTCCTTCCGGACCATATCTAGCCGAGTATGAGAAATCCCTTTCTCATAAGACGGTAACCTGTTATTCTTTTCATCATGCCACTATTACGATTTTTAATCATTATCACACATTTTTAATTCGGGGCGCTCATTTCTGAAAGTATGGTAACCTTTTTGTACATCACAGGAATACGAAAAAATGTAGTCCGATAGCATATATCAATATTTATATAACATAACGAATAAGTCAGTACAATTTGCACTGACATTTTTTTTTGCTGCATAACATTATAGTTATTCAGCAAAGTCGATAAAAAATACCAACAATAAATACCAACTGTGCAGATCTGGCGTAAAAAACACCACGCCTTCACTCAAAATTTAAATGGCCGCCGATGAAATAGACTGCAGCTGTTAGAAATTTAACTGAGATCTTAACAGGATATCAAGTTATATTATGAATCTAAGGATTATTAAACAGAACAATGTTTTAGAAACTGTTAGCACGATATTAACAATTGGAAGGCTAAACTATTCAAACAACATAACGGATTCTAACCTAATTCGAAGGTGTCACGACATACGTGTTTCCAGACAACGGAAATGTTCAATTGCCACTGTTACTGTCTTGATCGTTCTTTAAAGGCAAGCTGTACATATAAAGTTTTGTATGTGGACAGTAGCACCAAAGACAGTGACTGCAGATTGCCAGGAGCATTTCCAGTTCGAGTGAGATGGTAGGGATAATTCACAGCCAGAACATGGACAACCTGAGACTGAATGTTGGGATCAGAAACTGGAGGTTCCATATGTGTAAGTTGCATTACAGGCAGTTGAATTTCGGACATGGTGCTCTGCAGTGGAACATAATTACCCTTATAAACTTATCAAGGCGAGAAACACTTGTACATATTGCAGATTTGTTTGCATAAATGGAACTCATTGAACTGCTTAAACTATTTCAGCAAGTTTTTTGCTTTTTCAGAGAAGTGTTGCTGTAACTAATTGTGCTTTGTAAACATTCATGCCCAGTGATCTGCATGATATCAGGAGGTTCATGCTCGGAACCCATGAGCTTTATATTGTATGTTTTCTGGCCGAATGATTAGTATGGCGGCGCGTAATGCCTGATTGTCCAGTCATTGTTTTCATAAAGGTGTCAATCTTTTTTATTCCGACACGTTGTTGTATAAGAATTTTTTGTTTTGGCCTGAAATTTACATGTTGTAATTTGTACTATTCTTATTATTTTTGAAAAATATCTGATTTATATAATTATGATATGTAGAACATCTCAAAAACACAGAATAAAAAAGGAAAAAACAGCTGAAAATGTTTAAATTATAAGCAAAACAAACTTGGAAGAATATAGTCTAAAATGATGGAATATATTGAAGCTTTAAAACAGTTATTTTTTTGCTAGATTAATTATATTTCAAGCAGTTGAATAGCCTTAATAAGTGGTAAAATACCGATTTAGTCTGGTTTGTTATGGGAAAACTTTGTCTTGAACTTTTGGCAATAGTAAATTGATACCCATTTTCCTGTAGAACTCTGTCAAATGTAGAAATGTATCTCCGTAAACTACTTGACTCGTAGTCACCTCCATCATGATATAGAACATAGCAAGACGCACATCCAGTTTAGTCACGGGGATAGTGTGGAATTCTCGCGTTTCATTATTTTCGCTCACATAGTTTTGCGTTTGGTGTGCTCATTTTTTCCGACTCGTTAAAAGCCTTTACTGAGTTCATATCAACCATCATAAAGCCTTTATTGATATGTTCAGAGGCAATACCAGTAGAGGCAGGCACAGCACTGTGATTTTCATCTATTTGAGATGAAGAGATTCAGCTTGAGAACAATCAGCAGTAGTGTCAGAACAATGAAGACATTCAGTTGAAACAGACGGAGTCTTTGAATAAAATGTTTAATTTTTAACACATTTGGATTTGGAAAGCTGCAGACCTTTCCAGAAGAAACATTGGAACATTTGTTAAAAGGGGAGGATGTTTTCTTGTGCAAAAAGACTGGCGGTGGTAAAAGTCTATGTTATCAGGCATATCAACCATGCTGGGGTGAGCTACACGGCGATACATGCCAAGTGTTAGTTGTGAATCCTCTCATATCTATTATGAAATGTGATAATTACATTAAATTAAGTATTAGATAGAGTACTGTTGGCGAGAATAATTATGTTATTTCGAGGAGGCTACGCCTCAGAGAAATGACGTAATTATTCAAGCCAACAGTTACTCTATCTGATTTGTATCATGGCACGTTGATTGACAGTTCTCACGCCCTACAATATCGTGTGACGTATTATCGTGTGACGTAACAAAATTGTTTGGTAGCAGCCTCAATCTTTTTTACAGAAAGAAAATCAATACATGTACTTGTTTGCTTTTTAAAGTGCTCTGTAGCCTACAAAATCATATACTTGAGCAATTTGAAGTGTATTTGTTTTTATTTTGTTTTTGACCGGCCGATTGAGACTTTTCCAAATTATTCTTGTAAACCAAAAATCTAGGCAATAAATAAAATCTGAAAAGTGTTCTCTATTTCAGATAGATCATGTTCTCTATTACAGATAGAGCACAGTCTAAGCCCCGCCTCCACTAAAAGTTCAGATTATCAGTAATACAGTCCAGTGATTTCCTATACAAATATGTATTAGCCATGATACAAACTATTATTTTTGTGATAAGATTCAAGTAAAATATGTGATAAATATAAAAGTTCAAGCAATTTGTGATATTTAAATTATGTGATAGTCTGTGATACTGATTACTGTACATTGATTCATTGCCTCTCTCTGTCATGCCACCAACACAAACGGACCACAATGGAAATAAGAGTTTACTTTTTTGTGCTATCCCTGGTGTCGGTGTGCATGCCATGGTTATTATGTTTATGTTGTGATATTGTTTTATTGCATTCATGTTTGTTTTAGCCATGTATGTACTCCATACCAAAATAAATCTTATCTTATCTTATCTTATGAAATAACAGTGTAAATATTTATCGAGTGTTGGATTTAGCGCAACATACATTGGAAACAATCATGACGAGGACGAAGAAATATTAAATAGAGCTTCCAGTTTATTATCACATCATCTTAAAGCATTTTAGGTAAACATTACAGGTGTCATTTCTATTGTGTTGCATACTTTTTTCTGGCTTGTGAAATTATCCGATCATGTTCCCATTAATATTTTCTATTAATATGTATCCTCGTATGTTAGGCTGGTCAGCCTGCCTGCGACCGCCAGATTAGAAACGTCCGACAAGCATCATTGTTGGAACAGTATTTATAAGCTGAACTTTTTTGTCATTTATTTTCCATTGTATAACCTTATACATCAATTTGAAGGTACATACACATAAAGTATTTTCATATTGCATTATGCATTTTAACGATTCTTGTTACACTTGCTAACAAATCACTAGACATACAATGGTTAAGTCATTAGAAAATGGTAGAAGAAATAGAGAGAGAGAGAAAGAAAGAGCGAGGAGCGATATTTTTTTGTGTGGATACATGAATATATTCTACATACTGTCTTTACTGTACTAGAAGTCCAGAAGTGACCATTTTAATACTTGTTGGTTAACTTTGTTCTTCATAAGTGCTATCTGGTATTTAATATCTTTTCTAACCTTTAGGAAGTAACTAAAATTTACCCAAGTAGGGATAGACTTTTCTAATTTACACTTGTATATGTAGTATTTACACACTATAATTAACAAGTTAAAAACATTATTTTTTACGTTGTTGTTAGTTAAAAACAAAAATAATATCAAACAGGGAATGCCACATACCAAAAACGCAGCCTCTCCAAAGGATATTACTCGAAAGGACAAAGTTATGTTGGTAATATTTCTTTGAAAGAACTTGTTTACTTCTGACCAGAACTGTTGACTAAAACTGCATTCCCAGAAAAGATGAATTTCAGATTCATTACACATACAACAAAAATCACATAATGCTGATGTTTGAATGTTACATGTATAAAAATACTTATTTGTTAAGATTATTTACATTAAGTATTTATACTGAAATATTTCTAATTGTGAGTCCATTGTACAAATAAAGGGTGTTTTATATATTGATTCCCATTCAAGATCAGTAAACTGGTAATTCCACTTTTGTTGTGCTTTATTTTCAGGTATCTGTCAATTGCTGGAATAGTTCTCTATATACCTCTTATACAAAGTTCTGTTATTTTTCTTCAGTTCCAATATTTTATTTATGAAACACTTTTTATCTTCTACTTCATTTACGTTTAAATTTCTTAACCTTCTTTTCAATGTATCGGGATAAGTGGTGATAAGATTGCTATAGCTTAAAAAGCAATAGTTGGAAATATCGAATAATTGTTTTAATTAAAAAAAAATATAAAAGCGTTTATGTCGAAAATCATAAATATGTTCTACAAATTTGATACCTCTCATAGAAAGCTCTCTATTAAAGATTTTTTTATTACTCATTTAATGTTAGAGTTAGTATCACAAAGTTGACAGACGTGCCTCGATTTCTATATAAAGATAGTGACAGCAATTTTATCATTGTTTTTGTAAAGTTTGGATTATAATTGTGTTAATTGCTAGATTTTTCCTATAAAAGTAATAGCATCGTTTCCAGTATTGAGTTTCGTTCATTTTCATGTATTTTTCATTAAATTCGGTTCAGTAATAAGAAAGTTATATGTTCGTATTTCTGGTTGTTGTATAACAATTTTACTGAGACCACTATGACGGACCTCAATTTATATAACTTATTTTGACCGACATAAATTGTATTCGTGCATTTCATGTCTGCACGGAGGTTATGATTTCCCCGTGAATTTATAGACAGGCGGGAAGATTTATTATTTAAGAAACGACTGACTATTAGAAAATTGCACACACATAGTATTTTTACTTGACATGCGAGATGTTGTAAAGTTCCTCTTTTAGCTTGATCAAGGTAAATTAATTTATTTTTGAAAGTTTTCTATTTTGTTTCGTAAATTGTTTTAGTAGATAGATTAATTTCAGTAAAAAAAAATTGAAAGCTATTTTGTTTAATATTATGATTTCGTTTTCAAGATGTGGTAAATTTCAAAGTAGCTGAATTTGTTGTAGGTTCATCGAGGAATGAGGGCAGTTTGTTTTTGTTTTAAATCTTTCTCAAATGCCATCGTGTGATTACTTTGTTTCAGTAATCATTGATTACCTTGTCTTATGTAATGATTGTACATAGTGAATGTAAGCTGCAGTTTAAATCAGTTAACTCAGTTTAATTGTGTTTCGTTTCATTTTACTTTCATTCTTAATAATAATACAAGTTGTTACTGTTAATGAGAAAGATTTATTAATGAACGTATAAAGTGACGTATTACACTATTGAATATAGTACGTTTTATAACACGTTTACTGTTGGGTAACCTTCAGATAGTATGGTGTACACAAAGAGTCGTCTTTGAACACATGTTCATACATATTGTACGCACAGTTATGGGAACCTACAAAGGTATGGTGTACCCGTCGGACCAGTTTATTTCCGATACGTTTTATGTGCCACGGTATTTACCATATGTTATATCTTTTAGCTTTTTCCCCGGAAGATACAATGCCCGGAGTGGTTGAGATGTGTATTGCCTCAAGTTGATGACTTTCCTGGAGAAGACAGACCTGTTACGTCGATAAACTACTAGATTCGCCCGGGTGTATTGATTCCCGAGCACAGACTTGTCTACGTGGTGCCCCATTTATACAGGAAACACCTTTGGTGCAGTTGACATTAAGGTCTACTTATACCCAACCCCGGTTTACCGGAGCCTTTACGGAGATGTTATTCGAAATAGCGAGGACAGTCTTTTGTTATGGTAAAACGTGTTTTTCATCGTTTAGAAAAGTGTAAACGTGGTTGAATCAGGACTTTCATTAAGACGTTTCCATTCTTGTCATTTATTACTGTTTATATTTTGTATTCATCTTTGTAAATATCCATCACTATAATTAAAGTTGTAAATTTTGTAAAGTGTTGAGTGTTTGATTACTATGGTGTGTTTAGCCCCTACCATCCATCGTTACAGTTAGTCCAAAGTATTTATTTTGGTATGTCATCCATTTTTGTGCTAAAATTAATTATTGTCCAGCTGGTAAAAATGTTACAAAGAAACTTATTTTTGAACATTTTATCAACGTCTTTTTCTTGAAAATTAGACTCAAACACCAGTTTACCACCCCCTTTTTAAAGTTCATGTCTATACCAGTTTTTCCAGTAGCCTTTGTAAGTTTCATCAAATATTCTGTGCACCTGGCCGCATTTTATTGTATTTAATTTTGCTTTAAAATCAATCATATTTAACCCCCCTTTATCAATTTCCAGTCTAATTATTTTCCGAGATATTTTATCTGGTTTATTATCCCACAGAAATTGATAAGATAGTATATTTATTTCATTTATAGTATTTACAGAAGGATCATGAAGAACGGTCAGGGGATACAGTAATTTTGGAAAAATAAAGGATTGTAAAACTGTTATTTTTCCAAGCAATGATAAATTATGTTTTTGCCAGCTTTTCAGAGCTGATGTAGCTTCTGATATTCTTGAATTTAAATTTGAAGTAAGAACTTTCTTTTTATTATTATCATAGACAATACCAAGTGTTGAAGCTTTTTCAGATGTCCATTTAAACTTTTTGTCTTTACAATAAACTATGTTATCACTTTTAAGAGACCCGACTCGTAGTACCACTGATTTCTTTACATTCAATCTGAGACCTGAAATGCTTCCATACGTTTCAATTGTATTAATAAGATTTTCGAAAGAAGATTTGTACCATTTAATACGAATGTTGTATCGTCAGGAAAGAGTGAGTCTTTTATTTCTGTATTATAAAAGTTAACACCAACTATTTCTTTATTTTGAGCTATAGTTATTGATAAAACTTCGATCGCAATAATGAGCAGGTAAGGCGAAATTGGACATACTTTACTTACACCCTTTTCAATTTGAAAGAAATCTGATATAAAACCATTATTAGACACAACACTTTACATATCATTGTAAAAGGTTTTAATCCACTTGATAAGTGATTCTCCGAAATTGAAATACGTTAGAGTTTTATACAGAAAGCTATGATCTAGGCTATCTAATGCCTTTTCAAAATCTGCAAACAATAACAACCCTGGTGAATTCTGTTCATTTAAATGATTTCGTATGTCATAAATTAACCTTATATTTTCACCTATGTAACGATTTTTCTTAAACCCTGTTTGCGAATGATGTATAATTTTTGGTAAAACCTTTATGATTCTATTTGCGACTGCTTTTGTAGCAAATTTATAGTCAATGTTTAACAGTGTAATTGGTCGCCAATTGATCAGGTAGCATAAATCTGTATTTTTGGGGGGAATTAATGTAATTATTCATTGTTTTTGTAATTGTGAAAGATCGTCTGTTTCATATGCATGATTAATTGCCCTTAAATAGTATTGATTTAAATCTTGCCAAAATATCTTATAGAATTTTGCAGTAATACCGTCGAAACCCGGGCTTTAATTATTTTGCATATCTAATAACGCATCTGCACACTCGTGTTCATTTAAAATTCCCTCACAAGTATTTGTTTCTTCGTTATTTAACTTTGGAACTGATGAATTATTTGGGAAGAAGTCACTATCATCTGAACTTATTTGATTATTTTAATATAATTTTTGATAATTTTTTTGGTTTCTTTTAAAGTATCGTTAGATTCTGTAATATCTTCATTATTAACGGTTAATCTTGAAATAGTATTCATTTCACTTTTCTTCGATTTTAAATTTGAGAATTATTTGGATTGTTTTCAAAACCTTCAATATGTTTGGCTCTTGAGCGTAATTATATTCAATTAGTTCTTTTATATATTGTCTGTACAAGCTTTAATTTTGCTTCTCTTAAATTTTCAACTGATACATCATTAGAGGAGCCATTCGAAATTTCTAATTCTAGTTCATCAATATATAATCAAATCATTTTCTTCTTTCATATCATTTTTCTTTTTATTTGTGCAATAACGAATAGTAACAATTCTAATAGTGCCTTTTATCAGTTCCAAAAGGACCAGTGTATTCGCATCCGCATTGAATTCTGCAATGTCTTTGATATTGTGTCGTATTTCCTGTTTAAATTCTTTGTCTAATAAAACTGAGTTATTTAGTTTAAAAATATCAGGGCCTCTATGACATTGTTTAAAATCATAAATATGTTCACACACACACACACACACACACACACACACACACACACACACACACACACACACACACACACACACACACACACACACACACACACACAATTGATTTTCAATTAAATTTTGTTAAATTAAGTTTTTCTCTTTACTTTTTATTTGTATCTTAACGACCATTTTTCATATCTTTATTTACGTCTAGTACCCTATTAAAATCGCCGCCAATGATAAACGTTTTATCATCATGATCAGCTATAACTTTTTCAATACTAGTGAAAAATTTACATCATCGTCGTTTGGCGCATACACATTTAATATTGAAATTGTCTTTCCTTCTATCCTAATTTCAAAGTACTGTAATCTTCCGACAATTAAATCAACTTAAGCTAAAGTTTCTACACTTTTTTGTAAAAGGATTCCAACACTTTTACTCTTCAAATTATTCCCGCTAAGGTACACTGTCCCGTCCCAGTCATATTGCCATTTTGCTTCAAAAATACTTTTATAATGGATTTCATAACAGACAAACCGAATAGTTCTTAGCAACCCAAATATTTGCTTTCTTCTTTTAAAATCGCCGAGTCCCTTTACATTAAACGAACATAATTTATAAGTCATATGAAACAGAAAAATGTGTTAACCATTTTAAAATCATTTGCTCTACTTCCGTTCTTTTCGTAAAATCACAAATGATTAATATATCCATGCATCCCAAAACAAAAATATAACACATTATCATTAAGAAGTATATCAACGAACATATTTCACACAAACATGATTCCAACACACACGTTTATACTATGTAAAACATAATTAGACATTTGACACATCATATCGAAACGAAATACAGAGTGATGTTAGTGGTTACAGTAGTCGGAACGTAACAGTTGTCACACGGAGTGCACGATACACGCACGATGTACGCACGATACACGCACGTTGCACGTTCGGTAAATACACGATGAGCGATTCAGAACGATACACGATATACACGATGTACGAAGCGCACGCTACACGCTACACGATAAACGGATTATACACGTTATACGATCACTTTGAGATTTCACATTTTATTTAGACTTAGACCTTTTAATCAGACCGAAATAATAAGATCAATTACAAGCTTCGTACCTTAACAATAAAAAATGACATCGATAAGTGTCAAAGATCCACAGTTTTCATATCACAGTATGTGTCAAATTTGAACACCTGTCGGAGTGACTTTGGCAGGAAATTGATCCCGATGTGCGAGAAAATGGGCGTAATTAATGTTAATTGCCATCTACACTTTTCGTTAAATAAATTCTACATTAAAGACACTTTTTAGGACCGTGTTCAAGTATAATAATTTTATACTGGAACCTTGAATTGATATGTTGATGGGTGTCAAGTGGGTGGGGTAAATTGACATTGAAGAAACTGAAAGCTTGAAATGGCGTTTTCGAATAAATCAAGCATTTGGAACGGGGTTTTTAATGTTATTTTGTAGTATTTATAGTTGTGATGATTATACAGCCCCTAATTTTGACCAATGTTTTAACAGAAAAAAGTTTTGAACAATATTTAGGTTTTTCCGGTAGCCCGAAAGTGAAAAATGTCCCTCTAGAAATCTAAGATTATTCTTAGAGGAGAGAAGATAATTAAAGCGCAATGCAGTATTTATGTACTGTGGGCTGTGGTGATTAATTCTATGTAAAGTTTTATATCATGTTACTTTATATTGTGTTTTAGTGGGCCTATTCTATAGGTGGGGAATATAAAAACACATAGAAAAAATGAAACTCTAGGAAACAGTATATATTTATTTCAATGTAGTTTAATTCTTGGCACGTAGTTTCATATACTTTATGTCACTGCTACCATTCTTTTAGATTCAGAACCCCTGTTGAGGTGGTTTGAGTAATACTTTATTGGGGTAGTAATAAATTTAAAGTAAAATTAAACAGACTGTTATGTATTATAAATTTTCTAACCCATTTTGGGATAAAATTTATAAAACTTTCTAGGAAATGAACCAAAAAACAGATTAAAAATCATTTGCAAAATTATTTTGGACCCTCTGTAGAATAATGGAATGGTCCAATTGCATGACACAACTCTATCCAGTGGTGGATAGCAGATTCAATTAGAACCCTGGAGAAGACACATCTCACAGCCTAGATTATACAGTCTCAAAATGCCATATATGGTGTTAACATATACATGTATGTACATGAAACATATAATCTTATATGGAATTATATGTTTATTTGATATACTGATGATGAAGAAGATACAATGAACATCAATGGATGGTTAATTACTGGGCAGAAAAATGATGTACATTCCAATATCTAATTTATCTGATGGCATTTTTTACATAAGTAGTTTCATCAGTATAAAGGCTATGAGATAATAGCATTTAGATTTTGTTTGCATATCCTATGTACATAACTCTGATGATATTATGAGGTGGTAACACATGTACATATACCGTCTCCCTTGGTCTAGTGGTTTAGGCATCCGCCTTTGGAGTGGGAGGTCGAAGGTTCGAAGCCCACCAGGGGTCCGTTCTGATATAGCTGGTTGGTGAGCCGCCAGCTAGTTAAATAATGGTTACCGTATGCCTACCTGCCTGGTGCCTGGCATTAAATGGTATGATTCGGGAGGTACATGTGCTCAAAAAGTCTCTCATAAGTCAGAAATGGCTGGCCCTTTAAATAGGGGTGACACTATAATAAAAAAGCACTTTACCTTTTACTTTTATACTATACATGTAGTAGATCATTTGGAAAAATTGTTCTTGGAATAAACATGTAGCATTAGCAAATAATTTGATGGAAGACTGACAACAATATGAAAGAGCTAAGCAACACTCTATATTTATAAAGGGGGGTGTAACCTCACATGTTTCAAAAACCTCAATAACTATGAGACTGCAGAATAGAGCTCAGCAATGATGGTACTCATGTTTCTTTTTAGTTATTTTGGAATTTAGATATGTAGAAAGAACTTAAAAGATCTATATTTGTTCAAATTGATGTAAGCTAGGCATTTTAAGGAAACTATCAGAGATGAGTAAAAATTTAATAAACCGGACATAGTTCAAGCACCACCTCTGCCACACTTACAGGAAAAAAGGCCCTTTGAAAGATTTCTAAAATGGTTTCAATTTATGAAACTAACCAGAGGAGATCAGTGTCAGAAGTACTATATGACTACATAACTATACAACCGGTCTACTGAGACCAGAGTAAATTGTGACTTAGTAATAGATGTGATTTTCATATTATTTTCTTTATTAAGCTATTAAGATTACAAACTACACACAATTAATATAGAGGTGTTCAAAAATAAAACTACAAAAAAAATAGGTGTTAGCCGGTATCACTGGCTTTACGGGAAGTCCACACAAGCACAATTTTGCCATCTTAGCCTTAAAAGAAATCTTATTTTTTAAAATGTTTTATTCATTTTATACAACATGATTATGGTACTCTTTTAGTGATATTATACTACTGTATACTTAAATAATGAGCTCTTTGCAGAACTTACTACTTAATTTAATTAGGATCTTCAGTAAAAGAACTACTTGTAATACTAAAATATAATTATTAATCAAGTGTGAGGGTTCTCACAAGACTGATATATATTACAAATCTAATAAAACCTATTTCAAGGTATACAACTTGATTAAAATCAATTTTTTCTATGTGCCTCCTTCTGAAGTAAGAGAGTAAGAGTCTGTTATAGTTAAACTGGTAAGAAAGATGCAGGTGATCAGATGTAGCATCAGTATGGCCAGTGGCCAGTCCAAACCTGCAAGGATCTACTTACTGATCATGATAAAAGGGTTGATTTTTCATTCAATTGGAGGTAGTACAAGTAGGTTTGTAAGTAGAAACCGGCTTACATTTATCCTGAACCCGCCCCCTTACCCCCTCCGTCCCCAACATATTACAGATAATAGCCAGTGAAATTTTGTTTAATTATAATATTACATGGTGCCATACAGACAGTGCAAACTACCATACAGTATTAAAGTATATATAAGATATAAATTACAGTTACAGTATTTTATAACTGAAACAGGCATGTAACAGGTACAGTGGTTGGGCAACCCCTACCAACATGTCACCCGTCACTCCCTGCTAATTTCTGTTATGTGCAGACTATGATTTGCTAAATAATAACAAGATTGAATTTTTATGTTTTGGGTTGCCAATTTAAATCAACACCCACTAACCAGTGAAACAGCATGTTTACTACTACAATTAAAATACTAAGTACTTACTGAATATAAAAAATTGCATTTATACAAAAATTGTTTAGGATTTTGACTAGTGACCTACAGGATGGGGTCTGATAGCAACTGGAGTAAATTAGATAACTAATTTTATCAGTCATTTGACAGTCTACTATGTTATTCTCCAACAACCTTTATACACATTAACTTAGGGCTTTTCTTAGACTGAGAATAATCATTAATAGTGAAACCATGCAAGTCCAAGCTTATCCATTTCTGGCTCTGAATTTTAGTCTCTGTGTGGTGAAAGCTATGCAGTCAAATAGCCAGTGAGGGGTGTTACATTTTACAATGCACTAGATGCAAACCTGGTCAACCCAAAGTATGTACCAACCCGAGCTGGTTGGTAGTAAGTTTGCGCCCAGCCTAAGACGTGTGATTGATTTGTCCATTTTGTAATTTGTCAAGTATCCCATAGGACGGCCAGGTCGCACTGTTTTGCGGCAAAATGTGTTTGTTTTAAGTTTCAATTCTCTACACCATCCATCCAGGATAGTGGTTCGAATCCCGGCATATATTTCTGTGGGTGAGTATGGTATGTCCTGGATCATGGCCCCTAAACCAGGCCCCTTTTGTCTGCATCATCTGCTCTCATTACCAGATATTATCATAAACCTACATGAGCTGGGCACTATAACATAGTAACTGGTAAGCCTGTTTTTAGGCATTGATAAAATTTATGAATAATAATAATGTATTCAATAACTCTGGTCTAGAATGACTGTTTTTTTTATTTCATTGAGAACAGAGATGATAGTGAATCTGAAAATATATACAATATAGCAAGTTTTTTAGGTTGATGATGTAAAAGACAGCTCAATGCAGTGTCTATTGTTATCATTTCTGGTATAAATGCAGGAACAGGTTATAGAGTATTCCTGATAAATGGAACAATAATTTGTCAATCTTCCTATGATGGCAACAGGTTGTCAGACTATTCCCCCCCCAAGACAGTTCCTCCCAAGACGTTTCCTCCCAAGACTTTTCCCCCCCAAAATGGGGGTGAAATGTCTAGCAATATGAAGACTTTTCCCCCCCAATATATTTCAATATTAATAATAAATAAAAGAAATGTTTAAAATATAAATTTATGAATGAATATTTTTATAAAGATATTCTTTGAAGCAAATGAACACATTAGTGTAACTTGTATAATAATTTTGAAAACTTGCTTGTACATCAGGAATGAAATATGGGTTTAGAAAGGTGGTCGAGTGGTTAATGCTCTTGACTACCAATCCGGAGTCCCCTGTTTGAATCCCGACTGGGGATTTCAGAGTTTCCCACCCAAATAGAGATGAGGCGGTTAGAAACCCAGAAGCAGTCTCACATGTATCGGTGTTATACACCGGGCATGTAAAAGAACCAAGATCTCTATTCGTAAAAGAGCTAGTGTCTGCATTTGTCTCTCTGCAACCTGTGTCTGTCAGGAGAATGGCAAGTTCAACCAGGAAGATATCCCAGGGTTGGCTTGGACTTAAAACAATCAAAGGAAAAGTACTCTTTTAAGTCCCAGGATCACTTTGAATTTACTAATATAATAAAATAAATGTTATTGATGGGATAAAGCATAGAACCACTCTGAAACAATGTTGACTGTAAATGACATAATTGCCTTCATTTGTATTCAAGTTGTTACTTTAACTAGATTATCTACCTTAATATATTAAAAATACCTTAATTTGTTGTGTCTATGTGATTTATGTTTGTCTTTGGTGTTGACATGTTAATATGAAGTAAATTAATAAATATGAAATATGCAACTTGTAGACACTCTCAGAAGTGTGGATAAAATGAAATTAAGCTTAAAATTTATTAAAATGTGAAGCATATTTTTGAATAGAACAAATACCACTTATTTTCAAAAGTAAGTTGCTGTCTTCATAGTAAATAAGATAATATTTTATAATCCAATTAACACCTAAGCATGCTAAGTGAAATGACAGGTGTCAATCACTGCCATTCAAAAGGTGTTGATTAAATCACAGTCATAAATAAACAGGTAGGCATTCTAATGTACTGGTACTGAAAATTTAAAACTAAAATTTTGAAATTTATTCACTGTTCATACAGTTAGAAACATTTTCTAACATGTCTTAAGCAATGTAACATTCTTTGTTAAACTCTGTTGTGTCTTGAGTCAAATAATAAATAATAAATGTTATCAATTACTAGTATATGAACAGTGTGATGCAGAAACTTTTTTTTAGATCAAATATTTAAGAAAATGTATATCTATCTTCTACAAAAGTTTCCCATTATATTTCATTCTATATAATAGCTTATTGTTCTAGTTTTACAAAAGACGTACGATTCTTATTTCATCTTCTGAACAAATAGCGTATATTTATAAAGTCCTGTTATAACTTATATTAAGTTCTCTTAATACTGCAGAACAGAACAGTAAAATCTTACTCAAAAGTAGCAAGTTAGTATCATGAAACCATTTTGTAACATGAAAATTATTTCTCCTCTGATGAATAATTGCTTTAAAAACCACAGTTAGACAATAACAGAAAATAACTGTCGTAATTTAAAAATTAGTGTGAAGTTACTGCACTAGGAAATAAGTGTAGAAGTTATTTTCTAAAACACTTAAAAATATTATTGACAGTTTCAAAAACAATTTAAACCTTCAATACATAATATATCACTGTAATTAAGTGAATTGAAAATTGGGGGGGAAAAGTCTTGGGAGGAAACGTCTAGGGGGGGGAAAGTCTTGGGAGGAAACGTCTTGGGGGGGAAAGGTCTAGGGGAGGAAAAGACTTGGGGGGGAAAAGTCTGGAATTCATGGCAACATACATGTTTAGATGGATTACAACAGCTGAAGCTGATATACCAGAGCCTGGATTTTTAGACCCATCTGTGTATATATGTAGATGTCCAGAATAAAAATATCTGATCTATCATTTGAGTTTCTAACTTTGCGAGATGCGGTATGTCAGATTTGATCATTTTGTTTTCATAGGGCACTTGTAGGAGGATCTTACAAAATAGCCGTGCTTTATGATCTCACTGACCAAAACCTTGACTTTCGCTCAATATTTGAGAATCTATTCCTGGCGCCCCAGTCTAAGGGGCGAACCCCAGCCTCAAGTTCAAACAGGTAGGCAGGAGTAGAGGACAACGCACAAAGGGCCAGCTGGAGGCCTTAATTTTGGACAACATTCAGACCCTGTTTTGAATGACAATGAGGCATTTGATGAGACTCAAACTAATTATTCAGTCAAAGACAATACCTAATTACCTTTCTCTTTATGTCAGCTAACGGATATATCATTCCAATCAGGCAGTAAAGGGGACATTTTGGTCATATGGGGGGACGTTTTGTTTTGGGGACGTTTTGGATTGCTTCGGACTTTAAATATTTTCGTAAAAGTGTAGTTGATTCGGCGTATTATTTGCATATAGCCAATAAAACACTTGTTAACATCATACCCACGATATGTTGCTTCGATACAGGCGTACCTTGTCTGCTGCACTTTAAGGAATGCATTGACAACAGCAGTTTAGATAAAAAAAGATGTCCTTTCCGTTGCAAAAATAGACCTAAATTTCGGATATGAGGTGAAAATGTCTTCGACCTGTCCCGGAAGTCTTTCTCGCTCGCAACTACACCAAATAATATAAACTGAAATCAGCACTTTTTTGGGGGAGATGTGCACGCTAAGTAAAACGATTAACTACGAAATACACCATCGAATCGTACGTATACCGTATGGATTATCGTGCATCGCGAATCGTATATCGTGTATCGTGTATAGTACATATGTATATGGTGCACGTTGCACGATGAATGATACGATATGATACACGATATACGATTGACAAAATACACGATGAGTGCACGCACGTTATACGCACGTTGCACGCACGTTATACGCACGATATACGCAAATTTTGACAACTGTTACGTTCCGACTACTGTAGTTTAATACTACACATTAAAAAATTTAAATCCCTAACTGAATGTATCATGTATCTAATTCTCAAAATATCAAAACTATTGATGATATAGAGGGAAAATATTTTGTGCTGGAGAAGTGATAGAAGCTGAACATGCACATTTATTTTGACACGGGTGGATATAGTCCAATAATTGTACTCAACGGGTAAAAGCGCAGACATCTATAAAATGTCAGTATGTATAATGGGTCTGCATTTGGAGTCGAATTATTGAGACTAAGGTGAATACGCAGTTAAATGTAAAACATAGGGGTTTTTTTTGTTTTTAAAAAAATCATGTTTTCTATTTGAAAGTGAAACATACATGCATCGGTTTTTGCAATGACAAAATTTGACAGTTGTTCATAGACACATCCCTATATAACTTATAGGTGACTTTAAGTCCATGGCGTCCCTAGTCTATACAAAAAAGCATGCAGAACGTATGCTTGAAGTCGAAATCAAGTTGCATACAAAACGTAATATACAGTACAGCACAGGCGAAACCCCACGCATATGCGTCCATGCGGCATGTAAATAAGAGTCTGAAAGCATGGAGATGCGGCGGAAAATCAAACGCGTGACGCGACATCGCAAATTGTATGCGGCATTCAATTGCCGCATCTGAAAGACAAAATAGCAATAAAGCGCATTCAAGCGCGACAACGAGTCCCGTCGCGAGATGCCGCGTGTCGCGACGTTATGCGGCATGTCATTTTCTATACAGGTAAAAGAGATGAAATAAAAATATGTATTATATTGTATTGTACACATGTATAAAACTGTGTTTTTCAATAATGATGTACAATGTATTCCATATTGTAACCAATACAATTGCAGTCTTAAATGTTTTTAGTAATTACATGTGTATACCAGTAAGTTTTAGTAACCATAAAAGCATGTATGTAGAAACGTGTTTTAGATCTGTGAGATGAAAAAGAAATACCTCAACCCATACGATTATTTTGAATGAATTATCTTAATGCAGAGATCGACAAATACTACATTGAATGACAGAGTACGACCAAGAAGCGAATGTTAAGACTAATATTAAAGCATAGTGATCACTTTAAATGTTGATAATTGAAAAAAAGGATGCTTAAAAGAATCACGACAGAACTAAGTATTTACTGTAAATTAACGCTGAAATACATGAGAATGGGATTTCCTTATTTTGATTGTTTCTTTTGTTAGAAAACTTGTCACGTTATCATAATACAATGCCCCTGATACAGTAATGACAATTGTTTTCTTGAAATTGAAAATTTTCTTTTTTTATCGTAACTTGTCCATCTGGAGTGCAGTCGCTTTAATAATTTTTATGTAAATGTTGCATCAAAACTTGTAGAGAAACTCCCTACACCTGTTTATAAATTTGGGAAAAATTTTGTTCAAAGTTTTTATTCATCTAAAGGAGTTCTACCTGATAGTTTTTCTTTTAGTATTGTTTCTGAAAACAAATTTTTAAAAATATTTGAACAATTTAAGTGCTAAAAAGGCCACTGGTTTAGACGGTATACCTTCTCGTTTTGTCAGGGACAGCGCTCCCATTATAGCTGGTCCCCTTACCCATGTTATTAATCTATCCTTGATGCAAGGTGTTGTTTCTGATGACTTAAAGTCAGCCCGAGTTGTTCCCCTTTATAAAAAGAAGGATAAAACAGACGTTGGCAACTATCGCCCAGTGTCTATCCTTAGTATTAGAGATGTACACGCTAGTTACTGATGTGAAGATGGATAACGGATAAGTGATAAATACGGGGGACTTTCTCAAAGTTGTTATTGACGTTCATATCGGTTGTATAGTTTTCTAAAACTATTTTATTTACGAAATAACCTAACGGTACACAAAGACAGACCATAAATTTGAACTGACAGATAAGTACTGTGTAAGACAGACCTCACTCAGTTATTCAGTTATTTGACCAACTGAATGTCAAATTGATACTCTGTACTCCCTATGGTAGGTATTGCATCTGAATGATTGCGCCTTTCATATCCATGTTTTTTTCCAATGTTAGGCAGTATTGGTAGGGGCTAAAGAGGAAGATCCTACTTAAAGAGCTAGCTAGAGGAACCATGTGCATTGTAGTTTCGTTAACCTTCATAACTAGTTGTTTTTTTGTTTTTTTTTGTTCTTTTTTTTTGGGGTTTTGATAGCGATTTGTTTAAAAAGGTCACTATATTGGCATTTTGAGCAGAAACGAGACGATGTTATGTTCTTCTTGAAAAACATGTATGTTTTATTATTTCATAAAAATGCAATTTTCAGAAAAATATATTGGATATGTTCGCGAGTTTGGTTTAACGTTACCACAACACCATATTGTTGTAAAAGGTTTTCAAAAAATGCAAAAAATAATTAATTTATACGGGAACCGTTTTATTTATGAAATAACATCCGTTCCAGCGTTGTTAGTCGTTTAATAAACAATGATTTGGAGTACTGATACGCAGTAATTAGCCATGAAGGCCAAAGGCCTGAGTGGTTTATAACTGCGCCTCAGTACGACAAATTATTGTTTATTAGACGATAACAACGCTGAAAATGATGTTATTTCGATTCTAACATAACCAGCTATTACAAAAGGTGAATAAATGCAAAGCTTTATTTTCTGCGCGAACGCTCATTTAACGTCATGCGGTGCAATATGACGTCATGTTTACAGCATATCGGTTCCCGCGTTGTTTATGGTTTAATATAACAATTTTTCTACTCTTTGTATATAGATACAAAATCGTAAGCCATGTTAGAATGTTTTTCACTAAACTTAGCAAAGATACTTCTCGTTGTTCGTGAAAATTAAATGCGTAGGGCTCATTTGGCTGCTGACAACGTCAATGTAATGACGTGGCCGGCTATGTCATCCGACATGAAACCCTATGAATATACGTGAAGTCAACTCTGAAGACGTTTACGCAGGCTCTATGTCTTAAACAATTTGAACGATTTGGCCGCAGCACTGGCGATGGAATAAAAAGGAATGCGATAATTTGTTGTTCAGAGAAAATTTAATGTGAATTCAATGAGGGGTCGTATTGAAATCCTCATCACAGGCAGAGGTTGGCATAACCGATATTAGTCAACAAATCACCATCAGTTGCATAAACATCCAATGATTCGATGTAAGTAATGAATTAGTATTATCAATAAAATCATACAATTTTCATTACGCCCCTTTATCAGTTCATGAATTATATCCAGCAAGTAGTCACGAAGGAACATGAAAAATCAAACGCTCGACTCGTAAAAAGATCAAATTTTAATTTTGAACATTAAAAAAAAACATGAACTGAACAAAGTTTAAGACATGCATTTAATACATATACTGGGCTGTTTCTTTTTGGGCTGAGTATACAATCGAGCATCTTATAAGTAAAGTACGCATAGAAAAAAATATAAATAATTGCAACAGTTACAATTTACTCGGACAAGAATCCACCTCTGAAATTATACTGAAATTATTCGCAGTAGTACTTTTGAGAAAATCCCCTGTTTATATCGTTATTCAGGTGTCCATCCTCACATCAGTTTACCGCCTGTACATCTCTATTATCTCTAAGATTTATGAAAAAGTAGTGTATGATCAGGTTGAAGGGTATCTTAGTAACAATGATCTATTATATAAGTTTCAGTCTGGTTTTAGACGAGGTTTCTCAACTGATACATGTCTTGTTCATTTGTCAGATTTTATTAGATTTCAAATGGATCAAGGCAATCTTGTCGGTATGATCCTTTTGGATCTTCAAAAGGCATTTGATACTGTAGACCACAGTATACTTCTAATGAAGATGGAAGCATTAGGTCTTGGTACCGACGTCTTAAGGTGATTCAAGTCGTACCTTACGGAACGACAGCAACTGGTTGATGTTTCAGGAACTTTTTCCTCTTACTCCAATATTTCTTGTGGTGTTCCCCAAGGCTCGATCTTAGGACCTCTTTTGTTTTTAATCTATGTAAATGATATGTCAGCTGTTGTTAAAAATAAACTTTTACTCTATGCAGATGATTCTGGTATTATGGTTGCTGGTAAAAATAGATCCGAGGTTGAACATGCTTTAAATGAGGATATGGAGATTGTTAGCAAATGGCTCATTGATAATAAGTTGTCATTACATTTAGGTAAAACCAAGTCTGTTCTTTTCGGCTCCAAGCCCAAACTTAGGTTAAATCCAAATTTAAATGTATCCTGTAATGGCCAGGTCATTGAGCCAACCTCATCAGTTAATTATCTTAGTGTCACACTGGATCAAAATTTATCTTGTGATTCAATGGCTTCCTCAGTTATTAAAAATGCCAACTCAAGGTTAAAATTTCTATATAGGAAACGTGAACATCTCATGCAACATACTAAAAAAACTGTTGGTTATGTCGCTTATTCAGTGTCATTTTGACTATGCCTGTTCCTTTTGGTATTATGGTTTAAATAAGATGTGGATGAATAAGTTACAGGTAACTCCAAATAAGTTGATAAGGTTTGTCCTGAATTTGGACCCAAGATCTCATACTGGTCATGAACAATTTAAATCTTTAAACTGGTTACCTGTGTCTAAACGAGTCCATCAAATTATTCTGACTCAAGTCTTTAAAAGTGTAGCAGGCACAGCCCCTGATTATATGGGTGAACATTTCATTCCCACCAAGATATCCACAGTCACAATACTAGGTTTCGTGAAAAAGGGTCTTTCGCAATCCCAAAAGTCAAAGGTTTCGGTAAAAAATCCTTTGCTTATGCTTGTTGTAAACTATGGAATGGGTTACTATCTTCAATAACTAAAATTTCACAGCCCCATATGTTTAAGGTTTCTGTAAAAAACAAATTTTAAGTCAAGGTTTATAATCTGTTTATTTAAGTAATCGGTATCATGTGTATATTTATTTAAATGCATTCCACTTATCTTGACCATTTTTCATCCTAAAACGCTAGTCAGAAATGGTGCTTTTTCATTTAATTTTTATTATGAACTTGTCATAAATTTTTACTTCCATAACTTTTTAAATCTCATGTTATTAATTATTAATATGTGCTTAATATCTTTGATATTCAAAAATTAGTTCTAAGCCAGGTCATTTTTAATATCTGTGATATTCCATAATTAGTTCTCCACCAAGTCATTTAATATATTTTATAGTATGTGCTTGCTTAAATCTGTGATATTCTATAATTCATGTCTCTCTATGTCATGCCGCCAGTAACAAGGACCACAATGGAAATAAGGGATCACTCTCTTTTTTGTGCTATCCTTGGTACTGCGTTGCATGACATGGTTAATACTCATGCTTGTATTTTATTTAATTATCTAATATTTTATGAATACAACATGTTTGTAACCATTGTATGCACTGTGATACCGAAATAAATTTATCTATCTATCTATAATTAAAACAGAAAAGTGATTTCTGACGACCTACAAAAATAACGTAAAAGAAATGTAACTTAACCGGATGAAACTGGATTAAATTTTACAGTGGTGCACATATCACGCGCTTTGTCAATTACCCATGAGAACTTTTTTGTACACATACTATTTACAAGAAAGTTTAAAACATTAATATAATGGTATTCAATCAGCAAAGTGTATTACTTTGAAACCCTTTCTTTAACAGATTTATTTTAATATCTGAAATAGTTGGGACAGTTCAATAGAAAGTATTGTCGTCTTTTATGTAACCATTGTTACAGAAAAATCCAATTGTTATACTCTATGTATATATTCATAACTACATTGTAGCATGTGTATTGTTTAAATAAGGTTTCAGTCAAAACTAACTAGCGTTCGTATAGATAAATACTATCATTAAAGTGACTTATAGGCACAACATGGCAGGGTGTTGTACAATTTTATGTATATGTATTGATTTTGTATATATGTATACACAGTGACACTATATTAAAATTTAATTACTTACATACATGGATGTATAATGTGAAATCCTATGCTAAGTCGCACTTCTGTCCAGTCACATCGGAAACCTTGATGTTTCAGAGCATCGATATATTCACTCAAGATATACATAAATGTACATTAATCAACTCTCTAAGCATTGCAAATGTTTGGCTACTCGCAGTGAATTTTATCATTTAGGGACGTCAACAATTACGTAATGTATATACTTAAATAGAAGTTGTAAAATAATTAGCCGCCACTTTGATGTATAGATGTATATAAAGGAAACAACATTTATAAATGCTATGATTAAAAGGGATGAGACAGGAGTCACATTGATAAATAGAATTTTAGCAAGTTACGGGTCATTCTTTGTGGCATGCTTTTGAAACACTGGAATATAATTTGTGTTTCAATAATATCCCATGGTGGTTTACCCGGAGACCGTTATATAGTAATTGGAATTAAGATCATATAGCGCAAGTTGAACACACTCTTCTATAGAGGCTATTGATAAGTTAGTGATGGACCTAAAGAAAGGGTGTGTGTGGACAAGAGGATCTAGATATTAATATTTTGAATGAGGAACATATTTTATGTACCGTAAGTTTAAAGGCCCACTACTAAGCGAAAATTAATTGACAGTTATTTCAATGGCAATTACATTACCTTATGCAAGACACTAAACAATTATGATTTGCAGGTTAACATTTACAGAAAGTGTTTGGAACACGAAGAAAAGTATGTGTATTATGTTGAAATCTCAGTGATTCGACAAAATGACTACCCAGGTCTTTTTTACTTTGTTCATAATACATAGAAAAATAATTGTACATGTACTGGAGTTTATTTAGAATTTCTACATACCAACTTTCATTTTTAATTAAAAATAACTTATTTCTGTGTTTTTTAAAGTATATTTGAATGTTCGCTTTCGTTAGTATTGGATCTTTAAATAAACGTTTATCATTTCGCAAGTCGTCAAATGTTTTCTATTTGAATTCAAAGTTCCTAAAGAATTTTAAAATAGGGTCACGTGTATTTTCGTGTACATCATCCACAACAGAAGGCGTCCAAAAATACACTAACTGCAGCAGCCATAGAGAAACATTTTATTTTAGGATTACAAAAAGCAGTAACCAATCGACAAATCCTTTGATTTTGGAAATGTGACTTTTTAATGGATTAACAAACAGGTGTTTATTTCAGCTGTGTTTTCCATAAGTACATTTTCTAGTCCAAATTTGAGCTAACGAATGTAAGTAAAAACGAAACAAAATGACTTGGTGTAATCCTGTACACTCATTACACACTCATTGTACAAGGGTTAGGGTAACTTCTTGTCCAAATCCTGATGATAAATTTTATAATTTAATGACAGTGGTTGTTTTTGTATTCCCAAGGTAAAGGGATTTGGTAAAAAGGTTTTTGCTTATCAGGGCTGTGTCCTTTGGAATAACTTGCCACACTTGATACGTAATATTACAGTTTTTAAGCATTTTAAGGAAGCCGTCAAACTTCATTTTTTGTCCTAGTTTTAACATTATGTCTTATCATTCTTAACGATCTCTTTGTATTTTTGTTTTAGTGTCTTATCATTCTTAACGATCTCTTTGCATTTTTTATTTTAATGCTTGGATAGGTATATTTGGTATATTACTTTTTAATCTAGTCAGTGCTTTTAGTGTCATAAAACTGATTGATGCTCATATAACTGAATTTTTTTGTTATACAGTACTTTGATCTCATCCATAAATTGATGTTGTAATAACCTAGGTCTGTGATATTATACAAATGTGATACCATTGATTCATTTGAAGTAAATAATCGTACCTTTCCGTGGTGTGCCATCAGTTTCAAAGACCACATTGAAAATAAGGGAGAATAACTTTTCCCTTTTTTGTGTTATCCTTGGTATTGATGTGCATAGCATGGTTTATAAACTTGTGTATACATCTAATTATCTGTATATGTATGCATCATGTTTGTTTTAACCATGTTTGTACATCTGTGATATACTAAAATAAATCTATCTATCCATCTATTATGTATTCATTTCTAAAAAACTAAACTGTTTCCTCCTTAAAAGACCCTTTAATAAATATGTCACAAAAATAATCTTTGGTATGGTGATACATGTATTATAACAACAAATTTGTTTCTTATCACTTAACGTTACAAAGGCATGCTTCTTTCTGTTTCTAGCTTAAGGCGTATTGTGTCAGGGCTTGAGAAAAAGACAGGACACTCTTTGTTGACTGTTCTTAGATAATTTTACACTGACTCTGACAATAAAACATCTAATATAGTAATTCAACTTGTAGATGCAAGTTTCGTGTAGCACAATGAATTGTACACAAACATAAATTATGTTATAGGCTTGATTTAAAATCTCATCAATTGAAAATCTACTTGGTAAACATTTATTATTTATTATATTAACGCGAAAACAAACTATATTCAGCAGTTATCAAAGCTGACTGAACAAGTAAATAAGCTTTTTTAAATCAGTACTCATTCTCTGACAACTGTTCAGTTGCGTGTAATCATAATTACACCCCCCAAAAGTGCATACAAATTTCATTTAATTGTCAGTTGTCATGTCGTTACTTTGGGTACAAACTAAATATCAATGGATTGTATGAGCATTTATCATATCAATTTTACTGAAATTGAATTAATTTTGCATGACGTTATTAATCCCAGCTTGTATCGGTTTTACAATATGAATAGCCAGGCATTAGCCGATATTTCTAACCTTTGTCAGGATTTGCCTAAGTACCCTTAAATTTCGATAAAAAACCCGCGGCTTAACTTAATTTGCGTAAAAAGATAAGATAATATTTATTTTGGTAACAGTGTACATATACATACAAAACGCGGCAATACGGTTTAAGTGGTTTTTTTCTGAATATTTTAATAATCATACATATATTATAGACCATGGAATGTACACCAGGGAATCAGGTGATCACAATAGCTCACCCTTAATAGAAAATAAGCTAGTAACTATTAGGTTAAATACCGGTATTATCTTATTATAAGGTCACCTCTAGTTAAAATAAATATACTGATATCGATTTAATGATAAGTACATTGTATGTGTTATTTGGTTAACTCTATTCCCAAATATATTCTATATATATTTATAGAATTATGTGCATATTTCATATAATCATATAGTATGCTGAAATAAAAAATAAACAAGAAGACGCCAAAGCAGGTTTAAACGGCGCCTGCAGAAATTGTAGAATTGAAAAAAACAGACATCTTGACTCCCCCCTATTAACAGTGTCCTTGACCTTGACCCTTATGACCTTGACCCCAATCTTTTTTTTGCTACAATTTAAAAACTAAAAAAAAAAATACATTTTTAGTAACAGTCACCTTGACCTTGACCCTAGTGACCTTGACCACCCAATTATTTTTTTGCTTAAAACAATCTAAAAACTAAAATCAAATAAAAATTTATTTTTGGTAACAGTGACCTTGACCTTGACCCTAGTGACCTTGACCCCCAAAAAAATTTTTTCCTTAAAGCAATCTAAAAACTAAAAATAAATAAAAATCTATTTTTAGTAACAGTGACCTTGACCTTGACCCTAGTGACCTTGACCCTAGTGACCCAAAGCTTTCTCTCCACGCAAGCTACCTACTCACCAAGTTTCATTACAATTGGTCACTCCTAACTCAAGTTATTGAGCAGAAACCATTTTTCTATTTTAGTAACAGTGCCCTTGACCTTGAACCAAGTGACCCCTAATGCAATCCCAAGCTTCCTCTCTACACAAGCTACCTACACACTGAGTTTGATTGCAATTAGTCACTCCTAACTTGAGTTATTGAGCGGAAACCATTTTTCTATTTTTAGTAACAGTGACCTTGACCTTGACCCTAGTGACTCCAAATGCAATCCCAAGCGGCGTCTCTACGCAAGCTACCTACACACCAAGTTTCATTGTATTTGATCACTCCTAACTTGAGTTATTGAGCGGAAACCATTTTTCTATTTTTAGTAACTGTGACCTTGACCTTGACCCTAGTGACATCAAATGCAACTTCAAGCGGCGTCTCTACGCAAGCTACATACACACCAAGTTTCATTGTAATTGGTCACTCCTAGCTTGAGTTATTGAGCGGAAACCAATGTTTGACGACTGCCCGCCCACCCGCCCACCCGACATACGACATCGCCATTCTAATAAGTAGATTTTATTTTCAAAAAACCTGCTTAAAAATAAAACAAAGTGCATGTTGTTGTTCGCAATAACATGTTTTGAGACGACCCCTAATATGTGCAGCTTACGTGGTACATTTTCCAAATACGTACATATTAACTGTACATCCTAGGGTAATAAAACATTGACTACAAAATTAAACTAAATTAGCATAAAACAAAGCGGTAATAAAGCGCCAAACTTGGGAAACATTGTAAAGTTTCCAAGGCAGAGCTATGTGCTGCCATCTTTTCAATGTTTGGTTAAAGCAAAGACTTCTGGGTACGCCAAACGTGTCTGCGTATTGTGCAAAAACCCGAAAGTTAACTTAGTTTGCGTTTTTACTTTAATTTATAGTTTCGATAAAAATAACTTCAAACAAACAAAATTCAGATCGTATCGATGACGTTCTTTTCACGAATTTTAAAGGGGTATTGAAATGTATATGTAGACATAGACATTTGAACTGCAGGGGAAATGGATAAATATCCTTCGTGCAGCTTTAAGTATGCTGTTAGATTTTCTTAAAAAATGCAGTGGAATCAACTCCTGCGAGGAACATAACTAATTTGTATTAAATTTTAATGATATAGACAGTTGCACTTAATAAGTGCTTCCTAATAAATTTAGTGAATCTACAAGATCCACCAGTATGTTCTTTTTTCAGACTGAACAACTCTAACGGTTTAGGCGCTTTGATTGTTAGTTATGATTGGATGCCTACTCTTAAAGTTGACAGGGTACACGTCAGTTAGAAACACAATGAAACCATTAATATCTGTAGGTAGATCATTACAAATCGATTATCATTTAGTTATCACTATACACCGAACACAATATAGCAGATTATTACATCTATTTATGTATACCTGTTAAGCGCAGGCCGTTAAGTGATAGGATATCATATACACTGGTAAGGGTTCGAGTCCTGTGACAACAGTTTTGTTTTAAATCTTACATTAATTAATACAGTGACGCTCATGTGTTTGTTCCATTTTCATCATGGTTCTTACCGCGATGAAAACGCCGGGTAAACGCGGTCAATTTCTTCCGTTTTAACGCGAAAAAACGGGTAAACGCCAAGTATGGAAATAGTACCCGGGTAAAAAGGCGTTTTACTCCAAATATGGAAATAGTACACGGGTTAAAAGGCGTGGCATAAACATGCAGCCAATCAGAAAATTCCCCAGGCGTTTTCTCCCCGTTATTTTCCGATTAGCCGATCAGCAAGGCTTATTAGAGATTGTGTTAGAGATTCACCTAGCAGGGATTACTTTTATTTACACTGTCCTGTGACTTTGGAACATGGTGGGGGTAAGAGTGAGGTTGGGTGCGCACCATAAACCGGTTTAAGCTCCCCAGTGGTGTTTTTGCCACTGACCGTTCCAAGGCGGTGCCCCACTGTGTTCCTTTAATTGCTCGTTTTGTCCTCGTGTGTTTGCTTTGTGTGCTGGTGTGTGTTGGTGGTGTATATGTGTGTGTGTACATGATTGTGTGTGTGTGTCGTGTGTTGTGTGCGTGTGTGTATGTTGGTGGTGTGCACTTCTGGGTGCTGTGGGGTTCGTTTTGGGGAGGCTGCGTTTTTGGTACGTGGCATTCCCTGTTTGATATTATTTTTGTTTTTATGACTTTTAGAATGACAAATAACAGACAAGGACATTGTTTGTTGACTGCTGTAGTGTACATACTATCATAAGACAGGGAATATCTAAAGAATATATACACACTAATGTACGATGAGAGAACAAGTAAAGTAATAATTTAAGTAGTTTAAGTAGTTTAACATAATTTTAAGTAATCATTAATCTCAGGTATTTGAACAATCATTTATAGAACTGTACCAGATACTCTAAGTGATATGAAAGTATTTACTTTCACTAAAAAGGTCTTCCTGTGATCAGGCTAGCCCAGATAGCCGGCCTGGGCTGAAGAATGAAATGTTATAACACCTCTACACATGACCGTATATATATTGTATCTAATCAGAGTATTATGTAATTTTAAGTTATATTATAATCCTATGTCACGCTCGGTCATATGGCCTCGGCCGGAACCGAGGGTAGACAACCCCAATCAGTCAGAAAGGCGTGGTTTTGTCAGACGTATTGTTTACATTAACTACACGTTTTTGTTGATGTTGGTTTTATATCTAATAAATGATTTAAACCGTGAATACGTAGTTGAAATTAACACTGACAACATAACTTCAAATATCTTTTTCCTACTGTACATGAAACAGCAAGCTATGATTTATCTATATATCCCCCGGAAATGTTAATCTATTTCCCGTTCAAGATTTCGTTTACTTTTCTTCTCGGTCATATATTTCTCTGACAAGAATCTGTAAGATTCAGGATATATAAAAGGAATATATGATAACAATACAACCCAGTGATCAGTTTGTTAATGAATATACCGCGTCCTCTCATACACCAACAACCAGTATAATGTTGACATCTGGAATGCACTTTACATGTAGGCTTACTGTACCATAGTTTATTTTTATTTTTTTTTATACTTTCAGGTAAGGGATATAGTTTCTGAACATCCAGAACAATGACCTATACTAGTATACACATAGGTATATTGAAGTGGTCTAATGAATTCAACGTTGAAGCCAGCGTACTATTTTTGGATTGGCGCTTTCGTCTGAGGTTTGACAACTATCTGGAAAACCGGGATTTTGCCTAGAGAAGGGAAGATACTTAAAGATCTGTATATTTTGTTTTAAAGTTTAGACTTTGACACAAATGTTCAAATATATTTTATACTAGAATCTTGTATAGATATTTTCAATGGGTGCCAAATGGGTGGGGGTAAATTGACTTTGAAAAAAGCTTGAAACGGCGTTTTTGAATTAAATAATTTTGACAAATGCCTTTAAAGAAAATGCTTTTAGTTTTTTAACGGTCAACCGAGTGTAAAAATTGTCTCTTTGAGCATCTAAGATTATTCCATGAGAAGGGAGGAAAATTAAAAATCTATGTTATAGTTGTATACTATGGACCTTAGCGCTTCATTCTAAGTATAAGTTAGAGTTTATCAAGTCAAATTTTAACAATTAAGAAACCCTAAGGGAACGAGCGGTAGCGAGCGACCGGGGTTTCTTAATTGTTAAAATTTGACTTAATAAACTCTAACTTACTTAGTGTTTAACCTCATTTGACCTTTTGCATAGCCACCGACATGTATTGTGGCACGGACCTATGTGTATATAGGTCCGTGATTGTGGACGGAGCTAAAGTGCTTTCTATTTAGAGCGAACTCTTAATAAATTAAGTGATTTCAGTAGGTAGTTTTAATAAAAAAGAAAGACGGTTATTTGAAAATCTGAGCGATTCGATTGGTGGGAAAATGGGGTCAAACACTAAATATGATTCCATATACTGCTATTTAATATTTAAATTTGTTTAGCTTATTCTATAGGCAGAGTTTTTCAGAAATAGCCATATGTGAAAAATGACCCTCCATGAAACAGCGATATTTTCTAGAGGAACGAATATTTTTAAAGTTCACTACTACTTTCACGTAGTTTAACTCTTGGCACACAGATCCATATGTATTTTATGTTAATTTTACCATTCCTTTAGAAGTATACACAAACCGTATTTTACAGTATACGGACTCCCGTATTTTAGAATACACGTGGTAGTATACTTACTAAATATCTAGATTCGCGTATTTTTAAGTGTACGGACTGCTGTAATTTCGGAATATACGGACTTATGTGCACACTCCCGTATTTCAGTCAATTACGAGATATTGTAACGATGGATGGTCAGGGCTAAACACACCAGAGTTATCAAACACTCAACACTTTACAAAATTGACAACTTTAATTACAGTGATGAATATATACAAAGATGAATACAAAAGATGAACATTAAATAGGATGATAAGAATGGACTATAAAAACGTCTTAATGATAGTCCTGATTTAACCACGTAACGATGAAACACGTTTTACAATTACAAAAGACTGTCCTCGCCATTAGGATAACATCTCCGTATAAGCTCCGGTAATCCGGGGTTGGATATAAGTAGACCTTAATGTCAACTGCACAAAAGGTGTTTCCTGTATGAATGGGGCACCACGTAGACAAGTCTGTGCTCGGGAATCAATACATCCGGGCTAATCTAGTAGTTTATCGACGTAACAGGTCTGTCTTCTCCAGGAAAGTCATCGTCTGGAGGCAATACATATCTCTACCACTCCTGGCATTCTATCTTCCGGGGGAGAAAGCTAAAAGATATAACATATGGTAAATACCATGGCACATAAAACGTATCGGACATAAACTGGTCCGACGGGTACACCATACCTTTGTAGGTTCCCATAACTGTGCGTACAAATATATATGAACATGTGTTCAAAGACGACTCTTTGTGTACACCATACTGTCTGAAGGTTACCCAACAGTAAACGTGTTATAAAACGTGTTATATTCAATAGTGTAATACGTCACTTCATACGTTCACTAATTAATCTTTCTCATTAACAATAACAACTTGTATTATTATTAAGAATGAAAGTAAAATGAAACACAATGTAACTGATTTAAACTGCAGCTTACATTCACTATGTACAATCATTACATTAGACAAGATAATCAATGATTACTGAAACAAAGTAATCACACAATGGCATTTGAGAAAGATTTAAAACAAAAACAAACTGCCCTGATTCCTCGATGAACTTACAATACATTCAGCTACTTTGAAATTTACGACATCTTGAAAACGAAATCATAATATGAAACAAAATAGCTTACAAAATATTTTTACTGAAAAGAATCTATCTACTAATAAAAAACAATGTACGAAACAAAATAGAAAACTTTCAAAAATAAATTCATTTACCTTGATCAAGCTAAAGTAAGAACTTTATAACATCTCCAATGTCAAGTCAAAATACTGTGTGTGCAATTTTCTAATAGTCAGCCTTTCTTAAATAATAAATCTTCCCGCCTGTCTATAAATTAACGGGGAAATCATAACCTCCGTGCAGACATGAAATGCACGAATACAATTTATGTCTGTCAAAATAAGTTATATAAATTGAAGTCCGTCATAGTGGTCTCAGTTAAATTGTTATACAACAACCACTAGTGAGAAAATATAACTTTCTTATTACTGAACCGAATTTAATGAAAAATACATGAAAATAAACGAAACTCAATACTAGAAACAATGCTCTTACTTTTATAGGAAAAATCTAGTAATTAACACAATAATCCAAACTTTACAAAAACAATGATAAAATTGCTGTCACTATTTTTATGAGGAAACCGAGGCCCGTCTGTCAACTTTGTCACAGATAGTATATCTAGTTTCCCGTATTTGTAAGTATACACAATACCGTATTTTAGCAGTATACGGACTCCCGTATTTCAGAATATACGTGGTTGTATATCTAGATTCCCGTATTTTAAGTGTACGGACTGCCGTATTTCCGGAATATACGGACTTGCGTGCACAATCCCATATTTCAGTCATATACGGGAAAGTATAGTCGCCTACGACCTCTGTGTTTGTGCTACTTAAAACATATTTATGCATTTACCCATCTGTGTACTCAGCACGAGACGGACGATCGTTTGCCTTTTCTGAAGCATTAATATAACTCACTTCCGGAAAACTATCTTGTTCATTAAGAGCTACTTCCGGGCTCAGCAGACCATCCACTTCCAGGATATCAGATACCATTTTTCACACTACATGAATCCGTATTCGAGGATTTAAAACTTTTCAGAACATGACAATCGTTCTCGTTTTGACACATACATGAGTCCATACCTCATCTTCGGAAATATGTGCTGCAGTCTGCGTCAAAAATTGGTCATTCTTCAATAAAACCGCCATAACCATCGGCATTGGCGCCTACGAATATTTTGTAAACGCATACTGGTAGTTCTCAAATACACTTACCATGTGAACATAGCAGAACTACATTCTCTCTCTAGAATCTCAACTCATCTAAAGCGGAACTCAAATGTTTTACAGGAGCGTTCCATCTTGCTCTGAAGTTGATACAGTTAAACAATTCCCTAGTTCTTAATCTGACAATGTCACCTAAAACGCTCTGTAATTAAATTATCTTGCCCGTTGTAGAGGCCACTAACCTAACGGGAACAACGTTGCATCGGACTCTTTTTAAAACAAAATAGAATTCGACCTAGTAATCAAACAATCAAATATGTTATTCGAAATAAACATTAGGTTGCGGTAACTATTAATTGTGTGCCCTAGCCAATCATTTTTTTGAGTGAGATCCTCGGCTAACAGAAAACCAAATTCTAACAGAGATTGTTTAACAAAATTACTTGATGTAACAGCCGTGTCGTAATCCTTATGTCCACCAATACCGTTGTCTAGAAAATTATAACTTTATGCCCATTTTTGACGCAAAAAGGTGACAACCAACTTCAAAATTTCGTGAGAATGTGGCCTGCAATTTTGATACCAAATAGAAGAAAATTGAATACATAAAACTTCTGAATGTGATTCTCAACTTGTGAAAATCCTAAAAAGGATATATGCTCATTATGATGATAAGGTCCCTTAAGATCGTATGTGAATTAAAAGGAATTCTTTTCAAAAATTGCTTCTGCCACTCTTATGTCCTCAAATTTGACTTTGAAAATGTGTAAATATGGATTTACGTATCTGCAAGCAAGTACTAGTCTAGGTTTTCCATTTTTGTTATAAGCGACAGTAAGAGCATTGACAACATACGGCATACCGTTGACCTGCGACACCTTGCCTTTGGCCAATAAACTGCTAATCTCACTCTGTACAAAAGAAGGGTTATCCCTGGCCGATTTATTATTTTTCAAATAAGCGGGAGCAGGTATTTCTTTAAAGGGCAACTAATAGCCGTTCTTGACAACACCACGAATATAAATGCTATCAGAAGCTTCTTGCCATTTTGCTAAATTCATTTTAGGCTATCTACCGGTGAAACAACAACTTCCGGTGAGAACTTGATCCCTTCTACTATTGCCTGAACATGAGACAGATCACGTGTGTAAACATCAGTAGTAGATATGTACTCAAAGGCAAAAGAAACGCAACATATTTCATTTTCTTATTTTTTCACAGAAAAGTGTCCGCGTATATTTTCTCTTTAAAACGTGTATACTAAGTAGTAATTTTAAAGTTAATTCTCCTACTCTGTTACGTCTACCATTTGATAATTCATTCAGAAACATTTCTTATTTCTTCCATGTCTCTGTTGCAGGAGATTTCTTTTTAAAATGCACAGGATATTATAATTTTTAAGCTTATTGGTAAAGTTGCGTTTGTTTTGCCGGCCAGTATATTACCTGTACTGCAATTTGTCAGCTTTACTGAGAAACTATTATCAAATGCATTTTCCGATACATCAGTTTCTTTGGTAAAAACTACTCATCTTATTGTTTGACAAGGTAGCTGTACATTCTCTGGAGCCATTTCAATAGCCGAGTTAACCGCAATCGAAACACAAGCCAGGTGATCTCCGTGGCTGTTACGTTGTTGCAACAGGTGACTACTCAGTGTTGGTACTATATACCCTACTCTACTGACCGATGGGACGCCTAGTGCCGAACGGTCGGTACGCAGTCTTCGTCTTTTTCGCTTTTCCCGCTTTTAATTTTCTGTTTGCTCTGGTTGATCATCTCGTCTTTGTCTATTTTCTTCTCGTCATCCGTGGTATTCCTGCACAACTCGACATCCGAGATCTGAGGAGTCAGCTAACTTTATTAGCTTTTGACGATATAAGATCATGTTTTGAACTAAAAATATGCGAGAATCAATGATAGTCCAAGACGTAAAAGAATATCACATACGATCCAAACAAATCCTATATAATAAACTCAAGAATCCGGATAAGCCTATGATGAAACAACTAAAAATGCTATTACATGTACCTGAATACTGTCTAACGGGTACAAGTACTCCATAAAATCGATGCACAAACTAACAATGAGCACAATGAACAAAAGAAAAAGCTACACATCACAGTCGCTGTTCAATACCGGAACAACTAGTCCCTTTTACTGACACGTGCAATTTAGGCCAGATAAATGTAATGTGCGTTTTACTGACCACAGCTTTTCTAGCTTTGCAAGAAAAACTGTGCAATAAGAAAATGTTGTAGTATTGTTCATGTTTTGTACGCTATTTGAAAAGTATTTATTTTATACGCATGCCGTCTGCTAATGTATGTCTGCACTCCTGCATTTTGCCGTTCTCTAACAAATTTGAAGATTCATGTAATTTAACAGAAACGTTATCATTATATTTAAATTGCTCTTCGTTACTTTTCGTTTAAGCTTTACTTGACGAGAAACCAAAGTAGAAATTTTGCTTGTTTGCTGAGCGTAAGTTTGAACACTAATCTTAGTGAACATGTTATCAATTTCCTCCAACATCTCCGTTTTGTTCTCTCCAAATGCCGCCTTGACTGTATCCTCTATGAGACACTCCATATTAGCGTCACTGTTGAACAGAATTCAAAAAGAAATTTCGATGTCTCTATCGAATGAAGAACTCGCTAGGGCTGCCGCTACCTAGAATGACAAGTCTATTTATACGACTAACCGATCAGGTAACTAAAACCCATCAAACAGGTTTTGCAAATCAAAAGCCAGGACAATAGTTCTCCGACTATACGTTGTACTGTGGGGTCTATGAAATATCAACGGCTTTCTCTTGATGACAAACTCTCAGTAATTTTTAGCGAAACGAGTAACATTTACAACAAAGTAGATCAGTGCCTGAGTATCCATATTCAAGTCCGTTGTTTTGAAACACAAATGAACCAGCTTATGCCTAGATTTACCATATTAAAATATAAACCAGTATAATCTTGTGACTGGCAGCGATCTACTGGTAATCGTTGGATGAATTGCGGAGGAAAATGGTTAAAACTGTTAAGTAACGATAACTAACTTTATGAAAAATAATCTAGATATTGAACTGTGTCCTGCTGTATCCAGAGCGCATAGACTTGGGCGCTTCAAACGGGCTTAGTCAGACTGATAATTGCAAATTTCAACGATTCCAGGGATACGGGGAGTGTCTTTTTTGTCGCTAACAAGCTGACGATCACTGAATTCGATATAAACAATGTTGCCCAAGGTAATAGTTGATACTTGACGTGTTTTGTGGCCTGAGTTCACTCAGCTCAGGAAAGATTATCCTAATAGTAAAGTCAGAATTGTTTACTCTGCCAAGATTGTGAACGAAAGGTAAAGTTTATGCAGATATGTTCCTTAACTAGAACCTCGTTATGTATGGCGATCGTCTGTGTATCAACAAATCAATCAATACAAATAGTCGATATTTTGAAGCACGGGATTCTCGTTATATCAATTCTAACGATGAACGTAGCAGGAGCACCGTTAAATTTCCTCCGAGAACTGAAAACACATATCGTCCCATACGTCAACCTTCTCCACGCTCTAAAATGGCTACTGGTGACAGGAGACGGTTATGCTTCCTGATATTCTGCTAAGGAACCTTCTAGCAATTCAGCAGGTCTGAAATATAACTTCGGATGCCTTACAATGTCACGGTAGGACTTTCGGTGAGATTTTATCCAATCTGAAATTTCACATTAGTATCTGAAAGTCATCTAACGTGGCTCAATCTAAAATATTTTGGTATTCTTTGACCATGATGTGGTCTATTAATGGCCTAGGGGTCTATGTTATAAGTTGACCTCGGGGTTGGTGTTTTAGTGGCACAGACAAAATTGCTTTGTGTTGTTGTTGTTTGGGTTGTTGTTGTTGTTGTTGTTGTTCGGGTTTTGGCGGATTTACTTTGTGTTTTTGTGTCTTATTTTAGGACTGTGGTGAGATTTTATCGGTTTTGGAGCTTTAGCCTGAAGTAACTTCAGTGCTTTTATGTGACCCCCACTTTAAACCTCGATCCTAATAGACCTGACCAGCGCACACGCACTCGCACACGTAAATGTAAACGTACAACGTACAACTGCCTAATTTCGGGGGTGATCTCAAACGATTCTAGTATCATAGGAAATCTTAGTTACATCATGAAGAGATTCATCCTTGCAATTAAATGAATCAATAATCAGTATCATCAAAATCGTCGTTTTCATGAGAGTCACTGTCCCATCAACATCAGTTGTAACATTATAAAAATAAAACAAAAAATGTCCCCAACACAGGTTTTCAATGGTAACGGGGAAAACTCTAGAATTAGAAAAAAATCTTCAAGTGACCTTGAAAAAAAACAACAACAGTGATATGACAAAAACAAATATGAGAATTTAAAAAATACACTGACATTGATACACTGCCCCCTCAAAGAAAATCTTTTATTTATATTAAAGAAAAAAACATATATAAAATTACAGTGACCTTGAACCCCCCCACCCCGCAGAAAATATTCTTTTTTTTTTTTTCAGAACAATTTTAGAATTTAAAAAATCTTTTTTAGAAACAATGACATTGACCCCCGAAAATAATTTTCTTTAGAACAATTTAAAAACAATCGATTTTCAATAACAGTGACCTTGACCTAGAATCTCTTTACCTAAATGCAATGAAAATCTCCACATAAGCTACCTACACACTGATTTTCATTGTAATTCGTCACTCCAAGTATAGCCTGAGTTATTGATTGGAATCTTATTTTTATTTTAGTAACAGTGACACTGACTTTGATTTAAGTGACCCAAAATGCAATTCCAAGCTTCCTCTCAACACAGTCTTCCTACACACCAAGTTTGATTGCAATTGGTCACTCCTACCTCGAGTTATTGAGCGGAAACCATTTTTCTATTTTTAGTAAGAGTGACATTGACCTTGAGCATGGAACCCTTAATGCAATCGCAAACTTCCTCTCTACGCAAGCTACATAGCACCAAGATTCATTGCAATTGGTCACTCTTAACTAAAGTTATTGAGCGGAAACCAAATGTTTGACAACCACCCGCCCGCCCGACATACGACAACACCATTGTAATTCTGGGTGCTATGGGGCTCGTTTTGGGGAGGCTGCGTTTTTGGTATGTGGCATTCCCTGTTTGATATTATTTTTGTTTTTAAGAAAAAATCTGGTTAATAATAATTTCTTATTCTAGATTTCTCTCGGTACGATTGAAAACCTGTGTTGGGAATATTATTTGTTTTATTTTAATAATGGTACAACTGATGTTGGTGGGAGAATGACTCTCATGAAAACGACGATTTTGATGAAACTGATTATTGATTCATTTAATTGCAATGATGAATCTCTTCATGATGATTATGATGATGGTGTATATGTTCAATCTTGTATTAGTTCTACAGTACACGAATAGTAATGATTATTATAAGAATAATAGTGAATGGTATTATATAATGATGAAGACTTTTTAATAATGAATGTAACCAAGATTTCATAATACTAGAATCGTTTGAGATCACCCCCGAAATTAGGCAGTTGTACGTTGTACGTTTACATTTACGTGTTCGAGTGCGTGTGCGCTGGTCAGGTCTATTACTCACATGCACCTCTGTTTTTTGGACACTGTTTTCCCTTTTCCTTTTGCTATCAGACTTTACGGGGGTGTTTTTTATGATCTTATCTGATCTTATCTGGCACAGCGGTCTTGAGTGCTGTCTCTGCTGCTTCTGGTTCATATTCAATTAATATGGTGCTACTATCTGAGTCGTTCCACCTTGCAGATTTCAGTGTTTTGGACTTATTGGACGAGTCCTGGCTTCGGTCACATAACCCCCTTTTTACTGGTTTGGTTTCGGTTGGTTCAGGGGTCTTATTTTGATTTATTACGCTAGGAAAGGCACGCTTACTTGTGTTATGGTTTTTGGGGTGATACTTGCCTCACAGCCCACCGTTTTCCTATCTTTTCAGACTTATTAGACAGTTCTGGATCTATACCTAGATGTAGGTCTACTTTCGCCCTTTTCTTTTTAGTGCGTTTTTACAATTTGAACGTTTGCTCTTTTTTTCAAGCTCCAAATTGTGGCTGGCTTTATACAATGGTAATTAATATAAATTATACTAAAATGGTCAAAAGTTTTTACTTAAAACTCTAAAATGTAACTATAATTTGAAGTACATATCTATTCGGACTTGGAAAATATGACCCTTCGAAGTGCTGCTATGCACTACAACACTTATTCACAAAAACACACAAAACACACTTCAACACACACTTAATCACTATTTTCCAAAATATAAATAAGAATTGAAATAAATGCTAGATACATACAACACACTATATTTACCTTACACTTACAATTTGTAAATTGAAATGAATGTGGAGTTTGGTCCTAATAAGGACCTTTTTGTTCAAAGTACTGCAAACTAATTAATAGACGGATGGAGCAATGCGTTGTTACCACATCGACAGTCAAGAGCAAATTGAACATGAATGTCTATTTCGAAATTGAAGTAGATAGTTTGACTTGGCCTTGCACTCATTCTTTTTGCCTTAAGGTAACGATGCAGCCGAAGTATCCTATCATTGAAAACATTTACAACTATTTTAAACGTTTTCATTTAAGACAATTGAAAAGGAATGTAAGATATGTGGCCACAGGGATTCAGACAGACTTGTGTGTGTGTGTGTGTGTGTGTGTGTGTGTGTGTGTGTGTGTTGGTGGTGTGCACTTCTGGGTGCTGTGGGGCTCGTTTTGGGGAGGCTGCGTTTTTGGTACGTGGCATTCCCTGTTTGATATTATTTTTGTTTTTGTGTATTCACAGTAGGGGTCTAAGCCAATAATTTACGTCTATTTTTAATAATCAGCTACTGTATAGCTACTGCTACAGTAGGTAAAATTTGATAAATGACCTTCGACACGCGAAAATGTACCTTCGGACATTTGTTACATTATTCGACAATAATTGATAAAAAAACCCATAAAATTTACATTTTTGTCACCCTCTTTAAATGCAAAACCAATGTTGAAAACTGATAACCACTATATTTTCCTCAACAGAAACATAATATTGGCTTCAAAATCCTCCAAGACCATTACCATGGCAACAGCGATTTAAAATGATTCTTTTTTTTATTTTGGCTATACCTTATGAAAAAGGCATATCGTGGAAAAAAGACATGATATAGTTCACCAGATATGATATATATTGAAAGAGTATATAATGTTGCAACCAAAAATAAATGATGCTGTTAGGAAATGATTACCGGAATAGTTTACTGCCCATGTAAATTGAAGTGAGTTTTGACGTCAAATTGTGGTATGTGACGTCATTTTTTGAGTGAAAAATGACGCCTTAGGTATACTTTTTCAAACTGTTGTAGTTTTGTATGTACTGGACTCAGGTAACTGAAATTTTCCAATATTGATATTGAAATATTGTTTATTCAAAATATACAAGAAAGCTAGTTTCCAAGTATTTTGTCCGAAGGCCCATTTTCCCGTGTCGCTGGTCATTAATGATTGTGTACATGGTTTAAAAGAATTAGCAAATTATTAATTTTACTTATGCTTTTCAATAGCATTTACGCATATTTAGCATTTATTGTGGTTAGTACATTGTCAGTGTAATACCATAAACGTATACATTTACTCTTTCAAATTGAATAAAGTGTTGAGTGATGTAAAATTTGTTAGATGTATGTAAATAAATTACTAAACTAATTTACTTTTACTACAGGCTAATTAAAGTGTACAATATTTCTCTCCCACAAACAAACTATTTATTTTAGTCAAAGATACATACTTTACTTCATTCAAAAAATAGAGGAAAAAACTAGTTTTACAAATAAATGGTTTGGTCAGAATAAAAACATTAAAAAATCTGCATTTTGTTTTGTATCTTTCTTAAACAAAACATTTAATTTTCATAAAACTTTCAACTTTCACATAATTCTCTGAAAGTCCGAGAATTAGTTTTCTGCAAATGAAATACGTTCAAGGTCTCAAACATTGCTAAATATGCCTAAGAAATCACATGTAAAGTATTGAAGTGAAGTGGACTTTAACTTCGTCATGCTTGAAGAATTTTCAATTCGTATGACACATATGTTCAACACAAGCAGATGACATGTCGCGTCCTTGACCCACAAATGTTAAGCACATAAAGACAAATTGTCGCGTGTAAGATCCACATCCCTACCTCAAATGTTAAGGTCACACCTAGGGTTTATAGGTAACGGAATACTGTGTATATGTACAAATTCGGGTTGTACCTTTGTCTTGTGTGAAAGGAGTTTTTATCAAACACACACTTGTTTACTCATAAGATAAAATTAGGTTTCAATTCATTATTCCAGAATTGGATATAAAGGTGTTATACAAAAAGGGCCACTTACTGTGTCAATACTAAAAACGTTTTATCTGAACAATTGTTGTAATTTACCTGATAAAGTAATTCATGTAAGCTTCGAACGACATATAAGTTTCATCCACAGGAATGTTACTTGGGTGGTCTTCATTTCTCAGATTCCGTCAAATAAAACATTGACCTCTTGTTGCCATGAAAACCAAATGGAAAACTTTAAAAAATATTCTTGTCAGAAATCACACGTCAGATCTCGATATAATTTTACAGAAATATTTCTTGGGTCACTCTCTACCCAAAAATGTTTTTTCAAATGATTTTTAATTCGTCAAAACATGGCCGCCGGTGGGAAGGGATTGATTTTCCTATATGGACAATTTTGAAAAAAATCTGAAACCACTGGTTCGGTTTCAAAATTATTCCACAGAAATGTTTCTTTCGTGACCTTCTACCAGTTCCTTCAAACAATTTTGATTCGTTAAAAAACATAGCCGCCAGGGGGCGGGGCTGGTTTTACATAGAGCTATGTTTGGAAATCTTAAAAGTATTCTTGTCTAAAGTCCCAGAGCATAGATATGTAGCATGTAACATTGTCTAGTAGATCCCTATATAGTTTACTCAGATTATGCCCCTTGTATCTAAGTTGACCGCGCTCCTGGGATTACATATATGTAAATAATGAAAGCTGTAAAGTTATTCATGTTTAAAACCACACGGTCAGATCTAAGTTCATTCAAATCATGCCCGGGGGGGGGGTCAACATTGGTCACACATATTTTACTTAGATTATTTGTAAACAACTGTGACAAATATTTTGTTGGAAAGTATAGACCCATTTTTTATAAAAATAATTTTACAAATCTTGGGGTCAGTTTGACCGTTATTGTAATTACAAAACTGTTTATGGTCAAAAGCGTTTATGGACACAATAATTATTTTGAACAAACTTAGGTTTATTGCACTGTGTGAGTTCATACCTGGATATCTGTTTTGCTAGAATCAACAACGCAAGTAATCTCCCAAGCATTTTTAGAAAATATATTTAAAATATTGGTGAGCTTCGTTTGGCGGAACCGCTACACTTTATGGTTATAATGGAATTTCATAAGCCTTTGTAGCTCTTTATAATTGGGTGGCGATTTATTAAACAAATATACTCAAGTTGGGCTAATGTGACCGCCTGATGTTCATCGTCTGTCTACCTTTAATGTTATTGATATGTTAGAGGCCATATTTGACCCCCAATCAATATGAAAATTGGTCAGAATGTGTTTTTTTCGTGATCTCTAGGCCAGATATCAAATTGAGTCACATGGTGCCAAAATTGAGGTCAAACGGTCAAATCAAAGGAAACCTTGTTAAAACTGTAGATGTCACATTGACAATCCAATTACAAATTGTTTGTCTTGGAGATCTATAGGACAACTTTAAAACTAGTGACCATAGGGTCAACACTAGTAGTAAACACTAGATTAACACTCTAGAGGCCACATTTGATACCTAATCTCCATGTACATCAAATACGAATGTTTGTCTTGGTGATACTAGGTTCAGTTCGCATCTAGGTCACCTGGGGTCAAAACCCAGTCACCCAATTAAGTCATAAAAAGCCTTGTGAACACTCTATAATCAACATTTTTACCTTATCATCATAAAAAATAGTCAGAATGTATGTTATAATATCTCCTTCTTGTGGACAATTTGAATTACTGTTACTATCTCCAGAGCAGCCTAGTATTGCAGGAATAAGTTCCAGTCTAATACATATTTTGAATGCGATTGCATTTACTAAACTTAAGTGTAAACAGCTTTGTTTCGTAACGTTGTGTAAGGTGAATGAATGTCAACAAATAGAGTCAGAATAATCACTGCAAAGAGTTTCTCCGAACTTTACAAAAAGTAAAGTGAGGTAAACCTTGGTCTGGCTCCTTTTTCACACATTGAGAGACAAATAGTCACAACTTGTTCGGTATCGTCACCTCTTCTGTCCTCTGATGTGAATGCTTCTACAGTCATAACATTAATAGGTTGAACGCTTTTCTCTTATTTGTAAAAGTATGTAGTGTAAAACAGTAAATCGCGAAATTGGGTGTTGACCAAATAATGTACTACATGCCTGATGAGCAACTAAGTGCCAACTGTGTCTTGCTATAATACCTGTATATAGTTTTACTTTATATTTTAAATGCATTCTAATATAAACAGAATATGTTTCATTAAAAAAGACATCGTGATATTTTGAAAGTGAAGAAATATTGTTAAATTTTAACAAGACATGTGTCTTTTAGAAGATAACAACAAAATGAACTGAAACGAGAAGCTTGTCAATAAGATGTAAAACGATAGTGTGATTTGAACAAAGTTGGTAAAGGACCGCTAGACAATGTTAAATACTAACATACTATATTTATAAGTTCTAGGCCTTGTGGTTTTAGATAAGGAAATATTCCTTTAACAAGTGACACCCCCCCCCCCCGGGCAGGGTAAATTTTAACCCCGGAGGAATGATTTGAAAAATTTTTGAAGAGGTCCACTAGACACATTTAATATCTAAATTCTAGACATTTGGATTCGAAGAACATCTTTAAACGTTTTACTATATGTCGAGGCACAACAAGTGACCCCCCTAGATGGGGCCAATATTGATCCCAGGGACATGGTTTGAACACATTTGGTAGAGGTTTACTATACAAGGCTCTATACTCAATATCTAAATTTTAAGCCTTGTGGCTTTTGAGAAGGGTATTTTAAAGTTTTTCCTATAGAAACCTATATAAAATCAAAAGACCCCCACCCTCCGGTTGGGTCAATTTTGACCCAAGTGTCATAATTTGAACAATGCTATATGCCAAATATATACGCTTTTGGCCTTGTGGTATTAGAGAAGAAGATTTTTAAAGTGTTTCCTGCATAAGCCTATGTAAAATCAAGTGAGACGGCGGGGTCAATTTTGACCCAGGGATCATAATTTGAACAATCTTGATAGAGGTCAACTAAGCAATGCTACATGCTAAATAACAAAGCTCTAGGCCTTGTGGTTTCAGAGAAGAATATTTTTTAAAGTGTTTCCTATGTGCTGCTATAGCAACCAGAGTTCTGCATGGAATGGAATTCTTTGAACAACTTTGGTCAAACTTCATGCAAGGAACTTTCCTGCCAAGTTTCATAAACATTGCCCAAGTGGTTACAGAGAAGATGTAGTTTGATAGAAATGGTGGACGTACGCCGGACGGTGAGTGATTTTGTGCCAGGTAAGCTAAATAGCAGATGCAAGAATAATATTTTAAGAGAAATATCTTGTTAGATATGCTTTTTGTGAGCTTTGAATTTTGAATACAAGCACTACAATAAATGTGTTTACTCCTGTAATACTTACCTATAACGCACGATTTGAGAATGTGAGTGCTTGACGTTATATCACTGACACAATGCCTTTGATGCCCAGCGGGGCATTCAGCTTCATGCGAGCTGTCAGACATTCACATTTCCAAATTTATCGACAAGCAGGCGAAGTATTAAGACATAGAACAGCTCGTCCACTAGTTATGTAGAGCAAATAATCCACCGCATCAATTGTCAAAACACTTTATTTAGAATACAATTTAGCAGTTGATGAACTCCATCAGCTGCCCTGGCCCTTTTTATAATACATCAATGACAGCAGTCAATTCTAAAGAGTATGGGCTAAGGAACAGAAAAGCAAATACTGACAACTGTTCCATAGTTATAATATCATACATAGACTGCAGCACTGCATCTTATAACATACATACATCGCACATATGCAGTTGCGTATAGGGTGTAGTTTACACCGTGCATAGTCTACATGCCTGGGGTTACGTACGGACTGCAGTTTATTTCATGCATAGTATGCATGACCGCAGCAAAGTAGTTACCCCACATGTAAGTAAAGGTGTTCCGTACCTCCAGTCAATAGTATGTGTCCGTGTATCTTACATCGATATGTTTAACTGTCGTTCCTGTGATATGGGCAAACAATGTAAAGTCATTGGCAGCTCTTGTTAAAGCAAATAAGACAGCTGACACTTGTGTTGCAAGTGGTACCATAGACGAGATATATCGCACGAATTATCCATTCTTGCAGTCTATGAATATTGGCATAAGAATATCGTAACGATTGCTGTTACTTGGCTTTAAACACGAGATAAGGTGCATAATACTGTGAAACAACAACTTCTCAAACATAGTTTGTCTATTTTTCTTGGCAAAATATGTCCGTGTTGTATACATACGAACTTCATACAATGTATTCATAATTATTTGCAACATAGTTTTGAACAATTTAATTACTGTTTTCTGCAAAATCAAAATAATCAAAATGTCAGTATCCCGCGCTTTCAATCTTTAAGTTTCTGTATAGGAAATACTTTACTCTATTTCTGACATTTCTTATCAATCAAAATCACACATATATACTACATTTTGCCACCAAAAAGGTCATATTTTCATTTTTTACTTATTTTGTATACCAAGTCAAAAACATCATTTTTTTTGTTATTTCCAGACGTTTTGCGGTTATTATTATAACAACATTTTCAAATGGCATGATAAATTTCTCCGTCTGATGAATTTTCGAGTGCAGGTTTTTACACAGCATTTCAATTGTTTTGTATTGTAATGAATTTCATTTATATGCCTTTTCAAATTTCTCCTCTTTGTAAATGTCTTGTCGCAATTATTACATATGAGAGTCATATTTAACAGTTTGATAATTGGTTTATTCTGTGTTTACCTATATTTCTGATTCTCGATTCCTTTTGCATATTTAAATGCATTTCGAAATCTTTGTTAATTTCACAGTACATGTTCACAGCTGATCAGCTTTTTCTAAAGTATTCATATTCGATTGCTTCTCATCATGTCCTTTTACGTTTGCCAAATGACGCTCTATTTACTTCAAAAGAGTGCAGGCTGCAAACGCTAGGTCAGAGAGTAACGTGTCTCCTTCTAAATATTTCTCACTGTTATGTTAAAATTTGTTTTAACTGGTTTTCCAGCTTAGTTATATAATTATCCAGCTTTCCTAAATATGCTCGAATTGTGTCTAGCATCGTTGTAGGATCAACTTCGGTAACAACTTGGATTAGCACGAAAATAAGAATATTTTACCTAAGTTTTAATATGTGCATGTATCAGGCTCTAATTCTATTCAAGTATTTGAAGTTTGGCAAGTTTACCTACTCCCTTCCAGATATTTTAAGTAGATATTTCCATTCTTAAAGCATCGTAATCCATCTATAGATTTGCGTTTTTCGTCGCTTTTAAGAATTTCTACAATGAACGCTTCAACTTTTGAATTTTCAAATCACCGTTCCTTTCTCCGGTTTCGGATACAAATTTTTAAACTGCTTTCAGCAACATCGGCAAAAATAAATACAGTATTTCGATATCCCGCGTATTTATCTCTTATCTGTAAAGGATATATTTTAATCTTTTACTGACATCTCTTTAGCATCGCTAGCAGACTATATATCCAATATTTACTAACATTGGCATGTAAAAAGCAAGACATACAAAAATCATTATGATTTCAAAACAATAGGAGCTAATATATGATCATTCGAATTGTCGCCAAAATTTAAAGTGAGTTACATAAAAGTAATAATTGTTAATATTGATTTAGGAGCAATAATTGTTATAATATGACATTACGAGTAACTAAAATTGTCAAAACAATTTGCATTCCGTGACATTTACGACAATTAAATTTTGTGGAAATGGAAGCAGTTGACCATAAACTTAACTTCTATAAATATCTGTATTGTTTAACACATATCTACCCTGCATATTGAATTTTCTTTTGATAAAATATGTAGGACGGGTAATAGTGTTTGTCACCCTCAGTTAGTGGGAAAGTTAACCTTTGTTTACTTTTGCTTCACAATGCTCCAGCGAGACTGCAGTTTCTAATAGCAACAAACAGTTTCTAATAGCAATTAAAAGCAGGTTCTAAACGTATAAGTGTATAATGTAAAAACAACTGTCATATTGGAAAACAGGAACTGAATGTTTATGTATTGTCGAACTGTCCACGGACATCACATCATAACTATTGACTTGGTATAGGTGTGCCTTTTTATAACCCCGAAGGAACTTTTGGTGGCATAAAGAAATCGACTCGTCTGTCCGTCCGTCCGTCCGTCCCCACCTTTTTTGTCCTGAGCATTACTCCAAAAGTATTGAAATGAATTACTTGAAACATCTTACAGTGATAGAGCACAATGACGGCAAGTATAGTGCCAAAGAAATATAACTCTACGTTGCCCATTTTTTTAATTATCCCCCTTTGTTACATTTTCTTGTCCGAAGTATACCTCTAAATATTCTGAAGGAAATTCCTCCAAATTGCATACAATGACAGAGGACATTAAGGGAAAGTGCAGTGCTTAAGAACCATAATCCTAAATTGTCAAAATTTTAATAACCTTCCTTTACTGATGTTGATTGTTCAGAGAATAACTCCAAACGTATTAGAGGGAATCACTTGAAACTTCATACGCGTTCGTGGCTTTAATTTTGGAGATACGTCTCGACCGATAGTGACGTGTGGCTATCCACTACCGGGAAACATTTGGACTGCTCGCTTCCAGAGAATCATTCTACGCCAGACAAAACCAAATAAAATAGGTCCAGAGTCTGTACTGCTATGATAACAAATATTCATTTGACACCTTGGCTCCCACCCAAATTTTAAAATATATTGAGGAACAAGACCGGTTTTTTTTATTTCAAAAACATGACAAACTAGAGTTGACAGGTAATCAGTTTAAAGTTGTGAAATGTAAATTATCAATATGTGACCTATGGACGAACCTAATTTTAAATGAACACGCATAGTCAAATTGACATTGGATATAGGCAATAACAAGAAGTTTCTGTGTACGTTGTGTCAAGAATTCGCGCTTTCTTAGTTGTATTAGCCTTCTTTATAATAGAACTGGCCTTGACTTACTACACAAATATTTATCTAATGTAGCACCAAGGTAATTGACAGAAGAGGTTGACAGAATGTATGTACCGTTTAAAGAAACATTTGAAGTGGATTTGACCTAAGCCAGCCTAGGTTTTGACCCAAAAAGAATAGACACGGAGACAATTTATAATCAATTAAACAATGACTGACTGAATCTTACTCTGTTTTCGACTCTTTTGCAATTGCTAACCCAATTCTCCAGCTAAAAGGATGACAGAGTCATCCGCATACAGAAATTTGTCTTTGCCCACGGCTGACACGTCGTTCACATATACTAAAAAAGAGCGGTTCCAAAATAGATCCTTGCGGGACACCGCAGGTAACTTTACAATAAGTTAAAAATGAAACAGAGACATCAACAAGTTGCTGCTTATCTGATAGGTATGACCTCAAACAGTGTATAGTACCAGTGCCAAGGCTTATTGCCTTCCGTTTCACGAGGATAATGGAATGGTAAACAGTATCGAACGCTTTCATGATATCCATTAAAGTCACGGGAGCACAATTACAAGTAGCTCTTATTTTACCAAGAAAGATGCCTTACCGGCGGAAATGACATTTATTAGTACCTAATTCATTCCTAACTTTGCTTTTTAAATCAATAAGTTCATGTTAGAAATATACCCCCAGTATTTATTTAATGATATTGTGAAACAAGAAAGGTTTTCTGCTTTCTGGCAACTCTTTTTCGTGAAGAAACGACTTGCATACGAAGGAAAACATATGGCAACTATTTTAGTGTGAATAGAACATGGTTCTATCATTATCCTATCAGTAAATATATTTCACTGTATCAATATATTCAACGTGACATTGGGACTGTAACACAATGTCAACGATATGTCTGTTATCCGTCTCAAATATTGTGTAATCGAAAAGGAGGATCAGACAAGTATCTGTGGACAAACATCCACTGAAACCTGATTATCCTTCAGATAAGTACACATTTGATTATAACAACCATATCAAGAGCTTTAGAAATAATGCTTTAAATAGATACAGGACGATAATTTCAGTTTTATTGTTCTTTTAAAATGGCTTAATTCAAACCTCTGGAAATATACCTGGTATTAAGAGACAAATTTACTGTATGATTTAATGGATACACTATCCCTTACAAAAGGAGCTTGATACCGTCTAAGTCAGTCGATGTTTTGCCTCCTTATTTAAGTAACTACCCTGGAATATTTTCTTAGACACAAGAGAAAATGAATAACTATTTGGTAAAATATCTTCTGAATACAAATGTAGTAACAATGAAAAACTAAATTTTTACCACATTTATATAATTGTTTGAAGCTATTTTTGCAGTATGATTTGAAGCAACTATACTGTAAAATTTCAAACCAATATTAGTTCTTGATTAAGAATTTCTCTTTTTTTGAAGGCATACCTAGTTCTTAAGAGATTACCACAAGGATTTAAAAACATACTTTTTGTGGTTTCCAAAATATCTGTAAAGTAGTTTTGTTTAGCCTCATGAAGAAGGAACTCTACTTTTATTCAAATACATTTAAACATTTTAAAATTTCTATCAGTTTTATATTTCTTGAAGTTACGTGACATTCCACGAAACCGTTACTTAGTTACAGCTCCAGACGGACAATGCCAAAAGGATATTTCCCGGCATTAAGTGGAGGATCACTATGACAAACAGTTTCAGAGAACGAAAATGTTAAACATCGTGCATATAAAAACGATATCACCCAATCAGGGTCTCGTATCTGAGGGGATTATTTTAGTTCACCTGAAATCTTCTTCTGAACCGCTTGACAGACATTGATGAATCTAGGCAGTTATGTTTCGTTGGTGGTCCTAAACCAAAGCTGTTCAAATAATTCCATCCCAATTAGAGTTCTGGTTGCCAGAGCAACGGAAAGGTAAAACGTCTCAAACTTCTTCTCAAAAACCAAAAGGCAGAGCTTTGATAGTAAGCGTGTAGATTGTTTAAATCATAATCCCCGAGTGCAAATTCACTTCGCCCGGGGATCTTTAAATTTTAAACAGGCTGATATAGGGTAAACTTAAAAATTCTTCTTGTCTAAAACCACAAGCCCAAAGCTTAGATATTTGGAATGTAGCATTGTGAAGTAGACCTCTATAAGGATTTTTCAAATCATGAACCCCTAGTCATAACTGACCCCGCCCGTGGTTTTATACTGTATTATATTCCGTATTGTGCAGATCTTAACTCATTTTTATTTTCATAAAATTCTATCAATTGGTTGCTTAGTTATGGCTCCGGACGAACGGACGGATAACGCGAGAACAACACCCCTCTGCCTTTGGTGAGAAATAATATAACTCTTAGTGCTACATTTCAATAAAATCAATTTGAATTATGACGAATTGCTTAGCTTGATTTGTCTCCGTTTCCTTGCTATGGACAGTCTTAAGTTACTTGCCATTTAAATTAGACATATCTATTTATTTCAACATGTTAATGTATATGTATAAAATCTGAATTAATATTTCTTTTATTATACTTGTCAATAATGCCTCTAAGTATGTTTAGTATGCTTGTAGAATAATAAAGTTTGGAAAATGAATTTTAAATATTTATATAGATCTAAACCATTGTGGTGCTCATGGACACAGACAGAGAGGGTCAAAGGTATATACAGGTCGTAACTTAACACGGGTTCAGAAGTTACGACCTTTTGCATTTGAACTTACATTTTGTTTGTTTGAATAATTTCCAAAATGCAGCATTACACTCCGTGAACACTAAGGATTTTGTTCTTTATCAAGGTATAAGTCGAGTTGATAGTTATAGCTGTAATCATTAGTCTCTTATTTATATGTGCCTTTATGTCACATCTGAACATCTTAACATTAAAATCCAGTAAATACACAGTCTTTGTCAACCTATAAATGGAAAAAAGGTTTATACGGTAATACAATTAAGCACGAAGTAATTGTTTTTACATATAATATATCACAATCATCAGTTATATTGAAACGTGTCGTGCTGTTGCAAAAAACATTATAGAATTTAAATGAACGCATTTTATGTTCAAACCTGATGCCTTTCGGAAACTAGGCTGAAATAGGATGTGACCTATTCATAAAGAAAATATTCAGTAATAGAAGAAGCCTTCGAATAATGGTCAGCACTCGGATCGTGTTGGTCTTTAGGGTTTGGTCCAAAGTTTTGATTTCAATGGAATAATTTACAATAATTCCTTCAGGTGAGCTGGAAGGACAACAAGTCCAATTTATGTTGTTACATTATATCTGAAATGGTATATTGAAAAGGCAGACTTAATACTGCTACTTGATGTCATATTCTAACAATTATTATGAAGATACTGTCCAAATATATGTTGTATATCAACCTATGTAGCTCATCAAATGGCCCAAATTCGTTTTCCGAATGACCGATTTTGACTTGATACGATGCGAAATACGTTCCGTGTAAAGTTAATAAAATTCAGTTCAAAGTGATTTTCCTCTGGACTTCCTCCAGTGTGAACAGTTGTAATTTGTTAAAATTAAGAATATTTCACAGCTTTTTAAAATTTTAATACATGATGGTTCGCTTTACGAAACAAATATTCAGACCTTGTACTTTGTGTTTCTTAAATATATCTCTCTAAAGATGGAGAAAAACGCAAAACTTTTATTCGCAGAAATCAAAATGCACTTTTTAGGTCAAAATCACAAAGATTTGCACCCGCAGAAAAAATCTGGTATACGGTATCATTTGCTCTTGTCAAATCCTAAGCCTATCTGGTCATGTATGTCAAGTAATTGGTACACAGTTGAATGACTTGGTAGGAAAAAAAAAATAATAATATCAAACAGGGAATGCCACGTACCAAAAACGCAGCCTCCCCAAAACGAACCCCACAGCACCCAGAAGTGCACACCACCAACACACACACCGTATTGTTTCAAATATATGAGATTGTTAGAATAAAGGTTGTTGTATATGTATTATTCTTTTCATTACCTTTCCAACGCAACCGCTTAAAGACATTTGTCTACAAATATTGGAAGATCTTTGTCACCTTTCTTGAAGAAGGGCATTACAATTGCTGTTTTACATATACATGTGGATGGATATTTTCCACTTGTTAAAGATTTATTGAACATGATGTTTACTTATAGTAAATTTTCTTTGAAAATTGTATGGCTTTTTTCATCTGGACCTGATGCTCAATGTGAAGTGAGACATGGCAGTATATCTGAAATTTCCTTTTCTGAAATTGGTATCTGTTGTAGGGTGATAGCTGTCTTAAGCGGTGTCACTGCTAAAAATCAAAATAACATGGAATTTTATTTACCCTTTTTTATAGAGACTAACATATTGCTAGTAAATTTCTGGAAAAATATTGATTGGTCGATGACTTAACATTTTTGCAATATTAATTTTATTGATACACCATCAAAGCAAGGTACTAAATGCAGAATTAGCTAGAATTCGGGTATCGTAAACGTTTATGTATGTGGTGTATTTTTCAGAATAGGTACAATTTTCCGGCTTTTCTAATGTTATATGTCATACTTTAGGATGGAAAATTAGTGATAGTGGTATTTTTATCATCATTTGAATGAATATTACGCTCTTTATTATTACCCCACCCACTTTACTAAAATTCATATTTTTCAATTTTCGATAAATGATTTTTTTCATGATAAAGGAATAACAAGGTTTTTTAGATACTTTACCTACAGTATGACTAAGACTTTTGTTTTAAAACACAAAAATAAAAAATAGGGGATCAATGTGCATATAAGAAAGACATTCAATTATGTGTTTTTTCAGATTTCGACGAGCGCTTTGAGATATGATGGCATAGGTCTGTAACAAAGAACTGTAACGGGAACTTGTTATTAATGTATTTTTATATCCTGACAATTCTCCTTGTAATAATATTTGAATTAGGTAAATATCTTATACAATTTTTGAGAAATGACTATTTTTGTACCCCTACCCAATTTTGTCATATGGCAAAATTTGTCAATTTAGTCACAAAATGTGAGGTCAAATTTTTTTTTCACAAAAATGTTCAATCTTTTTGCACTAAAATATTCCTATTGTGCCTATGTTTTATTACTGCATTTTTTTTTCAGTTAAATTATTATTTTTGAAATATAGCAAATGTAAATTTCCGGAAGTGCAAAAATCCAAATACTCACCAGTGACCCCCTTAATAGTAAGACTGTTGAAATTAAGATGTTGTTATCATTTAAAGAAGAAAGTGATCCAACTAATTATTTAAGACATAAGTTTTGTCAGTATCTGGTATCAGGATTTTTTCAACATTATTATCAACTAGTTCAAGAGGGGAGTAATTTCATACTTGTTTCTTTTTATAAGCAGCTGAAATACTTTCCAATAAAATTTCGGGTCATTGCATTTAACATCACTTAAGTAGTTTTTAAATTGCTAAAAGTATAGGTTTAGCATGTGTTTTAATGTTGTTAACTTTATTACGTTTTTTTGTAAATATTGCAGTCATTTACTTACGTCGTACCATTAATTTCTTCAATGTTCTTTTCCTTTGTCGTGAGTCTCTACGTATTTCATTATCATACCAGGGTTTTTCTTATGGTCACACAAGTACATGATAGGATAGTATACATTTCTATGCCAATTGCATAAATGAACGTTTCCAGCCGACTTTAGCTCGTTCCTATAACTTGATAATATTGGTGGATGTGAAAGTGTAATCCTTCTCATGGAGAAAACCGACTTAATTAAACACTTATCTCTTAATGTGAAAAAGATATATATAAATATATATTACAAAACGGAACATAAAAATCATAAAATCCATGTTTTAACCTAAATGACGTCGCAAAAGTTATATACCTATTACGTATAACTTTAGTTTATACTAATTTATTTTAGCTCGATTGTAAAGAAAGCTTGTAGCTTATAGAGTCACGCTCGAGTCCGCTTTCTGGAAAAACCAGTACTGGTGTCATATGAGGAGGTACGGTCGTGACCCCAGTTGGGATCGAACCCGCAACCTCCGGGATGAGCAGCAGACACCTTAACCTTTACAACATCTCTCTATTACGTATTAAGAAAGAAAGAACAAAAAATATTCTTTTTATTAATAAAACATCACTAAATGTCTCTCGTGCTCTGAAATTGTAATTGTTGCCGCGCGTACAATGACCAACAGTATTGTAAAACTTCCGCTTCTATTTTATTCTTTACTTTTTTACTTATACACAATGTATAATATAGTTCATGCACAACCTTGTGTATATCAGTTCTATTTGGTGGGAATTTACGCGCGATTAATTATAACTTGCGTTATCCAAGTTATTTTTAACTCGAACATGCTCTGGAGTACTTCGCTATGTAAGGATACTAGAGACCAGTGCTAAAAAATATTTAAAACAGATACAAAGAAGTCTCAATTAGCAGCAAGCTTTTAAACGGCTGAAATGAACGTTTTGAGTCACATTGTAGAAAGTTCTAAACTGTATTTTGGAATTAAACTACAAATTAAACTAGTATGTTGCCGTCAAGATCCCACCTTGAAGCACCAAAAATCAAAACATTGGAAAAAAAAACATCTGAGAGACCCAGTCATTTCTAAAGTAATTCACCTTTAACAGGAAGGTACGGAGGGCTTCGAACATATTTACTCCTGTCATGAAATAATTTCGGGACTGGAACAAGCTAAAGCTTAATGGTAGCGTACTGTATCGCCGAGGTATTGTCAATGACGAGGAATATCGCCAGTTTAATATATAAATAAATCTCCGCTCTGACGCATTCCAAGCGTTGCACAAAGAGCGGGGTCATCAAGGCAGAGACCGGCCATTGTCTTTGTTCAAAAAAAAAATGTCTGACCTTTTATGGACTCTTTCTCCACAGATACATCATCCCATGTCAACATAACTTCCTCTTCCAAAATGAATAATGGTTGTCTTGATTTTCTCAATCTGGAGAGGCCAAAGAGTTGGTTAGACCATTTCCCTTGATACACTAGTACCCAGCTACCAACCAAACTGCGAAAACCACAACAAAAGAGCTTTTCGGAAAGTTCATATTTTACTTTGGGTTCCCGTCGATAATCCACTGTGACCAAGGAGCTAATTTTGAATCCTCACTGATTAGTGAGTTTTGTCAGTTAGCAGATGTGATTAAGTCTAGCGTAACACTTACCTCGCACTGGGTAATGGATTGGGCTAAAGATGTAATCAAGGTCTGCTTAAGATGCTCGGCACTCTTGAGGAAGAAAGAAAGTCAGTCTGGAAATCCCATGTTGGTCTCCTTGTCCATGCATAAATGCCATGCCTCAGCCGAGTACTTGGTACTCACCCATTGCACTATGATTTGTAGCAGCTGTTGATGATCTTCTTTAATTAAAAACTGGTTATATTAGTGCAAAATCCAAGAACCAGTATTTTAGAAAGTTACTCGACCGACTTTCAGTAGCGTAGAAGAAGGCCAAAGCGACGGCGTTGAAAACATCCGAAACAAAGAGAAGCATTATGACCTCAAAACACGAGCTGCTACTCTGCAACCTGGTGATGTGTACTGGTAAGAAATGTGCATTGCGTGGGAAACAGAGAATTGCTGACATGTTGAAACAAGATACATGCGTGGTCCTCAAACAGCCATTACTCGATCATTCTGTCTATAACGTCAAGAAGGATGTCCGCAATGCAAGGAAAGTAAATCGCCTTTATGGAAATTTGTTTTAAAGAGATTATGTTCTATTTGTTAAGTGTTTTGTGACAACCAATGAAAGAGCCAGCTGAAACACAAAAAATACCGAAGTACGTTAAACCTAGACGAAATACCACGGAAACAGTCAGATGTGTTAACTCAATTATAACACAGTGAAACACGGATAGACATCTGTATATTGAATATGATTTTTAACTTTATTTAGACATTTGAGTGTTGTGATATTTACAGGAGCTTCGCTTTTCACTTTTGCCATTATTTTTAATTTCTATTTGTATTGTATACTGACTAAATGCGTAACGTGTTGAACTCGTATATCACTTTGTTTTGTAAACGTAATTTGTTTTGCGTTATTTTTTAAGTTGTTATATCGGGACGCCATTTATGCACCAGAGTAGGTATGTCATAGGCAGCATGGATTTAATCAAATAAAATATACATCTACTATCACAATTACTTAGTTGTTATTTGACCCCTATATAATTAACGAAATGTGAAATGCCTTTGTATTATCATTGTAGCGTAGCAGATTTAGTACGGTAAACTATAGAGTAGTTATTTCCCTTTGGTCATTGGTGTATACCTACTTCTGACCATAAGCGCGTTACTGACTAATCACATGCCTAAAACCCATAGCAACAACTGTTCATCCTATACGCCATATTTTAAAAACGTAAACATAGCAATCGTTTGTGCTATTACACATTTTCTGTTAGCAAATGTTTACATATATGTAACTATTTTCCATGCTATAACCATTTTTGTATGACTGCTTCATTGACTTTTTCACGAGGAATAGCGATCCGTTGGGGTTTTCACATTATTTCAATTGTCAATAGAAACTATACACTTTACAACTATAGACTAATGTTGAGGTCAATATAGTTTTTCAGCCCTGTTAAAAAGTGTAATTGACCGAGGACGAACATTAGTCCAAAATTAAAAATAATGCAAATGTGCTTAAAAAAATAGCAAAAATGGCGTCTTGAAATCCACGCTGGTGTACACGCCATTTCTCAAGACTACACATTATTTTGCAGACCTGGCACGTGATCGCTGTCGGCAAATCAGGATAAAATATTTATGGTAGTCATACGATATACGGTATCTTGATTCCGTTATTTTGCTATGACCTGTTGAAATTTTGGTAATGCCATGTAATTGCCTATTGATATTTATTACTTAATTTCATATATTCATTTTAGACTCTGTATATGTGTTAGTTTCCATACACATTGATCAGTCTGAGGGTATTACAAGAAAACCACAACGACAGAGTTACTTTCCTTTGTTGTCCTCTAGTTATCCCGTGACCTAACCGTTAAATGACAGACGGCGACATATACCGTAGCAATTAACTTAGCTTTCGTGAGCAGTCTGTACGTCAAGTCGAAAAGGTTCATGAGACAACAAGCATCGTTACAGTATTGTCTTCTTACGTACTACTTTAGAGGCCATCAGCTTATTTTGTTTAAATTGATCGATCACATGGTAAGGAAGATCTGTGCTAAGAATGAACTTTCTCATCTTTACTGAACTGAGAGGTTTGACCTGTCGTCTTGCTGCAGTCAACCTAGCAATGATCCTTACAACATGGGTCTATATCTAGATTATGACCTGACCATCGAGTGCAATATGCCCCTGCACGCATCTAAATTGGCTTGACCCCTGTCTCACAGTATATTAAAACCAACTACATCCCCTCCTAAATTGTGGCAACGTGCACATTCTTAGTGTACCACCGAAAGCCTATTTTCAACTTCATAAGAACTGCTACAAAGCCACTCATAGCCATTTTTCTACCTGCATCAAGAAATTTCATGAAGGGTGTTATTTCAAGGCTGAGTAAGCCGTTAAGTGCACCAATACGTCTTTTGTTGTCATCTTCGTTTACCTCAGCCCTACCCCGTGGTAGCGACTGAACTTACCTCAGGCTGTTGAATGCTCTCTTTTGCTGCGTTGTACTCTTTTGGCCATATTCAGTCAAACTTGTGTTGAAGACCAAATCCGAATAAAGATCACTCTGCGAATAAAGACCATCTTGGAGAAAACCTTAAGTTTCTTGCCGAATAGTCTTTGTTATCAGGTATGACTGTATTTGGTATCCAGAATACCACCAGAAGGTTTGTTGAATGTCCTGTTGGACTTGAGGTGAGATGATACAAGACCTTGCTTCTGTTGAACATAACGTCTCGTAATCTCGTAACATGTAAACCATTTTCTGTCAGTGTGGCATCTTGGTCTTTGCCCTTTGTTCATGCTCTGCCACAGTATCTACATCAACTGCCCAATTAATTCCTTAAGAGACTTATCCTCCTTTGGATCAGGTTGTTAATTCGGTTGATGCCCACCGTAGTATTATGTTCTTATTCCAGTTCTGCTATCCGTCTATCCACTCCTCTGCCCTATTTGCCCTAAATGGCACTGTGTCACTACTGATTCTTACGCCCCATGTGTGCGGCATGCTTGATGGGCACTGGCTCTTGCATACAAACATGGTGTCCTGACTTACGGTCGACAAGACCTTGGCAAAACCAGCTGATAATCTGCACTGGAAAATGCTTTACAAAAGATTCTATTTAAGATTTATTAAGTGTAACCTGAGCAGCATTATGTACAACAGCTACATCAGTTTTGTGCCATACCCCTACATTCATAGAAAACCGGGATGTTGACAATAAGACTTCTTTTGGTGTTGTCTTCGGTAGCCTCGCCCCTACCTCGGATGGTGTTGCTTGAATAACCTTAGGCTGTTAAATGCTGCCTTCTGCTGCGTTGCCCTCTTTTGAGCCATAAGTGTGGTATACGGGATACCGACAGAGGATTTGTTGAATGTCAAGTTACAGCTGAGGTGTGAAGCAAATAAACTCTTTACTGTTTGCTTCTGACACAATTTTGTAGTGACGCTGCCATTTTACTTCACTAACAATAGATATTTTGAGACTAAAGTGGAGTCTTCCGGTATTGAAAAAATGGCAAAGGTTTCAAAATGCAAAATAAGAAAGTAAAGTCTGAACACGATAGAACTTATCATCAGAAACAGAAGAACTTATCCGCACAGCAACTTTCATATTTACGGTATGAAACGAATGGTTTCGACGAGTGTACATATTAATGGATATCATATATTCATGCTACTAGCCGACCATTTTAGTACATTAAATTGGCTCTTTTCGTTTACTTAACATTTAAACAAGCATTACTCAGTAGGATTGTCACATAACACTGGTACTTGAAAGTTCATATATATTTCAGACATTGTTCTCCCCTTGACCATAAAATGTTGAAATCATCTGAGAACTTAAACACAGCTGTAGACATATGTTACATTGTAATACGGCATTTCATAAATAATAAAAAAAACATAAATCTAAAAACATCGCCAAAAGACGGGCATATATTAAAATCGCACCGTCCGTCCTTGTGTCCGTCCTTTAATATGTTTGTGCACGGACAGTACCGTTGTCACGCATTTAAGGATTTTAAATAACTTGACACACATGTTCAGCACATCAAGATGATGTATCGCGTACAAGAGCCACGTCCCTACCTTAAACGTAAAAAATAAAAATTGAATCCTATTTATACTAGCGGAAAAAAGAAACTGTGCATGTGTAAAATGTTCATGTATCGCTCAATTTTATAAATTAAAGCTTGAAACTTTACACAGGTAAGTTGTGTATCTCTCTCGGTCATTTACACTGGTCAGTGCATGAGTTGCACTGGTAGTTTGTCTGTCTGGCCAACGTCTTTGTTTTCACGTTGTTTTTTTTTCGGCCAGCAGTCAATCGCAAACACGTTTATCACCTAAACCTGTGTAAAAGCACAGTGTTGATACCTGTAAGACATAAAACCTGCATAATTTTGAAAAACGTCTTTGATACGCCATGCTAAGGTTGAATGAAACTGACAGATGCCGCTCCGTAGGCATGATTGAAGCTGGTGTACGTCATACTGACGTTGCCAGACAATTTGGTGTGCACCGAAATACTGTAGACGCCTTGTGGAGACGGTACCAACAGTTTGGGACCACCAAAGACCGGCCTCGGTCAGGACGTCCACGCGTAACGTCTAATCGCCAGGATACGTACATCTCCGTGAACGACCCAGAACTGCTACTTTGACGGCTAGAAGTATTCCTGGCCTTAGAAGAATTAGTCCCCGAACGGTACGTAATCGATTGCTTGAACGAGGCATACGTCCACGACGTCCAGCCATACGTCCTGTTCTCCAGCAACGTCATCGTGTAGCACGTTTTGCCTGGTGTAGACGACACATACACTTCACGCAACAGGACTGGGCACGTGTTCTTTTCACGGATGAGTCCAGGTTTTATCTCGACAGCAGCGACGCTCGTACTAGAGTGTACCGTCGTGTTGGTGAATGTTTCCATGACAGTTATGTGATTCAACGACGTCCATTCGGCGGAGGTAGTGTCATGGTGTGGGGTGGCATCTCATCCCGTGGCAGAACAGCTCTTGTGATTGTGGATGGCACACTTACAGGCATAAGATATCGTGACGAAATCATACGGCCTCACGTCCTTCCATTTGTGCAGCAACGCAACGCCACGCTGCAACAGAATAACGCTCGCCCGCACGTCGCGCGGGTCGTCACCGACTTTTAGATCCAGAACAATGTGAATGTGCTGCCCTGGCCTGCAATGTCACCGGATATGTCGCCTATAGAACACGTGTATGATGAGATGTAGCGTCGCTTACATCGCCTCCGAAATCAGCCGTTGACGTTACCTGACCTGTCACGTGCGCTTGTGAGAATCCGGAATGGTATTCCCCAGGCATTTTTTCAGCACACTTGTCGCATCAATGAGGCGTCGTTGCCAAGCATGCATCGAATCCAGTGGTGGACATACACGGTATTGATGAGATGAACTTTGTTTAGAGAACGTTTTTGAGAACTGATGTCTATCCAAGACGCTGCTGATGCAATAACCATATCAATTGAGCTGGTGTTAAAATAAAGGTCAGATAAAATCCTGTTGAAATTTTTTTTGCGATTTCTTATATATCTCCTAAGTTATAGCATATTCCATGTGCACAGTTTCTTTTTTCCGCTAGTATATATGCACATGATTGATTGATTGATTTTATTCGGTTAACTTGCACATATATACAAATATATCAAATTAAATACATAGATAGCGACTTTTTCAAACTCACAGTAGGCTTAAATTAACACTTTAAATTGATATCACAGATTCATATTCAGTACGAATGATAATTACAATTCGTTGTGACTTTTATATTCTGTATTTTAATGCACATAATGAGATGTTTGTAATTATTTATAAATTAAATTATAGAATCATTAGTTCAATAATATATGCAGATACTTGAAATGAGCAATTGGCCAAAATTAAGTGTGTATTAAACCAAGGATGGCTCATTTGAGCATATCTATATCCGGATTGTAACTCTGTCATGCATTGAAGGATTTTAAAATAACTTTGCAAAAATGTTAAGCGCATCAGGACAATCAGACAAATAGGTCACACTTAGAGTTTAAAGGACATGGAATCCTGTATAGTTGGTAACTCGTCATGCATGGAAAGATTTTAGAATTACATGGAACAATTTTGATTGAAGGTAATGACATTTTACTCGTAAGTCTCGCATCCTTACTTTGAAGGTCAATGCCACACTTAGAGGTCTGAGGTATTAGAATTTTTTATATATGCACATGTTCATGTCTGGATTGTAACGATTGTAAAATTAATTGAAGATCAAGTGTCGTGCGCAAGTACCGGGTCAACACCTTGAAGACACCGCTTTTGGGGTATTCGTCACTTTTAGGGGACAGCCCTTGTTTAGATATTTGTTTTCAATGATTGAACCTTTTTCATTGTGTTCTTCGACGAAGTCTATATTATATGTGTCAATCAACTTATATACAAACTATATCATATCTTCACAGAAAGGGAGGTAAATATGTCAGCCTTATGTGTATTGTACAATGGTACTTGTAGTGTCAGTAACAGCTGTATATATGTAAACACCTCAATAGAAAAACTTTGGCTGCTAAGTTAATTATTTATTTCTATCAGATATCAAAAACCATGGAAAGCCGCAAAATGCTGTCTTTGGCAGCTATGCCACCTTTCAAATATGTTCTCAAATCTCATCCGGAATATTAATATATTTTAAAAATAGATCCGAAACCTTTTTCTAAACACATTTAACCATAAAACCCACCAACAACCAGAAGCCCACGCAACATTGAATAATTCATCCAATCATAACAAAGGCAGTAGAAAAAGTGCACACTTCAGATGACATAAAATAATTTTATTTCCGATTTAACTTCTCCTAATCCTTTGCAATAGGCTAAATACCAAACAAATTTCAATAAATATCTTAATGTTCAAAAAAGTAAAATAATGCTCGCATTTTATATCAAGCATTGGGGCGTTACCATAATATGAGAATAATCAAAATCATGAAAAAGAAATACATGTACAATTAAAATATTATAAACGTATAAGTGCTCTGAGGTTGTTCTTGAATAAAATTTCACATTGTTAAGATAGGCGTTGAGTTTGAAAGGAACTTCTTTGTTTTGGGAAATGTTATTTTCAATCATCATTGTAAATTCGGTTTGTAGTAGGTAACACTTCATATAGCTGCATATATTTACCAGAATTATATATTATAAGTTACGTAGTTTGTATCATAAACTGCTATCATTCTGATCTTCACGCCACAGTCCATGCCACTAGGTCAATAGATTTTTCTGTCGGCGCATCGTATATAACATAATTATATAGATTAATATGCATGCCTGGTTGCCTGCCTGCCTGATTTGAAACAAATAGACGCGCATATTAAATAGCTGGAGTTTATTTCTTTGGAACAACACAAATTATCTCTAAGATTTAATGTCCTAAAATACTTTATTTGCTTCTGAGAATCTGTATTTCACCGATGCATGCTAAGGAATTGGAAATATAATCAGTCTTTTCATACTTTTAAGAAAATAAAGTGTGCCTTCACGACAAAGTCGTATTAATTATATGGATTGTTATATATTTGACTTTAGATAGGGTTACAGTTTTTAAGCATTTAAATGAAGCCGTCAAACATCACTAGCTGTCCTAGTCTTAACAGTGTCCTGTCATTCTTAACGACCTCTTGCCTTTTTAAGTGTAATGCTTGGATTGATACACTTGGTATAATACTTTATAATCTAGTCAGTGATTTTATTGTAATAAGACTGTTTGATCTCATGCATTCTGTGATACTATACAAATGTGATACCATTGATTCATTTGAAGTAAATAATCATGCCTTTCTGTGGTGTGCCATCAATGTTAACGACCACAATGAACATAATGGAGACCCACTTTTCTCTTTTTATGTGTTATCCTTGGGGTTGATGTGCATATTATAGTAAATCAACTTGCGCATGCATCTAATTATCTGTACATGTATACATCATGTTTGTTTTAACCTTTTTTTTTTCATCTATGACATACTGAAATAAATATATCTATCTATCCATCTAGGGTTCTTCGCAAGCTTAATTATAGACTGCCATATTTCTGGCGTAAGTATGCAATATAAATCTGAGAACGTAGAGCAAATTAAATGCTCACTGTTTCTTTTTGTGGTTTAACTACAGACCTCGAAGGTCAAGCTGCACTGTTGCATTTGATTACTATTTTTTTACCCGTGCTTCCCGATTACAATCAAGAGGAGTAATGCCAAGGTAAAATGTCAGGTGTTTATTTTGTCCGAATTAAATTATGGTAGCAAATGCTGGTATCAATACTGATAGAAAGTGTTAAATTATTACAAATTCACAATGAGCTAAAGAGGCATATTAAAATGAATAAATTCGATAATCGAACAATGATTTTGATATACTATAAAGTTAACTTTAAAATGAATGCACAAGTGTATTATGAATATAATAAATAATAACAATTATCACTATTTATAAAAAATATATACAAAAGTTGGCAATATGACATTTCTATTATCAGCAAACTATATCAGGTTTTCCCTCTCTGACCGTCACAGATTAACACAGCTGAATATACGGGTTAATAAAATGATTACATAAAACAAGTTTATGATTATTACTCCTACTGTAGATATTTCCTCTGAACTGATTTCAACATTGATAGGAAAAAATTACATGATTCAACTTTTAACCATAATGATTAAGATGCAATATTTTAGGAATATTGAGATGGGTATGCATTACAGTACAAAACATATAATCTAGATAAGGAAAAGCTTCGATATGATAAAATCTGAATTCAGACATCATTTACAAGAACGCCATGCATGCCTGGTTTATAACGTATTTTTACAACCATAAACATTTGCTTTCATTTTTGGAATAGGAATAAATTATATATAATTTACAGAGGTTTTTTTCACGTATTCTTACATTTAGACTATAGTCTCTATTCAAATCAAGGGAATTAACTTTGCTGGGCTTATAACTGTCATCCAATAGTGAGTGAGGTGTCTGTGTCCCTTGTTCATATAGTCCTAGCGGCTTTGCTCCATTAATTTAAATATGTCATTTACAATTTTAGTTTGATTAATTATATATGTAAATGGTGTAATATCTATTCCAGGAGTGAATGTAAGTTTAGAAATTGAAAGGACATTAAACGTTTTATTTATGATGACTAGTAAGCTTATCGCTATAATATAGTTCAGCAAAATACAAAATACACTGGAAATAACAATGATTAACAGTAAGTTTTCCATTTTAGGCAACGTGTACAGCATGTTATGGAAAGCCATGTATTTCAGAATGTATCATAAACGTGACACAATATGGCCTTGAACTTGAATCTCAAATGTAAATATTAACAGTTGAAGACCGTCTGACATTTGTCAAATATAAATAATTAATACTATTTGCAGAATGAATAATAAAATATGCATAAGAAATAATCTGATCTTGCGTTAGTTTTTGTCATACAATTCAGTGTTTATGTCTCTTGTTATTATTGTATAAGTTCCTCATATAGAAAAATGAATTAAGGGACAGACTAATGATAGAAATGTGTTCTTTTTAATCTAACACAGAGCGGACGTATTCGTTTGATTAATATTTGTGTCCAATCGTCACTGAATAGCTTTATCAGAAAGCATTTTTTAATTTGTGCAATATCATTGAAAGAAATACTGCATAATTTACTTTCTTGATAATATAAGACCTACAAGGAATTCTACATCCAAAGCGCTCCTTGGACTTGAATCTATTTTAATTTACTATATAAAGAAATGTACTTAATTTCACAAAAGAAATCCTGATTATGCGATGGATAATTTCATATAAAAACATATTGCAACAGAATAAATTGAATAAGCATTTTAACATTCTAGTCTAAAATTGTGTTTTTTTAATACTTGTGTAATAACAGAATTCTGTGATGTTAGAACACTATGCTGTTATGTATAGGAAGTATCATCTTTTATATTACAGGGTTTGAAATAATACATTAATTTAGTATATTACGGAGATATTTTTAAGTATGCTGTTTTAAAACCAGAGAATCTTATTTAAACTCAAGGATATTAATTCTGCCGAGCTTATACATATATAATATCATTCAATGGTAGTGTAACTGTCCCTTTTTCCAATACTACTAGCATCGTTGCATTATTGTGTCGTTAGGAAAGTTGTTTTTTTTTGTATGATATCTTAATGTTTTTCATTCACTGAACAACTTGAACATAATCTTTACTGTCTTAAAAAACCTTATCGTTTGGGAAATTCGGGGTAGTTTACCGGAGATGTATTAGCGCGTAATAATCTTACCAGTTACACAAATCATAATGCAAGAATTTAGCAAGACGAATAAAATACAATGGAAGTAAGATGAAAAAGAATTAATCCTGACACATACTGTTTTCTTGATAAGCAGATAAGTGATGAAATTTCAGGTGACGTGCAAAATATTCGAAAAAATGTTTTTATTTCCAACATCCTCAAGGCTAAACGCCGTATAGTCAAAGCGAAAGGGTTAGGGTAAGGGTAAGGTTAATACACAATTAAGCACAGTACTAACAATTCACAAGCACGAAAGTGGAAGGTTGAATATAAACACATGATCATACCTTTTAGGGGGTATGATGTGTTCAAAAAGAGCTTATTGCAATTGCAAAATCTAATTTCAATAAGCATGTTAACCTGCAGATCTATAAAATGTATGCATTTTGATTACTTGTGTAATAACTTAGAACATTATGCTTTCATGTGTATGAAGTAGCATATTATATATTACATGTTTTTAATATTGTACGGAGATGTTTTTATGTAGTGTTGTATATAAACAAGAGCATCTTATTCTAACTCAAGGGTGTTAATTCTGCCGAGCTTGTAAATATCAATTTCATTCGATGGTTACTGTATTGTTACTGTCCCTTGTTCCAACACTACTAGGATTCGTAGTGTGTAGTCGTTGCATTGATTTCAAAGCGTCATTAGGAAATATTTATTTTGTTTATTATCTAAATGCTTCTTATTCATTACGTTATTAACATGAACGAAATTTTTACTGTCTTATAAAAACAAAAATAATATCAAATATTAAAACCTTAATGTTTGAAAAATTCGAGGTAGTTTCCCGGAGATGTATTGGCGCGTTTTAACATTAATAGTTTCTGTAATGGGAGTGAGGTTCAGATTGAAATATCCGCCACCGAGGGTAACTATTTTGGCAGCAACGAGGCTTTGTCGAGTTCCTGCAAAACAGTTACTCGAGGTGACGGATAATTCCATCTGAACCAAATGTCTCATGATATAATTTTTTTCTTGCATTACGTCTGGCACTTGAGAATAGATTTCTAAATGCAAACTTACCAAAATAATGCGTTATGATATAAAACCAAACGATATTCAGATGCTTTTGGGGAAGGGACGTCACAATGTTTAAATATATCATCATTAAATATATATGTCACGAGCGCCAAAAAATTAAATCCACATTGCCGCATAAGTGACATTACTTGTATGCTGAGAAATCCGCATGAGTCATTCGACCATTCGTGTAAGAATTGATGGATTTATGACAAACGGATTATCTTAAATAAACAATTCAGGGTCATATTGCGATATGCTTTTTGGATGTGTTTCATAGGCATGCCCTGTCCTACGTCTGTTCTCTTTGTAAACAATATCACTGAGCATGAATAGGTTTAGCGAGAATCGTGTTGATCTTGAGAAGCAGGATAAACAAATCGGAATTGCATGATTACAGTAGATCTGCATACTCTTAGATAAGACAGAACATCTTTTCTCTTTTGTAAAGGTAATACAAAAAATAAGTTCTGCTTTTTGTCCAAATTACACGATGAATGGTGCACGCTGCCTTAAAAATATAAATTTATTGTATTTGTAATATGCGCCGAGAAAATCACAGGTTGTTTCCCGAAAACCTTCCAAAAATGAGAGTAAAAGTCAATGACGTCCACGTAGACAACAACAATAAGGAACATAAATAAGGAGAATAATGAGAAAACTGCAGCACAAACGATTAAAAGTCTCGAGAGGTGATTTTTCCGTAGATCTCAAAACAGGTATTTAACTAATAAGAAACCGTTCAAGTTCTTCTAGTGCCAGTCAAAGTTGAAGTCTTAGGACTTAATTGTAACTATTATAGCTATTATTATGTGTAATATATCTTTAAGATTATATCAATGTTTGTGTCACGAATATTTCATATAATATTTAATTATCATACCCTTATCCAATAATAATATATTTAAAAACCTCGGTCAGGCGATTACCTTAGCGGGTATTTAAAGAATTACTTTTATTATGGCACACAGTGGAGCTGTCAAGAAGTTGTGAAAGAAAGATGGTCAGTAGAGTCGGAATAATCGTGTATTTAAGAAATAATAAATGTCTCACTGTATTGTATCGTTTAATAAAATATAGTCAGGAGTTTGGATGCGTAGTAATTAAATTACGAGTGCGAAGCACGAGTGATTTAATTTTTCGCATCCAAACGACTGACTTATTTTATTCAGCGATAAAATATAGGGAACGATTTATTATTTCGATTCTAACACGTTATTTTCTTTGAAAACTATCCCGAACTTTATTTAACGCGTAGTAGTACATCATTGTAACCTTAAAACTCGAAATACCATTGGACGCGCTTGTTTACATGCGTCACGTCGTTACGTCATTTGCGGCACGTCGTCCTTGGAAAAACGTGCTGTATTTTATCGTTTAATAAAATACAGGCTTTTCCCTATATCTTTATACAGGAAAAGCAGCCGTTTGTGTTAGAATTTTAGTTTGATATTGAGAAGGTATAAAGCATAAAACATTGGGAAACATCTGATCAAAGGGAATTGTCTGTTTGTCAGGTTTTACAAAACATTTTATAGTTACTGATATTACATTCCAATTTTGGCTACTGTTCAAGTGTTTTTCGCTAATTGTAGCACTTTGCTACTTCTCTGTCTAAATACAGTCGTGTAAATACATTATAATGAATCAGTAAATCAACAATGAGCAACAAATATAACATAATTATTAGTGTATTTGTTCTTTTACAGGCATGATCAAGCAATAAATGTACGATAATAAAGCATGTAGAAAATCTTTGGCATATTTTAGCATTTAATAATTGCCTTTTGTCTAATGACACTTGTCGACTATGCTTCTCAATATCATGCGTCCACCTAAAATAGTATAAATGAAATGTCTCAAATATCTAGCAGTACCACAGACACGGTACAGATTGTATCCTTTCTTCTTAGCAGTCACAGTCGTACAATACCGTGGAGAAATTTACATTGCTAAAACAATCAATGTTACATTACAAATTAAAATAATTGTTTTATTGTCTTCCAAAGGACGCTGATTACATAGATAAATAGAACAGTTTTCTCATGTTCCCGGCACCTGTCAGTATTCATATTCAGCGTAGACATGGGTCCTCTCATGCCGACCACATCCATTGGGAACTTAAAATAGAAATTTCCATATTCGGTTTTTCAATAAACTGCAAACGTATGTGTTTGTAAAGTGTCACTTTTTTGCCAGGGGTTCAACATTTATGCACATGACATTTTGTAGCTGGTACCTCCCTTCTTGCAATCAGTACTAGTCGAGATATAAGCGATCATCAAGTGAAATAAGCAATGTAGAACTAGCCTTATACACAGCTCTACAGTGCTTGAAAGATTGTCAAACATCTTTGAAATCATTCGATGATTGCTGCTTAAAGAACTCCAAATAATTCGACACTGTCATCCAATGTGACATAATTCAGTCTACACTTGACACATAGACTATTACATTTCTTTTTCTCTTATAATACTGCATGGCGAATATTTGAAATCCAAGCTGCAAATCGAACTCAATGTTGCGACGGAATTCTATGCCTTTTGCCATAAATGTATTAAAATATTTTGGAACTAATTTCCGTCTAAATCACTCAAAGAAATTTTGTAATTGATAAAGATGCAATAGTTAGAGTGTTTTATGAAATTCAATCAGAGATGATAAAAAAACTGAAATCAAAGACAACAGAAAGAGTATGCATAATACATACTTCAAAGTTTTACATGTTTCATTATATGCAAACAATGCCATAACATACCTGATAAACGCAATCAACGCTTTTGTTACTAATGAAACTATTCTACTCTTATTTTATTGTGCAGGAGTTTTATGTATTTAAGGGGAATTTACTACCGTAAACGCAGTATGCTGTAATGCAGTGATAAGCATAAAACAGTTTATTTATTTAACAGCGTTTTCAATTTCAGAAAATATTTTTTCTTCTGTTTGAATATGCCTGTGTTTTCATACTTAATATTTTCTACAATGTGCCGTATAGCCAATATTATTCCTTTCAAATTAAAAGTAATTTAACATGGAATAAAACTGTCTATCGTCATGCACAAAAACTGTTCCATACAATGTAAGACTGTGTCTGTATGCTATTTTGATGATTTCAACACCTTACTCGAATGCCATTTTAAAATGTTATATAAAGTAATGTTTCCACTAATTACAATTTTACCTGACAAAACAACATTGCAAACTTAATATTGATTCCAATGCACTTCACAAAAAGGAGAAAAAATTATTTTTTTTCATTTTCCTCTCCACATAAGATGGACGCATACCGAATGCATTATCTTTTTGATTTTGTCTTAATCTTTTCTTAAAAGATATTGTTATTGCATCAATGTTACTATCGAAATATCTAAATGAGCTAACCTGCTAAGGAAGTCGGTAAAAACTTTCACTTGTCACCAAATGTTTTGGGGTTTCGTTTGCATATAAATTCATAAATTTCATTTATTTTTCTGTTTTTGTCGTGGCTTTTAAAAACGTACACAAAACAATCTTATGTGAAGAGAAGTGTTGTGTTTACGCAATTTTCATTGCACAACCGTTATTTGTGTAGACAGTATCTTTCTGGATAATAAGTAAGTTTTCCAACAATCTAACCCAGGAGTGACTTTAGACAACTCATAGGTTAAATAATTCAAGTGTGTGATTTTGCTCAAAATACTTTTTTATAAGACGAATTAAAAGGTCATTTTCAAAATACAACTGCCTTTTATTTCCGAGGTATAATTTCTAGATCTCTTCCAGGGGCCGTTTGTTGGGTTGTGTTGTGGTTTATGCAGCGGAATTCTCATCGGAACACAGTTTTAATGATTAGTATAATCAAGTCGGTCAAACTTTGCAAATTCAATTGTCACCGAATTATTATAAATACAAATATTTTATTTATTTTTTGCCGTTTCACTGTATATTTCAAAAGAAGGGAAAGCTACCTTGTAAAAGGAGGATTTTTGGATTTACATATTGTACAACCGTTATCTTGTGTAGTATTTCTATTAAAGTCAGGATCTTTCCAGATAATTAGTTAGCTTTTCGACAATTTTACAATGGAATGTCCTCAGCAAAATAACTATAAACAACTAAGAGATCAAATTGTTAAATTGTATGATTTTTCTCAGATTTGTTTTATATAGCGAATTGAAACGTCTCGTGGGTTGAATTTCTAATCTCTCCCAAAGACATTTTTCGGGTTGGGTTGTGATTTTTTGCAGCGAAATTCTCACCGAAAAACAGTGTTTTATTAAATCTATAATCATTCACTGGCAAAAAGAGAACAGAAACTTTTAACCAAGAAAGTCAACGGAATGCGACATCTTGTTGATGGCTGAGCGACATTTTTCGCTCGAAAAAGTCACACGAAGTTCTTCTGATTTGAAATTGCTTCTGTCATTTTATTTCCACACCAGATAATTCCAACTCTAGTATAATTCAACATCCATCAATATGTGAATGGAACTTTTGTAATTATGGATAACATATCAAAACCTTCTTCATTAAAGGATCTTCGTATTTCACATGTAACAGCATTTGGAATGTAAAAGTCCCGCCAAGTACTGTGAGAAACTAAATGATATATACAGGTAATATATTATGCACGGCCATTAAATCAGGAGTCTAAAAATAATTAGTCATTATCCAGTAATATGTTTGTTAATATACATTTACATTTTATCTGACTACTTGAAACATCGCATTATTCCAACTGCAGCACATACAAAAATGAATTTTCTTCTTTACCATTTAATGATTGTAAGATTGTTTATTCGAAAACGATTCACGAGATAGTTCATATTAAAAAAATATTATTCAAAATCGAGTTAAGAAAGAAACAAAAACAAATTCGCAATGACTTTAATCTTAAGTATGTTTATTTTTCCTATAATATTCCTCCGATAGAAGTTGAACTACAGATACATTTCAATGGTCCAGACGTTGTAGGAGCAATGGTTATTTGAGGAGGCGGGATTTAAACGACCAATCAGAAGCATAAGACAGGCTTACTTAACAGAAAAATGTCTTCAGTGACAGTTACATTTTATGAGAGCTTTACAATCAAGATTTTATTGGCTCACAGTGAAGTTGGATCAGTGTAGGCGGGTTCGAAATATTACACAGAAAAACTAATATAGATATATTGTAATAAACAATTTTCTACATGTACTAAATTTAAACAATTAATGCATCCTGACAGTGAATGTACAATGGCATAAACTAGTTATTGTTTCTACATTGTTTTACATGAAAAGTTTTATAGGAGATTTAGGTCCACTGTCAAACTGTCAAATTAACATTGATAAATATGATTTATATTGCATTTGTTAATTTTAATTCTCATCATTTACAAACGAGTCGGAATTCTCTTACTGTACTACAATAGCTATATTGAAGATTTCAAGAATTCCTGTTTAAATGCAAATACTAAAACTAGCGATTTCAAAGAGGGTTAAAGGCCAAAGAACATATCATAAACACTTTCAGTAATATGTTTCTTATCATGTTACAGCATTCACTTATTAGAAAGGTATTCTTTCTAATGTACCAAACATCTAGATCAGGCCCCGATTTCAAGAAAATACTTAAGTTATTACTTAGCTGAGTCATTTTAAAGTCCAATTGTCACTAACAAAAATTATTTCTTGTTTTCTTTAATGAAATAAACATGTTGGAAGAAAACAATGTTGTATAATACTTAATGCAGGTAAGATATGGCGTGACATTCATTTGAGTACAACTCAATAGTTTTTAGAATTTATTTTATAAATTACTTGCTATAAAACAACAATCCTGCATAAATACTGACAAGTGTATATAAATGTAATAATGGGTAAATATGATAAATATTGAAATAAGTTGAGCATGTTACTGAGTAATTACTTAAGTATTTTCGTGAAATTTGGGCCTGTTATCTGCAAATTGTTTACATATCACATCAGCCTACTTTTTCTACACAGAAATTACATTTTCTGCTTTTTTACAAAATCCACCTATATTTAGTTAAAATCCAGAACCAAGAAACACATTTCAAACACAAAAGTTATTATCTCTATAAAATGTGTTGTTGTTTGTTTCAGCGTACTTATCTCTAATAAATGATTCATCGTCTTATTGCAATATGCTTTTTGGATGTGCTTCATTTACATGTCCTGTCATATTGCTGTTATTTATGTAAACAATATTTATTAGCATAAATAGGTTTAGCAAGAATCGTGTTGATCTTGAGAAGCAGGATTAACAAATCAAAATTTATTATTACAGTAGATATATATAACCTTAGATAAAACAGAATGTATTTCCTCTTTTGTTAAGGTTATTGGGTTATTTATTTCTGCTTTTTGTCCAAATTACACGCTGCTTGCTTTAAATAACAAACCTGATCGCATTTGTGATATGCTCTAAGCTTTCTGTAAGAAATTCGCAGGTAGTTTCCCGGAAACTCAAATTTGAGAGTAAAAGTCAATGGCGTCTACGCAAACAACAGCAATAATGAACATAAAAAAGTGATAAAAAGCATAGTCGGCATATCAAGTTTGATGTTATTTTTCAGTGTGTATAGAGCATTAAACATATCTGATCAAAAGGAAATTTCTGCTTATTAGGAAGGTACTACTATCAGAACTTGTAATTCAAGTCCGCATTCCAATTTTTGCGACTATCGTAATGTTCATTAATAATAGGACTCTGGGTTTTTTTCTGTTTTAATGCAATCGCGTACATCAGAAAATTTTGATGTATCAGTTATTTAAAACCTTGAGCAATGAACGCAATAAATATAAATTATTTAATCATCTTTTACTAGTAAAAGCTTAATTGTATTTGAAAATTTACACATCTTTAACCAATATGAAGTTGACGCGTAAACATTTTATTTTATCATTCTTTTACAGACATGTTCAAGCAATGAATTTACTATAACAAAGCCTGCAGAAAATCTGAAGTATATTCAAGCATTCAATAATTGCCTATTCTTTAATGACACTCGTCCACTAAGCTTCTCATATCGTGCGTACGCCTAAAATAATACTAATGAAATATCTCGTATATCTAACATAACCACAGACACGGTGCATATTGTTACCTTGCTATTTAGTAGTCACAGTCGTACACTATCTTTGAGAAATTCACATTGCTAAAACATCTATGTTTCATGACAAATTAAAATAATTGTTTTATTGTCTTCCAAGGGACGCCGATTTCGTACAATTTTCTCATGTTTGTCGAAACATGTCGGATGCCTTACCCATCGTAGACATAGGTCCTCTCATTCAGAACACATCCTCTGGGAACTTTTAATTGAAATCTCCATATACGGTATTGCAAAAGTAAGTGTTTGTAAAGTGTCACTTTTTGCCAGGGGTACATCATTCATGCACGTGACATCTGTAGCTGGTATCTCCTTTCTTGAAATCATTATTACTCGAGATATAAGCGATCATCAAGTGAAATAAGCAATGTAGAACTAGCATAATACACAGCTCTACAGGACTTGAAAGATTGTCAAACATCTTTAAAATCATTCGATGATTGCTGCTTATGGAACTCATCCATATAATTCGACACTGTCCAATATGACACAAAGTTGTTTTTCAGTTCAGTCTATATTTGATACATATATTTTAACATATCCTTTTCACTTTTAATACTGCATGGCGAACATTTAAATCCAAGGTGCAGATCGAACTCAATGTTGCAATGGAAGTCTCTGCTTTTTGTCTTTAATATATAAAAAACTATTGTGACATTTTTCTGTCTAATTCACTCCATGAAAATTTGTTTTTGATAAAGATGCAAGTGTTTTATGAAATTTAATCACAAATTACCAAAATACTGAAATCAAAGAAACAAAGAGAATGAATAATACATACTTCATAGTTATACATATGTCATTGTCTGTGTCAATAACATGCCTGATAAAAGCATTAAGAGGCTTTTATAATTAATTTACCTGTTTCATAAAACTATTTGATTATGCGGAATTTATATATATATAAGGGACTTTGGCTACTATAAATGAGTTATGCTGTTATACAGTGAATTAACGTGAAACATTTTTAATCATATAACAACTTCTTCAATTAAAGAATATAATTTTGTTTCTGTTTGAATATGACTGTATTTTAATACTTAATATCTTCTACAATTTTCCGTAAAGCCATACTTATTCCTTTCAAATTAAAAGCAAGTTAGCAATTGTCATATATTTGTATGCAACTGCATTTGATATAAAATTTACAATTGTTTTAATTAATACAGTTCAAGTTATCACTTTTTCAATATCATTAAATCAAATGTCGGACATGGCGAATGACAAATTACGCATGAAATACAATTGTTTATCTTTATGCACAATACTGTCTTTATAAAATGTAGAACCGTGTGTGCATGATATTTTAATAATTTGAACATCTTGATTAAATGCGAATCTGAATCATAGCAGAAACATTTCCATTAAATACTATTTCCCCTGGCAAACAATATTGCAAACTTAAAAATGATTCAAATTGACTTTTTTTTTCTTTCCTCGGCATATATGATGGACGCCTACACAGTGAATTATTAATAAGATTGTGTTTTATTCTCTTCTACCACAGCTGTAGTCATAATCCTTATCGTATAATCTGTTGAGAAGTCGGTAAAACTTTGAGATTTCACATGTCACCAAATGTTGTTGGGTTTCTTTTGCATATAAATACATAAACTTCACTTATATTTCTATTTTCGTGTCACCTTATCTATACAAAAAGTACACAGAACAATCTTATAGAAGGATAGATTTCGTGTTTACGCAATTTCCATTGCACAACCATTTTCTTATGTAGACAGTATCTTTCTGGATAATTAGTCTTATGACAATATATATAATATGAGTTTTAGTCTGACCTCAGTCAATCTTTACAGTAACTTTGAACACATATCAATAAACGCAAGAAGTTAATGAAATAGGGATACGTTAGAAGAACTGCAACTCTTTTCTGTTTATCATAAACAATTTGTATCTCATTGTGTAAAACAGAAATTGAGATTGAATATGCACTCATTAAAGAAGTAGATATGAAGTTATATCATGTTGTAACTTTAGACAATTCATTGAATAATTTCCAGAAAAAAAACTTGCCATGGAACTTCCTCCGATATGTCAAACACAAAATAAATATTGTAACAGAAAACCCATTTTGACATATGTTTTATGCTAGTATGTTAAATAAGCCTTTTATAAGTCAATACTTTAAAACTTATTGTTTTCCTTAAAAGCATTTAAACCGTGTTTCAATTATAACGAAAACGCCTATTAGAACTTTCATTATATCATTTCAAACAGTTGTATTTGAACCTGACAGCCTCTTGCGTAATATTTCGGGATTTTTAAAAAAAATGTTGTTATTGCTTTTATGTTCTATAATAACTCTATCCCTTATTTATTATTATATACACTAAATTTAAAAGGACAAATGGAGCTGAAATATATAAGGTTGCGGAACACATAAATACATTCCCTTCTTTACCTTAATTCTTCCTTAAATATCAATAGAAATGTACTTAGAGTAATTGAAGTTAATGGAATGTTTCAAACCACAAAATACAAATATTTTAACATAGATTTATATCCGAAACATTACCGTTATAACTTGTATTTTAACAGCGTCCATAATCCCGTGAAGTATTTTGAGAAACTAAATTATATGTACAGGTAAACAAATTCGCACATTCAACCAAAGATTATTAGATCATGATTTTGAAATTTAACTAGTCATAATCCTGTAAGATATTTTGTTAATATCTTTTAACCTGACAACTGTAAACATCGCACTATTCCAATGCAACACATGCACAAATTAATTGTGTTCTTTATCATTAAATGTTTGAAAGGTGGTTTATTCGAAAACCATTTACTTTTAGGAAAAAAAATTCAAAATCGAGTTAAGAATAAAACTAAAACGCATTCGCGATGACTTTAAAACTTATGTAAGTATGTTTATTCCTTTCTATAAAATACCTCCGATAGAAGTTGTACTACAGTCACATTAAAATGGTCCAGACATTGTACGAGCAAATGTTATCAGAGGAGGCGTGATTATGACAGTATAAGAATCAAGATTTCATTGGCCCATAGTGAAGTTAGATCAGTGTAGGCAGGATCCAAATATAACATAGAAAAACTAATATAGATATATGACAAACATAAACAATAAATCATTTTCTACAATTAATTTATCCTGACAGTGCCTATACAATGGCATAAAATAGTTTCGCTATTGTTTCTATTACATGAACGGTTTTATGGTAGATTTAGGTCAACGGTCAATCTGTCCAATTTATATCTACCAATATGATTTATACTGTATTTGTTAATTTTATTTATCATCATTTACAAACATTTGATTTAAGTCTGGATTGCCTTACTGTACTGCAATATCTATATAGAAGATAACAAAAAATCATATTTTAATGCATATACTAAACCAGCGATTCCAAAGATAGTTACAGGAGATATATATATTCAGCAGAAAGATAATAAACACTTTCAGTAATATGTTTTTATCATGTTACATAATTCCCTTAATAGATAGGTATTATTTCTGATGTACAATATTGTGGAAAAATTTTCATTTCTAAAAACATCTATGTTTCATGAAAAATTCAAAGAACTCTTTTATGTCTTCCAAGGGACGCCGACTTCATAGATAGATAGAAAGTCGGAACCTGTCAGTAGTCATATCCATCGTCGACATGGGTCCTCTCATTCAGAACGCTTCCACTGGGAACTTATAATAGAAATCGCCATATATTTGAAAAGGACTGCAAACGTATATGTAAGTAAAGTGTCACTGTTTTGCCAGGTTTACAACATTTATGCACATGACATATGTATCATCAAGTTAAATAAGCAATGTAGAACTAGCATAATACACAGATCTACAGTGCTTGAACGATTGTTAAGCATCTTTGAAATCATTCGATGATTGCTGCTTAAAGAACTCCAGATAATTCGACACTGTCCAATGTGGCACAAATCTGTTTTTAGTATATAGTCTACACTTGATACATAAACTATAATATATCCTTTTCATTTTTAATACTGCATGGCGACCATTTAAGATTCAAGCTGTAGATCGAACTCAATGTTGCGACGGAATTCTATGCCTTTTGTCATAAATGTATTAAAACATTTTGAAACTTCTCTCTGTCTGAATCATTCGATGAAATTTTATATTGATAAAGATGCAATAGTTCATAAAGCGAATAAAAAGGTCACTTTCAAACTAAAACGGCTTTTTCATCCGATGGACGGATGTTTCAATAATAGACGTTCAATAATTGTAACTTCCTCCGATTTGTCCACAACATTAATATTGTAACAGAAAACTCCTTTTCACATATGCTTTATTACGCTTTATAACACCTTATAACTCATTACCTTTAAAATCATTGTTTTCCTTAAAAGCGTTTAAACCATGTTTCAATTATTACGAAAATGCCTATTTTGATTTTACGTTTTAATACATTGATTACATTAACAGTCGTACTTGAACCTGACAAACCCATCCGTAGTATTTCGGGATTGTATTTAAAGTTATTGTAATTGTAATTAGTTTTATTCTTTTTCAAACTGTAGATAAATTGACTACATGAAAAGTCTGCTCGGGGTTTGCACAAGTGTTCCTAAAATGGATTGTTGAAACGTTAATGTCGTTTCATGTTTTTTGTTTTTTTCTGAGTAGCACAAGAGATAAGATTAAATTACGAACGAACAAGGGAAATAGACAAAATGTGCGACATATATATATATATATCTTTCGTATAAATATAGGAATTCACTTTAGTGCTGTAAATAAACCAAGAAAATGTAAGAAATTTGAAAGACATTCCTATCATTGCTTTCATGCTTTTATCCATTCTTTATTATTCTATACACAAACTTTAAAAGTACAAATGGAACAAAAATAAATAAGGTGGCGAAACATACAAATAAATGCCCTTCTGTACTTTAATTTTTCTTTGAATATCAATAAAAATGTAATTAAAATGAAGTAAATGAACTGTTCGAAACCACAAATTGAAAATATGTTTTACCATGTATTTTTTTCCTTCAACAGTAACTTTATTATTTGTATTTTAGCAGCGTTTGACATGTAGAAGTCCCGTAAAGTACGTTGAGAAACTAAATGACATATAGAGGTAATATATTTCGCACATATAACCGAAGGTATCAGGAGTTTAAAACTTGAATAGGCATAATCCAGTAAGATATTTGTTAATATATTTTAACACTCTTTTAATCTGACTACTGTGAACATCGCATTTACCTCAAATACAACATATACACAAATGATATTTTCCTTATCATTAATTGCTTGAAAGATGGTTTATTCCCTGTTTGATATTATTTTGTTTTTATTCGATAACCATTTACGTAATATTTTATTTTTAGAATAACGTAATTCAAAATCGAGTTAAGAATGAAACAAAAACAAATTCGCAATGACTTTAAATCTTATGTATGTTTATTCCTTTCTATAATATTCCTCCGATAGAAGTTGAACTACAGATACATTTTCAGGGTCCAGACGTTGTAGGAGCAATGGTTATCTGAGGAGGCGTGATTAAAACAACGAATCAGCTGCAAAAGACAGGCCAGCTGAATAGAAAAATCATCTGTATGACGGTAACATTTCATTAGAGTGCCACAATCAAGATTTAATCGACTGATAGTGAAGTTAGATCAGTGTGGCAGGTTCCAAATATTACACAGAAAAATTCATATAGATATATGACAAACGTAAACAGTAAACAATTGTCTACATGAACTTAATTTAAACAATTTATTTATTCTTACTATGCTGAACAATGGCATAAAATAGTTGCGCTATTGTTTCCATTACATGAAAGGTTTAATAGGAGATTTAGGTCAACGGTCAAACTGTCTAATTAATATCTACCAATATGATTGATAGTGTATTAGTTATTTTTATTCATCATCATTTACAAACATTTGATTTCAGTCTGAATTACTTTACTACAATATCTATATTGAAGATAACAAGAAGTCATACCTATTTGCATATGCAAAACAAGCGATTCCAAAGATGATTAAAGGAGATCTAATTCAGCAGAAGTATCATAAACACTTTCAGTGAAATGTTTCTTATCATGATACTACATTCACTTATTAGATAGGTATTCTTTCTGATGTACCAAAAATCTAGACTTGTTGTCTGGCAAATTGTTGACAGAGCACATCTCATTAAAGATCAGCATTGAACTTCAAAATCAGCATACACATTTTCCGCACAAAAAAAGACATTTTTCTGCTATTTTACAAAATGCACTTATATTTGAAATTAAAAAAAAGAACGAAGACACATATTTTTTAAAGTAATGGAAACTCACATTTTTGAGACTGCGTATCTTATTGTATAAACTTGTATCGGCACGGTGTATTTTAAGGTTAAATGAAAACATCGGTTAACAGTGTCTATCTGTATTATGTTTCATGACACATTTTTTATGATCATTCACTACGTCGATAATTTTAAAACTTAATTAAGACAAGTTATCTTTCGTTTCCTTCGACATGCTCTTTGGATTCAGTTTCTCGTGTTTGTCGGAGTCTGTCATTGGGTATTTTTATAACTGTGATGAATCCGTGCATTTAGAGCATAAAAATGTAACAACTGAGGCCAATAGTTGGCAATCCTCAAAAGAAACTGCAAATGCGTGTGTTTGTAAAACGTTAGTTTTCATTCAAAAGTGACAAATAGCTGGGATCTCTTTCCTTGCAACTGTAATCATTTGAGATGTGATATCAGCAATGTAAAACTAGCACAATACACAGTTCTACAGTGCTGGAATGAATGTCAAACAGTTTTGAAATCATTCGATGATTGTCGTATAAAGAACTCCAAAGATTACGACGCTCTATCCAATGTGACACATTGTTGTTCTAATTATTAAGTGTTCTATCTATACTAATCATAACAAAACCATTTTCACATTTACTTCTGCGTGGCAAGCATCAAAATTCCAAGCTGCAGATAAAACACAATGTCGCGATGGAATTCTGTTTTATTAAAAGTGTTACTGTATTTTGAAGGTTCTTTCTATTTCAGTTATTGCATAAGGTATTGTCACTATTCTAATTTAGAGGCAAACACTCATAGCATGTATATATTGCAACATCAATGAAACAATAAGTTTCCTTTTAGTTAGCAGACATCTAAGGTACATTTTAATTGCTGACAATTGTCATTATGTTTTTAAAAATATTCTGTTATTGAAGTTTATAGCGTTGTAATGATAAGTTTATGTGGGACTGTTTTACAAACTTAAATCAGAAAAATGTAAATGATGAAGTTACGTATGCGGTATCAAAGACAACAGTTTTACCCGTACTCTTCATTTGTGAACAGTGAACATGACATGTCCGATAAACGCGAAATGATTTTTTTATATCATTAACTTTAATTCTTAAGAAAAGTAATTATCTGCATGCATTTAAGGATTTCTTGCAATCACATACTAAAATGTGCATGCTGTTATGTAGTAAATCATAATAAACTTTTTTAATTTTTCAACAGCTTTTTCTAATTCACAATAGCATATGTACTCTATAGAATATGCCTGTGTTCTAATACTATAGCCTTTCTACAATTTCCAGTAAACCGATATCATTCCTTTCAAATCAAAATTACCAATTTTTAATCCGAATTTTTTTCCTCAATTCACATGATTGACGACTCCTTCACGCATTATTATAAAGAATTACGTCTCATTTTCTTAAAAACTTTAGTTCAATTAACAATTTCATTCATTTTATCATTGAAATATATCATCTTATGTCATCTCACTAAATCAGCTAATATGTAGAGAAAGTCCATCAAAACTTTGCAATTTCATTTGTCGCCGAATGAATTTATACATAAATGTATAAATTTCAATTTTCCGGTTTTGCCGTTTCAAAATTGTACACAAAAGTGAGAGGAATATTTTTTGTTTACGCACTCCCATTGTTTTATCGCAATATTGTGTTGTTTTACTACGTAAGGCAGGAACTTTGGAGGTAAATTTGTTCACTAGTTTCTTGTTATTTTTCCAAAACTTTAACCACGGAATGTCCTCGGTAAAAGAGCTTACTGTAGTCCAACTCATAAGTTAAATTATTCAAGTTTATGATTTCGCTCAGAACAAAATCATCAATTTCAAACTAAAACGGCATTTTCATCCGTCGGGTGAATTTCTAAAGATCTTAGTCTACTAAAGGTCTTCTCTCGGATTGTTTTGTGAATTTATGCAAAAATGCGAAATACTGTTCAGAACTGTCCATTTATTTATAATTATGAATACGCATCGTCGAACTTGAACAGAAAACTTATAATCCGGAAAGTCAACGGAATTCGATCTGTGACCGATGGCTGTGCGAAATTCTCACTCACTCATAGTTACTTCGTATTTGAAATGCCCTCATTCATTCATGTTGAAACTAATAAACTCCAAATGTTGCATCTTTCAATCCCCACTTCTATCAAAATGTGAAAGGAACTGATGCAATTAGAAATAAATATTTTCTTTTAATTATTTTTCTTATTTATGGATCTTCTTGTTTATATGTAAGTTAAAACACTACTCAAAAAACACGTTGTTGTTATATATTGGCCATGTCGATTGTGCTTTAGAACGTTTATATCTGTAGAGGTTTTATATATATTTTAGCATTTTGAAGTAATACTTCAATATATAAATACAAATATAAAATTGTTCATTTTATAACATTCCGTTATTTTAAATGTTACTTGTCACTTCTTACTTCAGGTACTTCTTTACGAGGCTGCGTTTTTGGTATGTGGCATTCCCTGTTTGATATTTTTTTGTTTTTTTGATCTTTGTATACAAGCAAATACCCGTTTCAGTTCCAATACAAAGGTACAGACACGTTTATTCAAAACTTAATTTAATTCTAAAAGTAATCAAGTACACATAAAGAAGTATTATCTGATTCTTTAGTTAAAATAATTTAAAGGGTGATAATGTGTTTATTATTCTTTGATAGGTACAAGCTGTATTTGAAATTAATATAGTATATCAGAAAGATAAAGAACTAAATTAGACAGTGAACCACTGAAGATAATATGAAACTAGAAAACAGCATCACTTGTCTATTAAGTCCTTAGTGTTTAACTGACTTTGTGTTTCTCCATAAACGTAAAATATTTACATTAAATAATAGAAGTTCCTAAACTGTTGTTTTTCAACATATCATATTTTGTATGTTAACAGAAATGAAAATATTTATTTCAATAATTTTATACTTTTTAATCATATGTAAGGTGCATCATTTTACTCTATTTGAACCAGACAAAATATTATTTTTATCTGACCTCTTTCTATGTTTATAATAACTTTGAAAGAACACCATCATTAAAACCTAGAAAGAAACAAAAACCTGCAATATAGATATGTTAAAAGAAGTCTGTAACATCAACGAACTCATTTTTATAGTTGATTTAGTATGCTTGAATAACACCTCATATCATTCAGTACCTTTAAATGTACTGTTTTCCTAAAGCAGTGTAAAACACCGTTTTTGAATTATCATTAAAATGTTTATTTTAACACTTTGCCTGAATGATTTGATTATTTTAAAGTGATATTTCAAACAGTGCAACATAAAGGTTCACTGAAATAATAATACACATGTAATTAAAAAGAAATAATTGTCATGTTTCAAACTATAATTTGCAAATATATTTTTACTTTTACCACAGATTTATATCTTCAGCAGTAACATTCAACGATATGTTCACAAACTTTATAGCACGGATGAATTGCGAATGCGTATGTACTTATATTTTATATATCGCTCGAAATACTCTAGTCCCGTAACGTACTGTATGAAACTTTCACCAAATGATGGTAATGTACTTAGCAGCAGTTCGGATTCAATCAAATATTATTAAATCGCCTCTTTTAATCAGACCACGATAAACGTCACATTCCAATTGCAAGACATATTTGTCCATTAAATATTTTAAGATTCTATCCCAATGAAGCGCATGTTCTTCCTTATGAAGAGATGATATATTCGACAACAGTTCAATGCTACTGTCTATTTTTAAAAAAGTATAATTTAATGTAGAGTTGTAAATAAAACGAAAAGAAATCCCCTATCACTTTAGATCTTGTATGTTTATTCCTTCCTATAATATCCATACTCCTCTGATACGTGTTTGAGCTACAGTTACATTTCAAAGATCCAGATATTCTAGGAGCAAATGTTATCTGAGGAGTTGTGATTTAAACAATGAATCCGTTGTATAAAGCAGGTTTATTGAACGAAAAATCACTTGCATGACAGTTGCATTTTGACAGAGTATGATAATCAAGATTCCATTGGCTCATAGCAAAGTAATAGCTAAGTTGAACAGAGAAGGAGGAGTTTCAAATAATACACATCGTGAATAAAGCAGATATAAGGAAAACTTAAACAATAAACAATGGTCTATAGGTAATCAGTTTAAACAGTTGCTTAGAAATTGCATAAAATAGTTTAATCTATTAGGAGAAAAATTCTCCAAGTACGCACTACATAAACATTCTCATTTTCTATAATCATTATTATAAGACTTAACATTTACAAGTACACATAATTTCCAAATATTCAACATCAGAAATATACAAATATCCTGATATATTGAAACAAGTCGAGGCTTACTTTTTCATTAGGTTATAAAGGCTTATTTTTGAGATCTTTCCAGTCCATATTCTCAATAGTGGTGTGAGAACAGGCTCCGATAAAACTATTAATTTCTAAAATGTACATTTAACATAATAAATGTCACTTGTGTAATGTGATAGCCAAATTAGGTTTTGGTGAGTGCCAATTATCTGCCTTGTAATTCTTCAAATAGTATACATCAACGCCATCTAGTGATGTCCTTTTTCACTTTACGTGTTTTTTAATATGATCTTATTTCTATTTTATACCTGATCTCCTTTTTAGTGTGAGTAACTGTCGAATGTTTTGTTTCCAACGATGAATTATTAACTGCAAAATACCATAAAATCCCGAAAGTAAGCCGTTTGTAATAAAAAGCAGATGTCTAAAATAAGCCAACATTTCACTGCAGGCATCAAGAAATCAAAATATGAGAATATATATAATCACATTATTGTGTTATCGCTTAGACAATGAGCTAGCGTGTACTGCAGCATTTTATTTACGAAAACATCGAAGGACATGTCGACATTTGACGGTCAGTTAGTATTTTGTTAGTCAAATTAGGTTTTTGAGTGTCCTGGAGTAAATTATCTGCCTGGTATTTTTCAAGTATAAGAATTCTACTCTATGGATCCTTTGTTCACTAATGTGACATTTCTTCTACTTATTCCTGTTTTCTTTTTAGCATGAGTAATTATCGGTTGTCTTGTTGGGAACGATGTATTATTGACCTCGTTGTACGTTTCATATAAAATGAAATCCCAAAAGTAAGCCGTGTTCAAAAATAAACAGATATCAAATATAAGCAACCATTTCAATGCAGGCAACTAAAAATCAAAATGTGTGAATAAATGTTGTTATTTTTGTCAACGGTATAGTATTGACAGGGTTGTACGTTCCAAACGTAATAAGAAGCGGCGTATCAAAATTTTTCCTAAGGATTTGGTGGCGTATTTTTAACATTATCAACCATTACTCAAAACTATATATATCCGATAAAAATAATATTTAAATTATAATGTAATATATTTTAATATATAATATCAAGTTATAATCATCCATAACAACCGTTCAAAATTCACAAAATAAGTTTGCTATCGATTAAAAATATTTGACCTGGTCTTATAAGATGCGAGTAAATTTTACCCATTATAAAATGTCTGATATGTAAAACTACACAATGTGATATAATAACATTATGTTGCTATCAGTTAGACAATGTGCTGCCGTGTGCTGAAGCATTTTAATTGCGAACAAATGAAGGACACGTCGACATTTGACGGTCAGTTGTGTAATGTGTTAGCCAAATTAGGGTTTTGTGTTGCCTGGAATTAATTGTCTGCCTTGTAATTATTCAAGTTTTAGACTTCCACTCCATCTATGGCTGTCCTTTTTCACTTTGTGGTTTTAATATGATATTTTTACTACCTAAATCTGTTTTGTTTTCAGCATGAGTAATTATCAATTGTGTTGTTTCGAACTATGTATTATTGACTGCGTTGTACGTTTTTGATAAAATACCATAAAATCCCGAAAGTAAGCCGTTTTCAAAAATAAGCCGATATCAAATATAAGCCACTATTTCACTGCAGGCATCAAGAAATCAAAATGTGTGAATAAATGTCATTGTTTTTGTTGGCAACGGTATAGTATTGACTGGGTTGTACGTTCCAAACGAATTACCATAAAATCATAAAATAAGCCACCAGTTCACTACAGGCAAAAAGAAAACATTATGTGTCGTGCTAAAATATCAGCCTTCAGTTTTTTCAATTACCAGCGAGTTAATTGACCTATATAAAAAAGTAGCAGCGTATTACAATTTTTCCTAGGAATTTGGTGGCGTATTTTCGAGACCGCCTCCGTTTTGATGCCAGCAAATTTTCCCGTTTATTTGGAAGTAGTGTGAGAATCGGTTTATTCTCCAGAGTCAAATTTATTCAGATACGGAAATGACATTATCAACCATTAGTCAAAACTATATATCCGATAAAAAATAATATTTAAATTATAATGTAATATATTTTAATATATAATATCAAGTTATAATCATCCATAACAACCGTTCAAAATTCACAAAATAAGTTTGCTATCGATTAAAAATATTTGACCTGGTCTTATAAGATGCTAGTAAATGTTTACCCATTATAAAATGTCTGATATGTGATTCAGTGTGCTGAAGCATTTTATTTGCGAAAAAATGGAAGGACATGTCGACATTTGACGGTCAGTTTATAAAGTGACATTATAGACGTGACATTATCAACCATAAGTCAAAACTATTTATCGGAATAAAAAAAATAATATTTAAATTATAATGTAATATATTTTAATATATAATATCAAGTTACAATCATCCATAACAACCGTTCAAAATTCACAAAATAAGTTTGCTATCGATTAAAAATATTTGACCTGGTCTTATAAGATGCTAGTAAATTTTACCCATTATAAAATGTCTGATATGTAAAACTACACAATGTGATATAATAACATTATTTTGCTATCAGTTAGACAATGTGCTACCGTGTGCTGAAGCATTTTAATTGCAAACAAATGAAGGACATGTCGACATTTGACGGTCAGTTGTGTAATGTGTTAGCCAAATTAGGGTTTTGTGTTGCCTGGAATTAATTGTCTGCCTTGTAATTATTCAAGTTTTAGACTTCCACTCCATCTATGGCTGTCCTTTTTCACTTTGTGGTTTTAATATGATATTTTTACTACCTAAATCTGTTTTGTTTTCAGCATGAGTAATTATCAATTGTGTTGTTTCGAACTATGTATTATTGACTGCGTTGTACGTTTTTGATAAAATACCATAAAATCCCGAAAGTAAGCCGTTTTCAAAAATAAGCCGATATCAAATATAAGCCACTATTTCACTGCAGGCATCAAGAAATCAAAATGTGTGAATAAATGTCATTGTTTTTGTTGGCAACGGTATAGTATTGACTGGGTTGTACGTTCCAAACGAAATACCATAAAATCATAAAATAAGCCACCAGTTCACTACAGGCAAAAAGAAAACATTGTGTGTCGTGCTAAAATATCAGCCTTCAGTTTTTTCAATTACCAGCGAGGTAATTGACCTATTTAAAAAAGTAGCAGCGTATTACAATTTTTCCTAGGAATTTGGTGGCGTATTTTCGAAACCGCCTCCGTTTTGATGCCAGCAAATTTTCCCGTTTATTTGGAAGTAGTGTGAGAATCGGTTTATTCTCCAGAGTCAAATTTATTCAGATACGGAAATGACATTATCAACCATTAGTCAAAACTATATATCCGATTAAAAATTAATATTTAAATTATAATGTAATATATTTTAATATATAATATCAAGTTATAATCATCCATAACAACCGTTCAAAATTCACAAAATAAGTTTGCTATCGATTAAAAATATTTGACCTGGTCTTATAAGATGCTAGTAAATGTTTACCCATTATAAAATGTCTGATATGTGATTCAGTGTGCTGAAGCATTTTATTTGCGAACAAATGGAAGGACATGTCGACATTTGACGGTCAGTTTATAATGTGACATTATAGACGTGACATTATCAACCATTAGTCAAAACTATATATCGGAATGAGTAATTATCAGTTGTGTTGCTGCAAACGATGTATCATTGACTGCGTTGTACGTTTCTGATAAAATACTATAAATCCCAAAAGTAGGCTGTTTTCAAAAATAAGCCGATAGCAAATATAAGCCACTATTTCACTGCAGGCATCAAGATATCAAAATGTGTCGAGCTAAAATATCAGCCTTCAGTTTTTTTAATTACCATGGAGGTAATTGACCTATATAAAAAAGTAGCGGCGTATTACAATTTTTCCTAGGAATTTGGTCGCGTATTTTCGAAACCGATGTCAAATATAAGCCACTATTTCACTGCAGGCATCAAGAAATCAAGATGTGTGAATAAAGTCATTGATTTATAGTATTGACTGGGTTGTACGTTCCAACCGAAATACATAAAATCATAAAATAAGCCACCAGTTCACTACAGGCAAAAAGAAAGCAAAATGTGTCGTGCTAAAATACCAGCCTTCAGCTTTTTTCAATTACAAGCGAGGTAACTGACCTATATAAAAAGTAGCGGCGTATTACAATTGTTCCTAAAATAATATTCAAATATAATGTAATATATTTTAATATACAATAATATTATTAAGTTATAATCATCCACAACAACCGTTCAAAATTCACAAATAAGCTTGCAATCGATTTAAAATGTTTGACCTGGTCTTATAAGATGGTAGTAAATTTTACCAATTATAAAATGTTTGATATGTATAACTACACAATGTGATATAATAGCGTATTGTATTATCAGTTAGACAATGTGCTACCGTGTGCTGAAGTACATGTCGACATTCGACAGTCAGTTGAGTAATGTGTTAGCTAAATTAGGTTTTTGAATGTCCTGGAGTAAATTATATGCCTAGTAATTATTCAAGTATTAAACTTCCACTACATGTCCTTTTTCACTTGATGTGGCTTTAATACTATCTTTTTCCTACATTATCCCTGTATGTATCTGTCGGTTGTTTTTGTGCGAATGATATATTGTTCACTGCGTTCTACGTTCCTGACAAAATTCCATAAAATCACGTTAAAAATTGGTTTCAATAATAAGCCGATATATCATATAAGCCACCATTTCGCTGCAGGAATCATGAAATCAAAATTTGTGAATAACTGTCGTTCGTTTTTGTTGGTAACGGTATATTATTAACTGGGTTGTACGTTCCTAACAAACAAAATCCTAAAAAAAGCCACCAGTTTACAGGCGTAAATAAACTAAATGTGTCGCGCTAAACTATAAGACCCCAGGGGGGTAATTTACATATCGGAAAAAAGTCGTATCGTATTATAATTTTTCGTAAGGATTTTGTGGCTTACTTTTCGAACCTGGCTTAATTTTTATGCTAGCAATTTTTCCAGTTTAAATCGGTGGTAGGATCTGTTTATTCTCCAGTACTGAGTTTCCACAGATACGGATGTGATACTATTAACAATAAGTTAAAACACTAACTCCGATAAAAATACTATCTCAATTATAATTTTATATCTTTTAATATACAAATCTATAATGTAATGTTATAATTATTTATAAAAACCGTTACAAATGCTCAAAACAAACTTTTTAGCCATTTAAAATGTTTGACCTGGCCTTATAAGATGCGAGGTAATTTCACCCATGATTAAATGTCCGACGGGTAAAACTACATGATGTAATATAAACACATCTTTTGACTATGAGTAGCTCTCGGTTGTTCTGTTGCCACCGATGTATTATTGACTGCGTTGTACGTTACTAACAAAATACCATAACACTCTGAAAGCCATCGTTTCGCTACACGCTTCAAGAAATCAAAATGTGTGAATAAATGTCGTTTGTTTTTGTTGCCAACGATATAATATTGATAGTGTTGTACGCTACTAACAAAATACCATGACATTCTTAAATAAGCCACCAGTTAACTACAGGCATAAAGAAAACAAAAATGTGTCGTGCTAAAGTATAAGCCCTCGGCTATTTTTAATTACAAGCGACATATCCTCGAGGATAGTCATAAGTCTAATAGGGCAATATGTGGGCTTTTAACGCTTATTACAGATTAGTTACAACATATTGATATTAAAATATATTTTTTTATAACACGGTTCCGAAAGTATACCACCAAATACTGATAAAACAAATTTAATAAGTCACGATAAGCTTCGAGATTTTAAGGAATGGGTTGGACTGTTTGTTGAATTTGGTTTCTGTGTATCGTGATCTTGTAGAAGTATCTTAAACATAATGAAAAGGCAAACAATAACTGATAATATGACTCTCATATTTGGAAGATTCATTATGTGGGTAAATCTGGCTGTTGATGAATTGTGACTATGATAGTGTTTAGGGCTTATTTTACATATTTAAATATGTATGTTTGTTGAGCAGTTAGAAGAACCTTTGAGTCCTCTATCTATTTCTCATACGTGATTCGTTCAGTGCATCTTGTTGTGTCGACATTATGTAATTGATGTCCGTTAGTTTGCATTTGGCAAATTCTGACAAAAAATAAATAAACCGCTAGTTATTTCGAGATGTCAAGGTATGGATTTGACGGTTTACAGAGTTTAATTTCTGTATATCGTGTACGACTAGAGCTAACTAAAACATAATGAAAAGACAAACAATAACTGATCTTCATGTGACTCTCATATTTCGAAGATTCATTTTGTGGGTAAATATGGTGGTTAATAAATGATCAGTTTGATGGCTTAAGGGAAATTTAATACATGTATTTAAATATGTATGTCTGTTTAGCAGTTTGAAGAAAGTGTGAGTCCTTAATCTATTTCTTAAACGTGATTTGTTCAGCACATGGTGCTGTGTCGAAATTATGTATGTATTGTCCGTTACTTTACACTTTGAAAAACCGTTAGTTATATAAAAGTAAAGTATTAGCTGTGTACCTTGTTCGCTGCCTTTTCTCGTAGTTGGATGATTCATTCTTCTGTATGCAAGTCTGGTTGTTAATGCGAGCAGAGTTAGATGGAGTTTGTTAATTACATTGTAATTATGTTTGATATTTTCTAGACTCTTGTCTAATCCGAAGAGGAAATTTATACCTGTGATTGACTATATTGGATCGATATGGTAAGCCTTCGATTTGAGCTTTATAAATGTTTAAACCATGCGTTTTAGATGAACCAAATCTTTAATTATTATGTATAGGCTTTTCCAGTTTTGTAACAGCTTTGAACATACACTCTTTTTCTTTATTATGTAACCACTCTATCTTCCTTTGTCTTACCTCTATTGTTTGATTTTCGTATCAAAACTTTTCTTTTGAAACAGTTCGGCTTTTGATATTATTTTTGTTTTTACCAATATTTTCACGCGCGAATTCTTGCACTTGTTCTAGAAGTGTTTTGTAAGTCAAAATATTTTTTCTCACTTATCTGTTGACCGTGTACAGCATTTATATGTAAGATAAACTCTTAGCTATTTGGGAAAGATATGGATGTGCATTTGACTCTACCACTGTAAGCAAACTTTACAAGTGTGAGAAGGGTATCACAGACAGATTGATTGTTTAGGGTCCTACTAAAACTTTCGAAACAATCGTTAACTTATACGCTCAAACTAATTCAATAAACCGAGTATTGTACAAATTCTGACAGAAATTCACAACTCAAAATTCCGTCTTTGATCCGTGAACAAATTGAAGTGGAACACAAAACCATATACAACATTTTAAACAAAAGCAACGGATCAGTCTCTACTCATTTACAGAAACATATATGGCTTACCAGAAAGTATCAGCGGAGCTCTAGGGTGATACCTGTATACTTGTAATAACTTCTTGCATTCTCCTATGTTTGGCTGCTTTCATTCTTATGGTGATATTTGCTGGCGACACCACATAAAGCTGGTTGTTGACCTTGTAAATTATACAGATCAACAACACAACCGTACATAATTATGCCAGTATACTCTAATATCCCTCTGTATTCCAATGCAGTATTTTGTTGATTGTCATCGCTTTCCACGACTGTACATTTATCCGTCCTTAAATGTTTTCTGTGTTATTCTAGTTAGAATTGCTAGTCATTGCTATTTAGAAGAAAGTAATGGATTACTATTATGATCTTCGAGCTGACTTTGTTTTATCTCCAAATTATTCCAGTCAGGTAAAAGTACGTCATGAATCGACAGATCGCTGTTCTCGACGTTCCGTGCACTGATCAAGCATGTTACACTAACTGATTCATCTTTCACACCTGTGCTTCATCTTTGTATCCTTCATGTGTTTCTTCTATATTCGGCTGTCGTATGCAAAGTTTCCGGGGTCGACTATAGAGCCCGTCCGCATTATTACTAATGTTTCAAGGTTATATGTTCTATTATTGTAGCCATCTAGCTATTTTCCGGTTCTTGAGAAACTTCGTGCCCATAAAGATGAGAATAAACGTTTTTTTATGACATAACAATTGTCAACAAATAATTTTATTACCAGGGGACGATTATTAAAGCTTATTTAGCGTCTTCCTTCTGAAAGCATCTACCATCTCTTGGCAGTTTAGCACGTAAGATGGCACTACTTCTATAGCCGTAACGCTAAACATTGGTGTCTAAAATAAAGTTGCATCCAGGCTACAGAGCCCACAAAACTAATGCAGATGTGACGTCCTCGTTAATTTTAATAGGTATTTTGTATTCAAGGCTAAAACGAACTTCGTCTTATTCTCACAAAGTTTGCATAATGGGCGTGCTGTATCACCAAAACCCATTTACAAAAGTAGGAACCTCGTCCCCATAAACCTCCTTACTTGTCTACTTTTAGTAGGTAGAATGCTGACTTTTTAGAATTTGTTTTTACTAAAAACAAAAAAACAAAAATAATATCAAACAGGGAATGCCACGTACCAAAAACGCAGCCTCCCCAAAACGAGCCCCACAGCACCCAGAAGTGCACACCACCAAAGTTTGCATCTTGAAGTGAATTGAATACATTACCCAACCTCAATTTGAATTCTTGAGCCGATCGGCTTAGTGTTATAACCATGGAAACATGATTGTTTTGATCACTTTAGTAAATCTTAATATTTGAAATGTAATAGTCACTAAGGAAACTTATTATTTGGGGTTGAAATACATTTCTAATGATCCATGAATATTTGATATTTAAATCAAATTGATGATATGCGAGAAAGGAACATGAAAATATATATGCTTTGTAACGTCAGGAGTATCGCTGTCTTGTACAATTTCATACTCGATATTGAGTTTAAAAGCCCTTTCAGATAGTCAAAGTCACAAAAATGTCTAAAACGTACACCTTTTGCGCATATAAAGTTACTCAATAACGTCTTGATGATTAACTTGTGGTTTCTTCTCATCAGTAGAGTGCTGGATGAAATCATATTTATTAAAGTAAGATTATGTTTCAGTGAAAAGTGCAATATGATTGACATAGTTTTATTTATACTTCTCATTTAATAGAGCTCATACAAGGTGAACGGGTTTCGTTTGGATCTTACCACTAACCATATCATAACTAGTGAAGAAATATTTCATTAGTTAGATATTAGAATTTAATTAGCTTCGGGTATTTATTTATTTTTACAGTAACAGCAGTTGTGATTTTCTTTCTAAACAACTTTCGCTTTCGTGTAACGAAAAATATCACTGTATATGTGATTAAAAAGACATCCCATGTTTGTTATAAGCAAAGAACGTTCTTCAAAATTATAATCCAAGCGAAAACACAAACACCTTTAATTAGTCGTAGTTAAAGAGCGCTATGTAAAAACACTGTCGAAGAATATCCCACAATTCGTTGAAACAAAATCATATATAATGTTTTACAAATACAGTATTCGAATGATGATTTTATTAAACTGGTGATCTCTCTTCTGAATAACTTTAATTGTATAAAATAAATGAAGAGAGGATGAGTGAAAGGTTTCGTGACGACCATGAGTTACTTCCAGATATTCAATATGACCCATGAGAAACATATAACAATGCCTCATGTATTTTTCTAAAGTCATTCAAAGGGCTTGATTTATGATTAAAACATTCCGGAAAATAGGCGGAGTTTCGCCTGCAGTAAATCTCCCCAATATTTTCCATTTTTACCCCACTTCAAAGTAGTGATACATACAAATTAGAAAATAAATTCATTGTCATTATATAACAGTTATAATTACGAAAATTGAAATTGTGACATATGAACCTAAGTATCTTTTCTTTTAAAAGGTCCAAACTATTCCAGACTAAGCGTGGTTTTGATTCCTTATGTCAAAAAAACTGTTTTTATTTATTCTATATATTCCTTGATCTTACAGGTTGAATGTTGAATGTGGAATAAAACACAAAATTACTAGAAGTATAAGGCAGTTCTTAAATGTATATCTTTACATTTGTCATCCTTTTATATTCCTATTTTGATACAGATATTTAAATTGAAGTCATTTATACTTTTAATATCCAGTTGTTCATCTGCTTTCAATAATCGCACTTTAAAAACACGTCCTTCTTATAATCATTGACTTACAAAGTGACAGACACATATAGGTACATCGAAAACTATTTTCCATTTTATACAAATGTTTAAACTGCAAGGCAATGAAACGTATATTCAAATATCTCAAGTATAAAGATATATTATAATCATACCGTGAACACACATTTCATTCAAATAAGTAGCATACATGAAATAAAGACGAATTTGATCAAGAAAGTTTAAGATCAGACATTACCGCAGTGGACGTTTTAATATGTATCACGCAGAAGCTTTCATCGAAGGTTTGCTGAAAAATAATAGCTAGAGTCAATATGATATAAATCTAGACAGCTATAACGAGCATTTATCAATAGAGAAGGCGGGACTTAAAATAATATATACACGCAACAAGGTGGGTTTACTAAAAATGTTATGGACATTGGGTATTGATTTTTGTTCAGGCTCTTCAGCTTATACTTTTTTCAAGCCCGAGGCAAATCAAGTTATTTGGAGACATTTTGTTTGTAATTAGATTCATAAATTGAGAAAGTAATATACTTGAGAAAGGGATGTATTGACAACATTTGAGGTACAGTTTTTAATTACGATATCTGGATTGCAGTCAGTATATACCGCCAGTTATTTTTAATGTAGATACTTTGTATAATATGACAATTTATTTATCATGAGACACTTAATTTCCACCAATTAAACAAGTTGCTAATATTTGAGGTAACTAACTGGGCCTGCGCAGTAACCTCGGACTTAACCTACTGCTTACACACAACATTGTTCTTTGCTTATGATGTGTCTACATTACTTTTTCCTTTAATTTCATATTTGTACAGTTAACATTTATGCTACAGTGCCAATCATTTCTGTCGCATTTACCCAAGCAGTGAGAACTAATTCTGCTTTGTGTAAGTCTGGTTGTGATCTGTGTGATTGCCTATAGGTGTCGTCAATCAGAGGCTCTTCTTACTAAAATGGCAAAATATTAATATGTATATCTAAATATATAATTCAAATTTCTATCGAATCATGATAAAAAGACAAAACAGGCAGAACGAACAGACAGTAAAAATTAATTAAAACTGACGTCAAGATGAACTATGAAACGTATATCCAAATTTTCAATCTAATAGTATGTAATACAATTGTCTTATTATAAAAAATAGTTGTATAATATATATCATACTATTAAAATAATGTCAAATTTATCATAAACTATTTTAGGGCACTTAGAAATAAATATAAATACCTGACATGTAGTTATACAAACATACCAAAATAATTTGAAAGCTTACTACAGTTGCCAAAATTTACAAATGTTGTAATCTAAATTTTGAAAGAGAACGCAATCATGTGCAATTATGTGATCACTGTAGGTAGACTTCATTTGCTTTTACAGAATATGCAGAAATGTTAAATACCTATAAATCACTAGTTACCGAGAAAATACCTCAATGAAAATGTACCAAGTTTTTATTCAACTGAACTGCTGTACAAGACGTTTTGTCATGTTGAAAATTTATGTGTACTTGTATTTTTACGCCAAAGAATAAGGCAAATGCAATGCTTTTGTTAAATGTGGAACCCGCTGCTGGTACCGAAAATGTAAATTTCAAAACAAATCACACCATAGTAGACTATCAAACGTTAGCATAAATACTATAAAAAACCTTATTTTTTATACTAAAAAACAAAAATAATATCAAACAGGGAATGCCACGTACCAAAAACGCAGCCTCCCCAAAACGAACCCCACAGCACCCAGAAGTGCACACCACTAAAACAATCAAACTTAGAATCAATACATTGTATTTCATTTTGACCCTAGATCCCAACATGGGTATAAACAATATTATTTATTGTGTAATTTGATACCATATTGTGTGATGCAGACTTTAAATATAATCATAATGTCTACGACTCTACACAAATGTCATCACCGATATACTTTAACATACATGTACACTTTTTGCTAATCGACGACTTATTAGTGTGGTTGTGCTGTGTCACAACACATTTTGAAGTAAAAATGAAATCCGACTTTTGGTTTTTACTAGAGAAAATTCGGTCTGATAAAAAGCAAAAATGTTCAGTTCCAGCAGCGGGTTTCATCTTCTACTATTTGACCTACTCATTGTGACCAATATTCGATGAGTCTTATTTCGCTTATAACAGTCATAAAATCATGGTGGAAAACCAAACAACATTATTTGCAGTTCCAAATGCATACGTAAAGGGCCGGCTTAAATCTCATTTTACACTCCTAGTAAATAGGTCATATGGAGCAAAGCATCATCACAAATACCGAAGATTATTTTTTTTTATAAATATACAGAGCCAAAACTGCAAGAGAGCTAGGTAGCTCAGTTGGAAGAGCATCCTAAAATTGGCTTAAAACTAGTTTAGGAAGGTCTCAGGTTCGAATCCTGACGTAGCATCTTGCATTTTCATCTAATTTCTCAACTTATATATGCTGTTTTTGAAACGATTTCCAGAGTCTTTTGTTACAGTAATTTTTATTGAAATGTCACTTCGACCTGTTTTCTGTCCTAAAGACAGGGTACAATTTTACTTCAGTCGATGGATGTCCTACCTGCAAGAACTTTGAGATATATCAAAGTTTGGTTCACATCCATACAAAGAATGTCATTGTTAGTCGCAACGCAAGTCTTGTAGGTCAGATCAGTAGAAAGAACATTGGTGCGGACGCGTAAAAATGCCAAAGACAGATTGATGTCGTCAAATGTTTCGTATACTTTTTATTTCTTCTGAATAATTCAAGTGTATGACCTGCCTGCAAAGCTGTTACTCTCGTTACAAGATTTTGTTTTATAAACCGTAACAGGGACAGATCATTTATAATTTTCTCTAAATGTTCATTATAGTGTGTACGGCCATTTTGTTTATTTACATTTCTTCATTATATGTACTTTAACTTTTGACATCTCTGTCTGGGCCAAATATTCTGGCCCTCAATTCTTCAACCACGCACTAGACCTAGTATACAAGTCAGCTATGTATATATCCAGAACAGATCTAATTTTTAAAATAATCCCGAAATGGCCATAATGTTTTTACATCTATAACATAGCGTCATTCAAAAAGGCCGCGAGACACGTGGTGTAACGTCATCGCCTCGCACGCAGTGTTTGAAAGGAAACCGCTCTGTTATAATATACAATATTCATTAAATAATGATTCGTTTCCAACAAAAAAACTACAACCTTTTTTTAAAATCGTTATACTTAAAAATCGTATATTCATTGTAACGACTCAGTATTCTGCGAACTTCCAGATATAGGGAACTAATTCTCTTGGCCCGATTTTTAAAAAATCATATTATGTATTTAATATGAAAATGTAACATGAATATTACACACTCTGGATACAAGGAATAAGCTTTAACGCCCCCAAGGAGTTCGTTATACATGGAGTTTACTTTATTAGCGTAGCACCAAAGCGAGTGCATAAGCTCAATTTCGGATGAAAGTAGGTCAGAATGCTTAGACCAACGCGTGTTTGTCTGATGCCTATTAAGAAACTTTACTGTTAAGCCTCCTAAGATTGACTTAGATAAACATTCCCGGTATATTTTAATCTTGCATATGTATCGGGTTACATTGCTCAGCTACCAAATAAAGAAGAAATTTAGAATAAAGTTTGCTAATAATTCATTATCTGTCGACTTGGATACCTCAGCTTTTCTGGGATTGGTTAGTTCAGCAATTATTCTCCTAGATACGTGTTAGCTTCGAATGCTTACACAAGGATGACTAAGTGAAGCATATAGTTTGGATAATCGTTCTCTTAGTCATTTGTAAGCTAGATTGCTCAGCTACTTAATGATGACTTCTTTTTGCATTTCATTTTTGAATAATCCTCTAAGATATGTGATGCTTAGTATTGCTCAGATACTTACAATGACTTCGTTTTCATACACTTTGATAGTTTGTCTCTGAGAAATGTGTCGGCTTGGATTGCTTAGCGGTTCAATGATAATTAGGCTTAGCAAATATCTTAACAATAATGTTAGTTATATGTTTGTGTTAATTTTTCCCCTCCTCACGGATGTCTTCGTATAGCCAATATTCTGATGATAAGTGCCAAGCTATGTTTCGGTTTAGATTATTAAACCACTCAAGGATGACTAAGTTATACTATATTTTGATAATTATTCTGTTAACAATCTGTCGACTTGGGCTGCTCTGCTACAGATGATTGTGTTAAGCATACATATTTTAATGCTTATTGTTTTAAATATGTGTGTTTGAATTTCTCAGCAAATGAAGGATATCTAAGTTTGGCATATATTTCCATAATTGCTTTTTAGTCCTTAGTTTGGTTTGAATGCTCTACTGCTCAATAGTAACTTAGTTGGGCATATATGTTAATTGTAATACTCATAGATATATGTCGGCAATGATTGCTCAGCCATTCAAGGATAACTAAGTGTTGCGTAAATTCTGATGATAATTATCTCTGATTTTGTGTCGGCATCGATTGCTCACCTAGTAATGAATGACTAATTTTATCATATACCCTGAAATTTGATCCATTTAGGGATATCTTAGTGTTTGTGATAATTTCCTCGTTGATTTGCCAGCTTTAATTTCTTAGGGATTATTTTAGAAAACATTTAGATTATAATTATCTTACAGATATTTCGGCCTGGAGTACTCAACACCTTCAGGATCACAATGTTTAGTATATATATTACATATTCGTCTCAAGGATAACTCAATTAAAAAAATATTTTCAAGATGATTCTCTTGGTTACTTCTCGACTTGGCTTTCTCAGCTTTGATAATAGTTCTCTTACATTTGTGTCGTACATGATTGTTCAGCTATTAAAGATGAGTAAGTAGAGCACACATTTCGGTCACTTAAAGATGAATTGGTTTTACATATACATTTTAACCAGGTTCCAAAGAAATTAGGTTATTAGACTGGGATATACCGTTGAGCTGCCGGGCGTGTGGACGGCGTCACATAGGGGTTTTCGGTCAATAACTTTAGATTGGAATGAGGTATTGCCATGGAACTTAGTTTATAGGTAGCTTATATAGAAATGTTCCTCGGGAGTGTTTTGAGGATTTCTAAGGACAAGGTCAAGGTCGCTGTTACTAAAAATGTGAAAACGGTCTCCGTCCTATAACTTGTGTTGAGAAAGAAGTATTGCCACGAATATTGGTATGTAGGTACGCTTATATAGAGATGTAGATTTGGATTACATTTAGGGTTCCTTGAAGAAAGGTCAACGTCGCTTTTACTAGAAATAGGAAAACGGGTTTCTGACCAATAACTCTAGATGGGAAAAAGGTATTGCCATGAAGCATAATTTGTAGATACCTTATATCGAGATTTAGCTTTTAATTGCTCTTTAGATACTTACGGTTGCTGTTTCTAAAATTTGAAGAAAAAAAACAATTTCCAGTAGATCTAATATGGGAATGAGGTATTACCATGAAACTTGAAATATTGGTAGGTTATATGAAAATTGTCTTGAAGTGGCATTTTGAGCCCCTAAGGACAAGATCAGTCCTTTTTACTGAAAAAAGAAAAGGTAACACCGGCCAGTAACTCTAGGTTAGAATAAGGTATTGCCATGAAACCTGTAAAGCAGAAAGTTTATATGAAAGTTTGTTTGCAGTTAGGTTATATGCAGACAAAGCTTAGTATTACTATTGATGCAGAGGCTCTGGCAAGGTTTTATTGCCTCTAAAAATGAAAAACAACTGAAATAATTGAAAACGTCTCCCGCTGGTTATATGTTGAAAACATAAGTGTCATTGCCGTGATCCTTGTATCATAGTCCTATCAGATAGTTATCAATTTGGAATGTTCGGCTGACCAACACTTAGCATTCGCTTTGGTGATATGTGTCGCCTTATATTGCACAGCCACTAGGATAAAAGGATAAAATAAGTTAAGACTGAATTTTGATAATAATTGTTTTTAGTCAAAATTATGTCAACGCTTGCCCTTAATGTTGTTATTTTAGCATAATTTTGAATGATTATTACATATGTCACTTTTCAGCATGGACTGCTCAGTTATTCAGTGATGACAAAAATTTGATATTATTATGATAAATATATTTTTCATTTGTGGGCTTGGTTTGCTTAGCTGTTCAGAGAAGACTAAGTTTAGCAAACATTTTAATGATAATTCCCTAAGATACTTGTCTTTGATTGCTAAGCTACTACGAGAAAGCTTAGCTAAGCATAAATTTTGATAAGAGGTTGTTTAAAAAAGTGAAAACATCAATTTAGATCAACAACATGCATTTGAGAATATAGCATTTTGCATTCTTAGAATCAAGAGTTGGGAATTTAAGGAACATCCCTTTGCCTCAATGCGTCATTACAAAAGCTTATGTCAAAGTTCGAGAAAATCAAAAATCTTCAAAAATCCAGATGCAGCTGGTAGAATGGCTGCTACACATTCAAAATATGATTACACTAAAATCGAGTCATAATAGAAGTAAAAGCTTTAGAGAAATTGAACTAGATATATTTTAAGAGTTTCTTGATAATTTTGAGACTCATGCAGTTTGAAGACTCCTGATGCTGAAGTCGTCCTCATGATAAATATGTAGCTAATAAATCTTTCGTAATTGTTCTTGTATAAATATCCCAATCAGATAATCCGGACAACTAGACACACAGTCAGAGTCTACTTCAATATTGAAAGTACATGCAAGGCTCTCGGTTCGAGAGGTGCTAAGTAAAATCTCTTGTGAATAGTATGATATAGAGGTTGGAATGTCATTTCAATGAGTAATAAAATCACTCTTTCAAATACTTACTACTAAAATAACAATGATTATATTACAAATAGCTATGGAAATATTAATGATATTGGACTGGCAAAATCGTTTTGGAATAGAGATCTAATTAAAATGTGTTGAACTGATGATTACGGGGATGATGAATGAAATAGGATTTACAAATAATTACTGTTATATAAATGTAATGGTTTACACATATCAAGTTTTACCTATGGTAATAGTTTTTCTACTTATAATACAACATCATAATGCTGAACTGATAATGGTAATAGTTGTTTCTTTTTTTTATCCTACTTGATATTCCTGCCTGTTTTGGAACTGCTAATGAGAGAAACCTGCTGTCACCGTAACAAGATGGGAGTACTTCCATAACATGGTGAATTATTGTCTTTTAATTTCATGGTAAGGAGAATATATTGTAAAACTAGGTCTTACCCATATGTAAAGATTGATAATTATGGACATAGATCTAGATCTATCACTTTTTGCTTAATTCTAAAGTATTTAATACCCCACTTTGTTTCGTAATTTGCGACCCAATATGTCGTCCTAGAATTTACTTAGCCGTTATGCTAAAAGCCTAAAGCACATATTAAAACGAATTTGATTCGATACGTAACTCAAACTGTTGAAGATGAAGACACCCGATGTAGTCCATTAATTTTTCAGTACATTTACAGTAATGGCGTTCAGACGGACAAAGCATTTCCAACTGATTTTTTTCTACGAGAGAACGCTACTGGCTACAGTATCTGGTTAGCAGGCATATTTTCTGTAAAAATGGAAAACATTTCCCCTATCCAGATTTTCCGACCCTGACATAATACATAATATGTGCAAGCGACGATAGGAAGATGCGCAGGGACGATCACACGATGCGATGACGATATTCATATCGCATTGTCCAATCGCGTGTTCGCATCGCCCTATCGTGTCTTCGCATTGTATTAACGCCTCTTCGCATCCTGACCTTAACGAAACAAGTAAGACCTACATGTATATTGCAGCTGGTTTTGTCCAAACAGCAGTGAATAAGGGTATGTACCTACAAATGAGGAAGGCACATGCATATCCAACAGGTGATCTCTTAAAAGCGTATAAATTCTACGCGCTCCGAAAAAGGTGTATGTTCCGTACTTGTTGCGCCAGGCTATAAAAATACGGTATACTATTAGATAGTTTTGCGTCGGATCCACTCGTGTCGCCTAGATTTGTTATTCATACTACGTCATCTAATGAATACGTCACGAGCAAGTTTCGGATAATTATATTGTCGTTTTAAGATCAATAGATCTAGGTCATTACTGCCTGAAGGAAAAGGATTTAGAATGGATTATGGAGTGTTCAGGGTTATACTGTGACATGCATGTTGGGCCACTGTCTAAATGAATGCGTGTTTCAATTGCATGTTATGCTACTTCACCTGAAATTGAACAACTGTTTAAGATTTTTCCAAAATGTTTAGTGCTGTCATGACTCATAGACTGGAGTAAATCTGAAATGTGTGACGGACTTTCAAACTTACACTGGTACGACATTAGCCTAGGCTAGGAATCATTAGAAAGCAGGAATTATCAGGTAGATATCTAAATCTTTGCTATTCTAGATCTAATGAGATTTTCAAAAATGTTTGTACATTTTACTTTTAAACGTTACTTTTGTTATTATATACCTTATTAATAACCATGCATCTGATTGTAATATTGAAATGTCCCCCGAACATTTTATAGAAAAACACGTAAACTTTGGCGTAACTTCTCTGTTACGGGAGAGTAAACGTCAATGGCGTCCAATGTAAACAATGGCGAGTCTCCATAGAAAAATAAAAATCGGCATCTTTACAAAATGACGTGATTGTTTCAAAAACGCTTAAAATTCCTGAGGATGACTTTTTTGTAGATCACAAAACTGGTCAAATTTATAAGACAACCACTCAAGTCTTCAGTTCAGGTCAAAGTTTGGGGTCCAAAGTGGAATGGAACAGACTTTAGATACGATTGTGTTAGAGCCAACTAGCTTGAAGAAAACATATACATTTCTGAAGCTTCCTTCTATGGTAAATTCGAGAGAGGGCAGAACATTGTTCGTTAAGTTACATATAAAGTATGGAAATTCCTAATGGTTGCATTATAGGTTAATTGAATCTAGTAAGCTTACACATTAAGTAATAGGTCCAGAGAAAGATTGAGCTTGAAAATGTTGACAGTCTTTTTAGATTTTCTCTCAATGTAATTATATCTTAAATTTTTACTTTAGATTTCATTGAAACCACCATAATATAATTGTTAATTTAAACAAAATATATCAGTTAAAGTACCAGAACCACAATTACAAGTAGCTCTAATATTTCACAGAATGATATCTTACCAGCAGAAATTACCTTTATTTGTATCACAAACATTCATAACTTTGCTTTTGAATCGAAAAGAATATGCCTGAACTATAGCGCAGTTTTTCTTTCAATGATATAGGGGGAAAACAGAATGATTTTCTGGCAATTAATTCTCATGACGAAACGACTTGAGTACGAACGAAATGCACATGTTAACATTATTTTAGAGTAAATAGAACATGGTTCATCATTATCCAATCAGTAAATTTATTTTTCTGTATCTGTTAATTCAATATGATCTTTGGACTTTAATAAATGGCTAGATACTAATTAAACAATAATGGTTCATGGTAGAATAAGAGTTTTCTAAGTGGCTTGTTTGAGTTGAAAATGCATTGTCAACTCAGTAATATATCATACTGGTATTAAATGTAGCAAGTTGTTCTATAACAGGTAAGATAAAAACATTTGGTATAATTAAAGAAAACTCTGTCTCTCCATATTTAGTCAAAGTAGCTAAGATAATTGCATTAATCCAGAAATGTTTGAGGCACACTTTGTTTCCACCATTTAGAATGAAAAAAAGAGAAACAACTTTTACAGACTGAAATACTAGAATACTAATAATAGAGGATATTTGTTTGTTTTGAGTGGATATGGTATATATCTCACCAAGAAGTGATACAATTGTAATATTTTCACGAGCGCGAGGCGCGAGTTAAAATCTAAAAATTGTATCACTTTGAGTTGAGATATATTCCATACCCACCTTAAACAAACAAATTTTCTTTTTATTTTATGCTAACTATTAAAACAAAAGCAAATTATGTATATGCACTACTTAAAAAAAGTAGTTCCGGCAGACCCATATCACCCACATTGTGACTGATATGAAATCTATATCATCACTCTATATTTCACTGATATAACACAGTATTTCTTTAGTAAGCATAAAATAAAACCGTATACTATATTTGATAAGATGCACATCATTTCGAAGTTTAATTATATGCTATGTCCCGGCATTACCTAATATTCATTATAAGATATAAGAGTTTCAACCTTCCAAATAATAATTCAATAAAAAGGACATGCATACAAATTAACCTTGTTTTCGTTACGTATAATATATGCTTATTTTCATAAAATTACTATTTTGTTTTGTCAATTTGTCTAATTGAGTAAATAAATAACGAATATTTTTGAATTGGTAAATGTACTTACTTCTTTTCATATATAATATTTTAACTCATTAAATAAATGCTAATTATTTTAGAGGAATCCCCTCAATTGTTTATCATGATGATATACCTAACATTTTACTTTTATGAGTTGATTTTACACACTTTATGTTTTTTTCATATCTTAAACAATTTACCCTAGTATGCTCTTTGCAGTGAACAGGATAAAGGAGTCGGATCTCGTAAACCATAAAACTGGTCGAGTCCTGACACATCTTGGGTAGGAAAAAGATGAAAGTTTGATTGCAAAGATAGGGTCTAATACGAAACGTCTATCCATATATTGCTAAAAGTTTTAAAACTTTTTTTTAAATTGATGCAATATAATTTGAGTACTTTTTATCACAGGTAAAAGTATGTTTTTGCTTGTAGACCGTGAAATTACTACCCATATACAATATTTAATCAGGTGAGAGACATATACGGTTCGTTTCAATCTTAATGGATCTGTTTACTCATGTATGTAGTATGATATAATAGCTTGGTTATATAAAAAAAAGCACATTAAGCCTAAAACATAAAGTGATGTGAAACTAATTAACTGATTCATATTACTTATATAAGCCTCAATGCTTTTACATTTCTTTAAATTTTTCATCTTGATGAGTTGAAGTTTGTCTTAGTGTCCCCTTCTTGTCATAAATTCAAGTCTGTTTTAACAAAAACTCATACTTTTTAACATCTTAACATACTTTCAATTTCCCTCACAATTTGCATAACATATACCAGAATGTTATACAGACTTTTTTTCAAAATAAATTCAGGTTTCCATGCGGCACAGAACAAATAATGTCGCCAGGCTACATAACTCAGTACCCTGTTTAAACATTTGGCTAGTGATATAACTGCACGATGAAATGACAATTAGCGACTGGCTCCAAGATCAAAATAGATTAAATAGTGAGATGATGCCTATCACTTTGGCCTTTTGTTTTCGTAAAGCCTTTTGTAACGTACATTCGGAATCTATACAGTAGGCGCCAGCATATCCTTTTAAGTCTCTTTCTGATACAAAGGAATAGCACATATGGTTTGATGGTGAGTGGAATTTGTGAGAAACAGATCAATCTTTAATGTTTTATAAAATCATTAAGAACGAAACATACTGATCGTGTCTATGCAGTGGGATATGGAAGATTTTTCACTGAGTTTGAGCAATCAAAATGTATCAAATTACCTTAGGTTACATTATCGTACGAAAACAAGAATTCAAGTATTTTTCTATCTTCTAAGACATTGGACATTTTTTATTCATCAGGCAGTTCTTATTTGCAGCGGAATATAGGTACCTTCAGTTATTGATAGAACACAACTATATTTTATCTTACTGAAAATAAAACTATGACATAAAAGATATCCATTCAGACATGATTTTACTCTGCTACTAGTACATGAATAGATTTTGACGTTCTACGCTAACCAATCAGTTTTTCCAAGTAATATTCCCGTTGATTTTCCTTGTTTGATTTTGATCCTGATGTTTTCTTTTTTTTTAAACTGTGCATTTCAGTAAAGTATGGTAGAGAGTTTGCGTTTCTGAAATATAACGAGTATAATCAACAAAAAAACAAAAATAATATCAAACAGGGAATGCCACGTACCAAAAACGCAGCCTCCCCAAAACGAACCCCACAGCACCCAGAAGTGCACACCACCAACACACACACACACACACACACACCCACGCACACACACACGACACACACACACAATCATGTACACACACACATATACACTACCAACACACACTAGCATACAAAGCAAACACACGAGGACAAAACGAACAATTAAAGGAACACAGTGGGGCACCGCCTGGAACGGTCAGTGGCAAAAACACCACTGGGGAGCTTAAACCGGTTTATGGTGCGCACCCAACAAGTTCATTCTAAAAACTTATTGAGAGAGGACTGTAATGTAATGTGTATAAGAACTTTTTCGCACTTTGCATATCATTGCCTTAACGACTGGAACTAGTCAAAACGTGTAAACGTTAAGTAAATTTAGCGTATTTTACTCACAAAACGAGATAGAGCCAGTGTTTACAGGCAGTGATATACAAATAATATGGGATGCAATCTACCTCAAATGTATGGGGTTTACTATTTCAGTATCGTTAGACATATGTGACGCATTTTAATTCCTTTAATTATTCAAATTCATATAGATAGATCTCTATATATTGCATATCGGATATCACACAATATAGTGTAAGTATTTTCTATACTTGTAGCTGTCTTTTGAATAATACATTATGGACCTTTGATATAAACCGAAACATTGAAAGCCTGCGATAAATCATGTGCAATATTTGTACCGCCTCCAGCCTCTTGAATCCTACCAAAGATACAAAACATTTCAAATTTAATATTTGGACCACAGGATATGTAATTCCTAACTGAGTAGTATGCCTTAATTATTCTTCACAATGATAATGTAAACTGAAAATCTTTTGAGAGTACTTCAAACATAGATACAATGTATCATTGATAGTGATTAATTTCCAAAACTGCATTCCTCTACCTTTAATGATTTTAATAAAATGATTGAAGTCTGTTATATCAAATAGTGGTTTTCGTAGACGCAAATACAGTCCTTATCAATCCCTTTTCGTAACAATCTTAGATACATTGTATGAAAGTGGATAATAATGATTTTGGTCGCTAACAGCTGCTCAGGTAGCTGCTCACAATAATTCAGTTTTACTGGGATGTTTCTTTGAATTACAATCTACTTTAGTGTACAATTACGGAATATGTTTTTATTCAAAGTTTACGTAATGGATTAATAAAGGTTTGAATGCCAATTACTTTCTTTTCAGTGTGCGGTGTACATTGTTTTGCATACAAAACCTAAGAACTATATATAAGGTTTATGCTTGTCAATTTTCATGCTTGTCGCCAATTTTCATGCTTGTCGTGGTCATATTGCGGAATCCATCGAAACTTTTTGTGTTAAATGGTGTCGTCGTGAGAATGCTGATCCAAATGCATTAACGTCTTGGAAACGAAGTATTTTTAACATTGTCGATTCTCGTATAAAATTTTACCAAACAAATGAACACCTACTTCCATCAAAACCCAAGTTTACTTTAAGACATCTGAAAAAGGAAATCCAAGAATTTCATTCTAAGTATGTCTTAGTTCCAGCAGACAAGGCGGCCAACAATATTATCATCATTTGACGCCTACATTATATTAATGTTTTACAAAACGAACTAAATAGCACTAAAGCTTATATATTGAGTCCTTCCGTTGAACAAAATGTGGTCACTGATCACATCAGTGAAGTTTCTAATTTGAAAGTTCGTATAGATGATCAACATATTAAACTTCCTAATATGTACTGGATTCCTAAATTACATAAACAACCATATAAAGCTCGTTTCATCGCTAATTCAAGCTCTTGTACCACTACAAATATTTCAAAACTATTAACATCTTGCCTAACTGCTATAAAAGCCCACGTGCAAAGATATTGTGATAAAGTATACGAAAACTCTGGTAAACATTTATTTTGGTCGATCAAAAATTCTGGCGAAATCCTGGATAAGTTTAAAGTTAATAATTACAAAGTAACTTCAGTCAGTACATACGATTTTTCTACTCTGTATACCACTTTACCACATAATTTGATAAATGACAAGCTAACTGCCCTAATTCAAAAGACTTTTGCCAGGGAGAATGTTACATTTCTCGCCTGCAATTTCGATAAAGCTTTTTTTACTAGCTGTATTGTTAAACATTATACTATGTGGACCTGTGACGAAGTTTGTAAAGCCCTTTCCTTTTTATTGAACAACATTTATATAAGGTTTGGGAATGCAGTTTTCAGACAAGTAATCGGTATTCCCATGGGAACAAATTGTGCACCCCTTGTCGCAGATTTGTTTTTATATTGTTATGAAAGAGACTTTATGTTGAGTCTTTCTCCAGATACGCAGGCAGACATTATCACTGCTTTTAATAATACATCACGCTATCTGGATGATATTCTTAATATGGATAACCCGTTTTTTGGTCAATTGGTGGACACTATTTATCCCCGGGAACTCCAGTTAATTAAAACTAACAATTTGGATACTGGTGCTTCATTTTTAGATTTACATCTCTCTATTGATAACAATATTATACATACCAAAATTTATGACAAGAGGGATGATTTTAATTTTAGTATTGTAAATTTCCCCCATTTGGATGGGGATGTACCTCATGCTACATCTTATGGGGTATACATTTCTCAGTTAATTCGGTTTGCCAGAGCGTGTAGTCATGTTGAGGATTTCAATGAACGTAATCAATATATTACAAATAAACTTCTTCAACAGGGCTACCGTTATTACAAATTGCGTAAATATTTTGCTAAATTTTACTATCGTAATTCTGATTTGGTTTTGAAATTCAATAGTAATCTAAAGACTCTTCTGCGAGAAGGTATTTCAAAACCCGATTTTTATGGGAATGTGGTTTACAAACTTCGTAAGATTTTGGGTCATGGCAATTTTCCAACTGTATTTGCTAAAATTATAAAACGTTTTGTTAAAAGAGGTTACGACCCAACTGTTTTGAGACACACCGCATGTTTGGTGTTCAACCCGTTTACAGTTGGACGCTATGCTTCCCTCTTTGATTGTGTCTGACGGAAGAGGGGGAGGACTCTGTGATGGGCAGTTTTTAAATCCCACTGGGACGAAGCTGTTTTGATTTCTGTCCTCTGGCCTGTTTCGTCGGGCCCTTAAGGGTGTTTCTCTTGGTGCTCTGCCTTCTGCAAAGGCATTGAGTACATACGTTTTTTGGTTCTCAAGTTTGCTTTTTATATATTTATACACGAGCATTTTTGTGTTTTACATACCATGCCTTTTGTTTCCATTGCGTGTGTTAGAGATTCACCTAGCAGGGATTACTTTTATTTACACTGTCCTGTGACTTTGGAACATGGTGGGGGTAAGAGTGAGGTTGGGTGCGCACCATAAACCGGTTTAAGCTCCCCAGTGGTGTTTTTGCCACTGACCGTTCCAAGGCGGTGCCCCACTGTGTTCCTTTAATTGTTCGTTTTGTCCTCGTGTGTTTGCTTTGTATGCTAGTGTGTGTTGGTAGTGTATGTGTGTGTGTGTACATGATTGTGTGTGTGTGTGTGTTTTGGGGAGGCTGCGTTTTTGGTACGTGTCATTCCCTGTTTAATATTATTTTTGTTTTTTTGTCATTTTCAAAGACCATTAAAAATCTAAATACGAGCAAATCTTGGGTTTAGGGCAGCGGCTACATCTTATGGATCTTATGATATGTACAATATGTTGACCAAGTAGGAAACTATTCATTGTCCTAGATTTGATTAAATCACCGAAAAAGGAAATGCTTAATTGTTATTCACCTTTCATTAATATTTTTTTATTGTATTCCTTTTTATAAAATTAAAGTGCAGAAAATCTCCTATTGGAGGTGGTAGGCAGATATTAGTAACTAACCCTCTTTGAGCGAGTTAGTTAAGTAACACAGTTTTCGTCTATTTTGATATGTGCTCATACTTTCACATTTGTGCGCTTATATTTGATAAAAGATTACAGAGATAGACTGACACAGTCCAATAAGCTTTGTTTTGTCTAAACATAGGTATAACCAAACAAGTCATAACTTTTCTTACCAGTGAACATGGATAAGAATCCACATCAGAAGTAGATTTCAGTCGGCCATAGGATATCATGATATTTTTCATAACTGACTAGTATTGCTCAATTTTTAAAAACAATTGATGACCTGTGGTATTTGTCAAAACATGTAAATGAATCTGTCATAAAGAGCAGTGTAATTTACGTTACTTTACGTGCAAACTAGATATTTTTCTCTTCTTTTTGTAATCTCTACACCTTTGTGATTTAATTTATATCAAACATAATCATTCAGCTCAACAAAGACCCGAATCCATCATGCCTGTTAATTTGATAAAGCTGATATATGAAAACTTACTATGGTGCAACCAACTATAATGGGATACAAATATAAATCGTATATAAACATCCGTCAATCGGACAGGTTGAAAATGACAAAGACCACTCACATTTACAAAAAGGTGAATACATCACAATTTCCATTTGTATATTCTGGACATGACACTGACACTACATTATTCAACTGTAGAGTATTCTAATTCATACTTATTTTTTGCCTGTGTTTAATGTTTATTCTAATGTGCCTATGGTATATTTCTATAGTCAATTCGAGTACTTTAATCATATCGGACAAGTACGCGGAGTTTCGGACATAAAAGTAGCTCCTTCCGACTTTTCTCATTTACTGCTCCGTGTATATCATTTACGCCCTCGTGAATTATTCCGCCCGGTCCATCACCTCTGGGTAATGCTTCAATTTTAATAAAGCACTCAAAGATATAGATTATTTCTTAATTCATTACTGGTTAATATTTAGATCAAAAGCCTGTTATTTTATACTACATAAAATGTAGTAAATTTACAAGTTTGCTCAAACGACCACCAGTATAGTAACACGGGACTTAAGTCCAAAAAACTATGTTCGGCCGTAGGAACACATTCAAACGCAATATAATTAACATTAACTTACGTTACATGTTATTTAATACAGAGTTCCTCAGCTATTGTGCAATTGTAATAATCAAAGATATAATCAAACAACTCACACACTCTTACAATGAACATGGAATAGAGTCCATATATATTTCACCTGTACTTATTTCAGCAAATGGATTCTATGTTACCTTTGATATAAGCAGTTCAGACAACTAACAAAATTGAAAATAATTGCTGAAGTTATAAAAATGAGTATTTTATCACTTTGTCAAATAAATAAAAGCAAAATATCTTAATAAATGTGAAATGAAGAGTTGTGTAATCTACGTTACGTCATGTTACTAGGAGAATAGAACTACAATTCACAATACCCCCTCAATGTTTGCATCGAAAATGCATGTTTTGTAATGGTCACTAGGTTTCTAGTCACAGTCAACATTGAATGCAATTCGTTCAACAACATGTATAACCTTTATCAAAATCAAATATATATATATATATATATACTACATATAGTATATCCAATTGATGCTTATTATGATTTCAAAAAGTGCAGAAACATGACCCAAAAAACAATTATTGCCGAATATATAAAATATCTGGATTTAAGACCTTTGAAAATGATTGAAATCTAACCATGTGAATGACTCTTACATAAACATTATTGTAATCTACGATACGTTACGTTACTATAAGACTAGATGTGCGATTTTCAATACACTTTCTTTTTTATGCCACATTACATATTTTCAAATTAAACAATAAATTTTTACTTCTTAATCTTTAAGTGATTAAAATCGCGTCAAATATATTGTCAGCTCAACAGAGATGTGTTCCCGTATGCTCATTTAAGTTGGAGCACAGTTGCTACAGTTGAAATTATTGTGGTAATCATTGATATAACCAAACAAACTACACACTCTTTTCCAAAGAACATGGATTAGAATCTGTATCTCCTGTAGATTGCATAACAGCCAAGGAATATTATGTTACATGTACATTTGATAACAGAAGTTCAAAATATTAATAGAATTGCTAATAAATGCTGAAGTTCAAACAAGTGCGTTTTTCAGCATTTGCCAAGTAATTTTAACCAAGATATATGAATGAATGTAAAACGAAGAGTTGTGTTTTCTACGTTACGTCATGTTTTCAAGAGAATAGAAGTTTACAATACCCTTCAAGGTTTGAAGGACCTTGAAGGACCAATTCATTCACCTACATATCAACCTTTGTCAAACTCAATAGATGATGAATACAATGTACATTGATTTTGTCTAATTGAAAAATATATATAATTTAATATATTCTCGTTTTAATGTTTGTTTATTAGCAGGTAATATTAATTTAATTTCATAAGTCAGTAATTTCATATAAGATAAATGTTGCTTAATACCCGCAACTGTAGAATTTTAGTAACAAAGTAAAAAAAATCTATGTACATTCAAGCGCAATGTTATTTACATTACCATACGTTACAAATGTTTTAGTAAAGAATTCTCATTAATTGTGCTATAATATAAATCAGTTTTCGACAAAAATAATAAACAAGTCTCTTTTTGTTCAATGAACATGGATTAAAGGAAACATTTAAAAATGAATGTGAAATGGACAGTTGTGTAATTTACATTACGTCATGATTTTAGGAGAATAGAACTGCAAATCACTGCAAATCATTGATATAAACTAACAAATTGCACACTCTTTTCCAATGAACATGGATTAGAGTCCGTATCTCCTGTAGATTGCATTACAGCCAAAGAATATAATGCTACATGTACATTTGATAACAGAAGTTCCGAAAAATGATGGAACTGATGATAATTGCTGAAGTTAAAAAAATGCGTTTTTCAGCATTTGTCAAGTAATTCAAACCAAAAAATATGAATGTGAAACGGACAGTTTCAGCCTCATGTTTTCAAGAGAATAGAAGTATACAATACCCGTCAAGGGTTGTATCAAAATAAGCATTGAAGGAGCAAAATGTATGCAAAGTTAATTATAATAATAGAAAATTCATAAAAATGACAATTATTGCCGAATATATTATAAAAAAAATGTGTATTTGAGGCGTTTGCAAAATGATTCACATCAAACCATGTGGATGAATTTTACATGAATAGAAATGTAATTCACGTTGTTTTACGTTACTATAATAGTAGAGGTGCGATTTTCATTATCCTCCTTATTCATGCCAAAACATATCTACTCATTTCACATTATTTTATAACTTCGCTTGAAATAAAATTGTACAGTTTAACAGAGATCTGGTCCTGTGTTTATAAAACTATTTTCATGCTCTACTAAGTTTGAGCACAAAATAAATTTATCTTGTAGCACCATATATTATAAGAAACTGGAGATCTACGGATAAAGATTAATTTAAATATTTACAGAAAACTCGTTTGATACACTTTCATTAAAAATTACAATCATATTGATCCCAGGTCTGAGCATGTAAATTGATTGAGTATGAAGTTGAAAATACCCTTCAAGGTTTGTATCAAAATAAACATTGAAAGAGCAATTTATTCACCTACATGTACAACCCTTGTCAAAGTCAATAGGAGGTAAATACATTAATTTTGTGCAATTAAAAAAAAATAGAAAACTTAATAGTCATAAACACATTTTTGTGTTTGTTAATTAGCAGGTAATCTTACAATTTTAAAAGTCAGTAATTTTATATAAGATAAATGTCGCTTAATGCCCGCATGTGTACAATCATAGCAACGGAGTCCAAAACAATGTGTACATTCAAGCGAAATGTAATTTACATTACGATACGTTACAGATATTTCAGTAAAGAATTCTCATTAATTGTGCTACAATATAAAAAAATTTGCGACAAAATACATAACTTAACAAGTCTCTTTTTGTTCTATGAACTTTGATTGAAAGAAGCATATATGAATGAAGAGTTGTGTAATTTACGTTACGTCATGTTACTATGAGAATAAAACTGCGATTCACAATACCCCTCAATGTTTGCTTTGAAAATACATGTTTTGTAATTGTTAAAAGGTTTTTAGTCACAGTCAGTTTTGAAGGAGCAATTCGTTCAACCACATGTATAACCTTTATCAAAATCAATATATTGGAGTAAAAACACTAGTCGATGGAAAACAAAATAGAAATTTTGTATATACACATTTTTATGTTTGTTAATAACCAGATAATATTTAGAATTTCATAAGCTTGTAATTTGTTGCTAAATGACCACTAGTGAAGAAATAGAGCAAATGAGTCCAAAAACTCTATTTGGCCGTATATATACATTTAAGCGCAATGTAATGTACATGACGATGTTTCAGTAGAGAGGTTATCATTTATTGTGCTTCAGTTTAAACAAGTTTGCGAAAAAAAGATATAATAAAACAAGTCTCTTTCTGAATAATGAACATGAATAAGAATCCATATCACCTGTAGCTTATAGTATATAAAGTTGATGCTTTTTATGATTACAAAAAATGCAGAAACATGAAAAAAAAGACAATTATTGCCGAATAAATAAAATATGTGGATTTAAGGCCTTTGAAAGTGATTGAAATTAAATCACGTGAATGACTCTTACATAAATATTATTGTTATTTACGATAATTTACGTTACTATAAGAGAAGACGTGCGATTTCCAATACATTTTCATTTTTATGCCACAATAATTATCTTCAAATTTAACATGGATTTGTTACTTCTTAATCTCTAAGTGGAGGTATATGTTCCGATGTGTTAAGAATGTTTCAGTAGAGAGTGTATCATTTATTCTGCGTCAGTTTAAACAAGTTAGCAAAAAAGATATAATGCAAGAAGTATCTTTCTTAATAATGAATATGGATAAGAATCCATATCACCTGTAGATTCTAGTATATTCAATTGATGCTTATTATGATTACAAAAGTTGCAGAAACATGACAAAAAAGACAATCATGGGCGAATATATTAAATATTTGGATTTAAAACCTTTGAAAGTTATTGAAATCAAATCATTTGAATGGCTCTTACATAAATTTCATGGTAATTAACGATACTTTACGTTACTTTAAGAGTATATGTGCGATTTCCAATACATTTTCTTTTTTATGTCACAATACATATCTTCAAATATAACACTATTTTGTTACTTCTTAATCTTGAAGTGATTAAAATCAAACAAAATATATTTTCAGCTTAATGATATTGTATTCCCGTTTGCTCATCTAAGTAGGATCACAGGTTTTACAGTTGAAATAATTGTGGTTATCATTGATAAACGAAAAAAAGTTAAAATAAAACAAGTCTCTTTCTTAATACTGAAAATGGATTTGAATCCATATCACCTGTAGATTATAGTTTATTCATTTGATGCTTATTATGATTATAAAAAGTGCAGAAACATGATTAAAAAGACAATTGATGCAGAATATATAAAATATGTGGATTGAAAGCCTTTGAAAGTGATTGAAATCAAACCATGTGAATGGCTCTAACATAAATATTATTGTTATTTACGATACTTTACGTTACTATAATAGTAGATGTGCGATTTCCAATACATTTTCTTTTTCATGCCACAATACATATCTTCAAATTAAACAAGATTTTCTTACTTCTTAATCTTTAAGGGATTAAAATCGCATCAAATATATTTTCAGCTCAACAGAGATGTGTTCCCGTATTCTCATGTAAGTTGGAGCACAGTTGCTACAGTTGGAATAATTGTGGTAATCATTGATATAACCAAACAAATTACACACTTTATTCTAATTTACATGGATGACAGTCTGTATCTCCTGTAGATTGCATTACACCTAAGGAATATTATGCTACATGCACATTTGATAACAGAATTTCAGAAATTGATACATGTGATAATAATTGCTGAAGTTAAAAAAATGCGTTTTTCAGCATTTGCCAAGTAATTTAAACCAAGTTATTAGAATGAATGTGAAACGGAGAGTTGTGTTTTTACGTTACGTCATGTTTTAAAGAGAATAGAAATTTACATACCCTTCAAGGTTTGTATCAAAATAAACATTGAAGGAGCAATTCATTCCCCTACATGTACAATAACCTGTAGATTACGATACACTAATTGTATGCAATATAAATTATTATAACAGAAAGTACATAAAAATGAAAATTATTGCCGAATGTATATGAAAAGAAATTTGCATTTGAGGCTTTTGCAAAATGATTTACATCAAACCATGTGGATGACTCTTACATTAATAGAAATGTAATTTACGTTACTATAATAGTACAGGTGCGATTTTCATTATCCTTCTTAGTCATGCCAAAAACATATTTACTCATTACACATTATTTTATAACTTCGCTTGAACAGTTCAACAGAGATCTGGTCCTGTGTTTATAAAACTATTCTCGTGCTCTACTAAGTTTGAGCACAAAATAAATTTATCTTGTAGCACCATACATTATAAGAAACAGGAGATCTACGGATAAAGATTAATTTTAATATTTACGGAAAACTTGTTTGATACACTTTCATTAAAAATTACAATCATATTTATCCCAACTCTGAGCATGTTAATTGATTATGCAACATATTTTAAAGCATAGGACCTGGTTATTTTTCCATAAACAATATTTAGACACAGACATAAATCCAACTTAAAATCAGTTTATTGAACATGTTGAAAATTACAAACACTACCGAATTTAACAGAAAACATTATAAAATGGAGTAGCGGTGTCATTTTAAAATTCTTGCCGTAAAATGAATATTTGGGTGTATATGTTCTATTATCCCTTAATACTTGAAACGAAGGTAAGAGTTTCAAATCTAAACTTTACCATTTTTTTTGCTATTATTATTTTGCCATATTTGAAACTAAAAATCTAAATGAGTAATGAGTCCAATAAACCGTGTTTAGTTGCAGAAATACATTCAAGCGCAATGTAACTGACATTACCATACGCTACAAAATATTTAAACGCATTTAAGTATTCCTTTTTTATGATGCAGTTTAAAAATATGCTAAACAATGATATAACCATTAAAGCCACACATTTTCGTTCCACTGAACATGGATTATATTCCATATCACGTATAGATTACGTTACAGGCAACGGACACGGTGTTACTTTTGATAACTGACTAGTATTGCTCAATTTGTATACAAACAAAAGAACAAAAATAATATCAAACAGGGAATGCCACGTACCAAAAACGCAGCCTCCCCAAAACGAGCCCCACAGCACCCAGAAGTGCTCAATTTGTATACAAATATTGTGATATTTGCCAAATTATCAACACAAAAAATTTGAATGAATCTGATATAAAGAGCAGTGTAATGTACGTTACTTTACGTTACAAATGATTTTATAAACAACGATTTTACTGAATTTTTATAACACAATTAATGTGCGTGATTACACAGTATTATAAAATCATCATTAGAAAACTCATGTTGAATAAGTCATTTCATTACCTGAAATTAAATAAAACATTCTCATGGAAATATTTCAAACATGGTAACGTCAAAATAGATTGTGTGGAAAAACTCCTAAAGAACCGGAACTCACATTGTAGTTCATAGTGTAGAAAATACCTCAAAGAAGGTGATAAGCGGTCGTTGTTAACCTTTTTTATGCAAAAGGTCTTCATGAATATGAAGTAGTAACAAAAACTAGAATATTGTTACTAGATTTAATGCAATAAAATATCAAATGGAATTATTTTACAATTTAAAGATTGATTTCGACAGTGTCCCTTGAAGATGCTACTTTAAACGAGCATATTTACAATATTTACTAAGTTTTTTTGTGATACTTGTTGGAACTTTAATTACAGGGACATTTGTTGTCACTGTTGTCGATTTGATCTAAGACTTTTGGATCAGATCTTTAAGTATGTTTGAGCCTGCATAGGCTAAAAGGCAAGTATGTAATACATTCATCATTGTGAGCGATACAGTGTTTATGTTAAAAATCCCCTTTAGATTTTACAATATTCTTTATAATATTTAATCTGTAATAATGTACCTAGGATCAAGCTGATTGGAATAAGGTAACTTCCAAAAATGACTGTAAGATGACATATATCTCAAGCGTAAGGCATACTGGAATTGGGAATTTATCGCCACGATAAATATTCACAGTGGGCTTTGTTTATTCCCTGCAGTATATCGGATTCTTATTGTTTTTGTTCTGTGAAACTTGCTTATCGGAATGTATTTAATTCACAAATTTTATAGCGTCAACATAACGTCATCACAATAATAATGGATTTAATCACATTCTTCGAGACAGATTTAACTTCGACAGTGTTCTTTTTTAGTACTATTTCAATACAACATTTACAGCATTAGGAATTTATATTGGATTATATAAACTGTGAATGTTAATATTTTGTGTCTCATAACCAGTGAAGAATATGATCATAGTTTTGGATTGATGATTCTAGTGGACTTCTTTTTCTTCAGGTATATATCTTCTTGAATATTTTTGTAATGTTTTAGCAGTATTTTTGTTGATTATTTGAAATGTTTCCGTATTCTTGAAATTAATGTCACCTTTCATTAAGAATGTGTTGTTTTGAGAGGTTATCTTGTAATATTTGTATATTTATTCTATGGTTATGTATCCAAAGAATGAGTTGTCTGAACATTCTTTTTTTTAAGAATATAATCAATTTACTTTATTGAAGTTATCATTCTTTGTTTAGAAAAGATAAAAACATGATAATAGTGACATGTATATGCATAACTGGGCAGTACGACGATAAATTTTATCCTTGAACTAGGTATGATGATAGACTGGAACAATATTTAGCATATTTGTTCACTGATTGTTTTCAAGGCAAACACTTTATTCCGAAAAGTTATAACGCCTGTGAATCTACAAGAGTTACGAAGGCTAATTACATTAAATTAAATGAGGAGGTGAAATGAAAGAAATCATGTTTATGTGCGATTTTCGAACGCTTACTAGCTTGGTAAATTATCTAAGCCTTACGCTCCCGAAATGCAGTGGCGGAGCAATGTTAAATTCTAGCTTTTCGAACATAAGCTATTTAATGTATGAACCAAAGACGAGTATGTGGTCATTTTGTTCCAGTTAAATAAATCTGTTGACCAAACCTGGTGTGGCTTTAACAGATACTTCTGTGAGTTGCAATCGTTCTCTTCTGTTCAAACACCTATGATGTAACTATATTGGACAACTAGGTAGAGTAATTATTTCGCAAAATAATGCATATCTCTAAAACTGACTGCGAGCTACGAAACTGATGAAGCAGCAAACTTCCCATTGTTTTAGAACAAAAGTTTCGGGTTTTAATTTTTTTAATTAATTAAATCTGCTGCAATTCCAACAGTATTTGGCTGGGACAGCTAGTTGTGTTTTTTGGTCAACATTCTAGAGTTTCCCAAGGGAGAAGCTGCTTTTCGGGTTTCTTAACTGCGTATTACTCATATGCAAGTAAGAAATGAATATGTGGTCAACAATTCATCTGTCATCTGCAATATAAGGATAATTGACAGGTTAAACTTTGCGGGATAGAATCTATGTATCAGTATCAGAAATATATTTTCATGCCACGGACAATCAAATGGCTGGAGCTTGTTAAGTCAGCAAGGAGAGGATTATAGCCTCTTTGAAATTTGATACGTCTGCTGCATGTATATTTCTTAAAATGTCTTAATTGACCTCTGCCAGTGACAATACTTTTGATACAGATAAAATAGGATTGTCATTTTGCGCGAGGACTGCTGCTAGACGAAATTTGAATCATCAATTATCGTACTCAAAGAAATGGGTTTGGGGACAACTTCGAAAGAGCGAGACTAACTCGAAATTGAGATTTCATCCCATACAGACGTGCATAATGTAGACAAAATAACTGGTTATTGTTAGCCCACAATGTAACCAATCTTTATATATAAAGCTTAGAAATATCACGTATCTAATAATAACTAGAAAACTATAATGAGACTAAATTAAGTGAAATGTTATTTAAGTTTTTTGCTGAGAATCAGTATGTGAATTCTAATATTTACCATTTATTCATGAGTGAAGAAACAATATATTATTCTGGAGCTAAACACTCTTTGACTTAATCAGCTTCAGACACAATTTTTGTATTTAAATAAATTTGCCTTTTGCGCGATGAAATTTCAGTCATTTAATTGCTTGTATCAAATCATGGTGTTGACACGTAGATACGAACTTCATTTTGCATAATTTGTATTTAAATAATAATGCGAAAGTCGGGAAAAATGAATAATATGTAGATCTACGATTTGGGATAATTGACGAATGTTTGCAGAAAAAACCTAGTGCTGTTTTAGGTACAGCCACTATCAAAATTTGTTGTTATACATACTGCCTTAAAGAATTCATCAAATTGTATGCGTTATAGCGTAACGTGCGCTTTCCTTTCGTGTCAGTGTTATTTATAATATTAACCGTATTTACTTTTCAATAGAATCGGATAATATTTCAACAAGTAGTTGGATTTTCTCCGACAGTGTTCTTTGACAGTTCAAAATAGATACAGATCATATCAGTGTTTAGTGTTTTCGCTTGGATTACATATTATTTGATATTATTTTTGTTTTTACATATTATGAGTCTCAATATTAAGATTCATTAATTCTGGATTTATTATCAGCTTCAGGTATTTATCTTGATATTAGATTTGACATTACATTCTCGAATACTTTTATAACGTTTATGTATTCTTTTCATTGACTAGTTTTCGTCTTCTCCTAAAATGAAACTCATATTTCATATCATGAATTTGTATCTTCGTATCAAAGTGTAGACAATGTACTACATGATACAGACAACGGCTCATTTGTGTTAACCTTTGTGATACTTTTACTAACCCTATCAAATATTCACTGTAGAGCTTTATTGGAAGAGATAGCGGCTTCATGTTGAAATAAGGAGTTTCGAATCTTTCAATATTTTGTACAATGAAACTCACCCATAGAAGTGTAGTTGATTGACCAGTGTTATAACATAATACTAACATCATCCCTAGAAAACTGGTTTTAATCAGATTCATTCAAATCGGATGTTTCAACACACTGTTGGGTTTCTTCGACAGAGTTCTTTGATATTCAATTCGTTATTTATTTTTGAATAAACTAATAATGTTTTAGCACTGTTTTTGTGAACAAGTTTCTGTCGTCTACCTAAAATGAAATTTATCTTTTATATAATGAATTTGTAACTTCGTGTCAAAATGTAAACAATCTACTACAGGATAAAGTCGGCGGCTTATTTGTGGGTTTTTCGTTAACCTTGGTGATACGTTAATATAGTTTCGTTATATTGAGCTTAAATTTGATGTTAGCTCATGAGTAAGACAAACACTAATGCGTCTGTATCTGATAAATAAAGGCATTTTTGGCATTAACCATATTATGTTGGTAATAAGTGATGTGTTCTTAAAAATTACTTGTGTTATGTTTTAGGTTGTGGATTTCTAATAATTTAGATGGAGTTTACGTTAACAAGTTGTAGAATTTTCTTCTAAAGTGTTTCTTTTTAAAGTTAGATTTCAATACAGCATTTAAAGCGTTTAGAATTCCGTTTGGATTCTATTTTGTGAATATCAAGAATTTACGTCTCATAACTAGTGAAGAGTTTGTTGATGTTGATAGTTCTGGATTGATGATTATAGTGGACTTCTTTATCTTCAGGTACATGTATTCATTATCTCAAATAGTTTTGTAATGTGTTAGCAGTGATTTTGTTAATTGCAACAAACTGTTCTTCACCTGTCATAAAGACTTTGTAATTGTGTACCCTTTGTGGAGTATGTGAGTGAGATGGTAGGCGGTTTCTCGTTACCTTTGGGGACAATTTAGAAATAGGGATATTTTATTGCGCTTATTTGCGATATGCAGCATATCAGATACAACTATGTTCCATTATTAGATACATATAATATGAATTATTTTTAAATGTGAAAAGTGTATCTTTGTTTGGTAGGGTTACCTTGTAGCAATATTTGGTATTTACTCTATGTCAGTATTTTGTTATGTGCTCTTTATTAATCTTAAGAATAATTAGGTGTTTCCTTCCCACTGTAGCAAAATGATTATCTTGGAGATACAGCTTCGCACTTCCATTGGACATATGTCATGATATTCGTGCTTTGAATTTCCACACTTGTCACAGAAACTGCCGTTATAAGGTAGATAAGATTTTCCGTCCTTTTTCTCCCTTAAAATACTCGTGTTGCGGTTTACTCTGATTAGTTCTATGATTTCAATACCTGGAAATCATCTATTCTTGTTTTCACCGTGTGGTCTGTTCAACAACATTCATTGAGATTGAAAATTAATGTTCTTGACTAGTGCTTGCATCAGTTCATGAGTTTGTAACACATAAAATCATTCTTGAGTGTGATTCCAGATCCTTTACTGATGATTGTTTCAATGAGACAGTTTTTTCAAACGCAATATATTCTTCTGACGAAATATCATTTCTTAGATGAATATGTCTAGGTAGCAACAGTCCTCACTCGTAATTTTAGGCTATATCACAAATTATTCACATGGTTCTACATTTTGTCAAACGATTCATGCAAACTTGTGTCTGCAGTACATGAGCATGGATCTTGGGGAAAAGAAGTGTTCGAACAATCATAATCATGGGGGGACCAGTAAATTCGGCACGGCTGGTGTGAATTGGAACTCGATGTGCTGGCTTCCGGAAACGGATGTGCTATACCAAATTGGTTGACACAAAAGTAGATGAGCTGACGTTTTGTTTTTCCTTAAGTTTGAAGTGCTGTATTTAATAAAAACGGAATGTGACATAGAAAAATATTTAAAATTGAATGAGCTACGACCATTCTCCTGCAAACAGTTATTTAAGGAATGTTGTTGAAATAGAAATTATCGTGTGTACCGTAGATTATTTACTTTTTTGTCCATTGGTTTCTGTTTAAATGCACGTGTCTTCATTCAATTATCACTATTATTCATGAAAATGCTAACCTGCTCGAAATTTATGGGAGATTTTGTCTCAACTTTAAAATTGTCGGATTTGCTGGACGACAGCCTTGCCGTTTGGTAAAGCACTTGGTTGCGCATTCATTCTGACTATAATCCATCTGTATGAAATGATGAAAGTTGACACATATTTAACAATATTTTGAAATAAATTTAGTTTACCGAGAAAAAGTTAAAGGCCAAAGTTCGTTCACACATTCGGGAGAAAATTTCTCGAAATTGCAGATAGTGTTCATAGATGTGCCATTATTTTTAATGATCTGAAAAGTATGATATATGTATGGATGATCTGATACCAAAATGAGAACCAATCCATAATTTGAAAAAAACAGTTATCTGTCACGGGATGTTCTTTTTTTCAATATAGCACCCGCAAACGTTAGGAAAGATCAAAATGTCAGATTGCCTACCCCTGTGTAAACCAACTTCGTTTAACACATCCGTTTCCGGAAGCCATCACATCGAACGCCCATTCGCAACAGCGGTGCCGGATTTGCTGGTCCCCCAGTGATAATATGCTTTCTATTTTGATTTGTCTTCTGCATTAAAATCCAATGTAGAACGTAGTCGTCGTCATTTACTGTAACAGGTTCCAAGTGCGAAATCCAAACAGAATTTTATTGACAATAATGTATCATTTGCAAGCTAAAAACAAAATTCAATAAGCCAAAGTTATCCAAAATTTAATCGGTCTGTGCAGACATAATGATGTTTATTTAGTTAATTACCGCTCGAATAGTGAAATACTGGAAACTTTGAATTTTATGGAGAAGTAGTACAGATGAAAATCAGTGCTCCAGGATCGACACTGATTACATATCCTGGTGAATATATCATGAAAGGTGGAAACAGGTACTTAAGTGTATGCTATAACACTCAAACAGAAAAAGAATTGCACTGTGTATTATAGGTAAAATCGGTCATTCATTATTTGACAGGGACTGACTGAATGTTAATAAGTTAAACTGAGACAGTATTGTACGTGTTATTCTGAAAAAAAAGATCGATTAATTTGATAAAACGACAGCGTTTTCCAAAATGGCATTGGTAAAGATGAAGGAGTCAATGGGAAGATGTGACATTAAACAAAAATGCCAAACCTGAATTGAAGAAAGCATGACCTGTTGCATACATATGTTATATAACCTATTGTTATATATAACCTATTGTTATATATAATATTGAATACTTTAAATCTTAATGTAATTGCAAGGAAACCTTCTGACGATACATAGTAAGATGTAAAAATATGTGGACAAACATAACAAACGCACTCCTTACTCTCTATCAAAAGTATTTTGTGAAGCTTCACTGGAAATTATAGTGGCTACAATTGATGGCCCGATGTGTATCGGATCATTATGTCGTTTGACTGTGAAATTAAATCATAGAAATGTTGTTATTAACCAGTGTTATAATAAGATGGGACACAATTATTAGACTACTGGATTAAGGAAGAAATAAAGATATAGAATCATCACAAAACATCCTTGTGGACAAATATCCCAAAAACAGGAGTAACTTACATCGGAGCTTTACTTCCTAGTCGGATATTAATAGTTTGAAATGAGTATAATTTAGTCAATATGTGGTAATTGGTAACGATGAGTGTACCCGATAAATAAGTTGGATTCACGAGTATTGTAGACGATAAGGAATTCATTCAAAATTGTAAGCGTTGTAGGGTTAATTCGCTATATCATGTGCGTTCTTTGCTTGCGTGGAGAAAATTTCAAGGAAACATTGATATAAAACATATAAGAATAAGTTTATATTTAAAACAACTGTTTGGACTTTCATTTCAAAAGCAAGCGTCACTGGTATTGGAGTTTTAATGCTCCATCAAATGTTCCATCAAATATTCATACAAGAGCTTTATTGGTATTGGCTAAGTGTTGACTCAAGGAGTAACAGATCTTCACATATTTCCTTTATACAACTGTAGTTGAATGTCCATTGCTATGGAAGAATAATAACATCATCACTACAATACTGGATTAAGTTAGATTCATTTACATAAAGTTAAAAAAAAACATGTTTGGAATTTCATCGATAGTGTTTCTTTGATAGTTCAGATTAAATTCATATTATTTGTATTATTTAGTGTTTTCGTTCGATTGAAAATCATTGTGTGATTAACAATATCTACCGTGTTACTGTGTTAAGAACCTATACATAAATTTCGATTTATTATAATTACTTGCGTAATGTTTTACGTTATGTTGTTCCTGATAGTTGATCTTTGATAGCATAAATTGCCTTATGATTTACAAGAACACTTTTACATAAAAGCAATAAGGTTATCGCAATATTACAAAATTGGTGCGTGAACAAACGCCTATGAGTTGCTCATAATTGCAATGGTGTCAGTGTAGGCCATCTCTGTTTTTAAGTGAAAACTATTAGGATTGACCCATAGCGCATCTTGAGTACAGAATTGCAACTTATTCCTACTAATCAGGTTGGTTATACATGATAATGACATATTCATGGAAAAAAGCATATTTGCTTGGCTGGGTAACCCAGCAACATCGTTACTCTTATTATCATTTTATTATACACTCTATAACAGTATTTTTTCTTAAGCAAAACAACGAGGTATTTCCTTCTGAGGTTTTATACATTTTGCACTTCGAATTATTATCATTAGTTTTATTTATCCGAGTTACTAGTATCATTTTCTAGGTGTAAATGCGATAATAGTAGGATAATAAGGCACAATTTGCCATTTGACGCAGAGACTAATTTTGTCAATCCATATGGAGAGAGAATGGTACAGAATTTGGCAGTATATAGCATCGAGTATAAGAAAGGAGTTGCCGCATTATTGACACTTATTGTTTCCAAGGTTAAATGTTTATTCCGAAATCGTACGGCAACAATGAACCTACCAGAAAAAAAATTTGTCAGACAATCATGAATGCCTATCTTTCACTGGAGAGTTTCTCCCTTCGTTGTGTGAACGTTTTCTAAACACAATGTAATTTCTAGTCATTTTGTCGATGGTTTTGTCATGGCACAATCAGTTTCAAAGTTCTTACAGAAAATATCTGTCGTCCTTAATCGTTTTTCTATTTACGGGGACTGATATTTTCCTATTAAGTGTGATCTGAACAGAACTGTAAATGTAAAATCAGTGAAAAAGAAACTAATTACTAATTAAATTCAATAAAGAAGAAGTAAGACAGCATTTTGTCTAAGACGGCATTGGTATAGTTGAAAGACTGAGGGAAAATAGATGTTGAATGAAAAAAACAACTGAAAGTCGCATTTTTCATAATTGTGAGCTTTATAAAGTGTAAAATCACTTGTGTTACTTTGTAAATGTACGCTATAGTTTTTCTATAATTTAAACACATGTAGATTAACATATAACTAGAAAATATCGTAAATATGGCTGGACATACATCCCAAATGCTATGTCAAATGTTCATGATGAAGCTTTCGTGGCAGTGGAAGTGGCTTTTGATGACGCATAGTGTATATTCTTCAAAGGATATTCAAAGATTTATGCAGCTAAACTTACCAACAAAAGTTTAATTTATTCACCACTCTTATAACATCAACACTACAATACTGGAGTTTACCATATTAATTTACGACGGATTATGTTTCAACAAAATGTTAGAGCTTCTTCGACAGTGTTCTTTAATAGTTGTGTTTTAGTAAAACTTATTTGCAATATTTGGTGTTTTCGTTTACATTACACCTTTGAATCTAAATATCTACCGTCTCATGATCAGTGAAAGTTCAATACATATTTCTGGATTTATTATACTTATGGACTTTATAACCTTCAGGTATTTATTTTTATATTGTATGTGTTTATTTATTCTCGACAATTTGTATTACGTTTTAGTGAGTTTTATTGTTTTTGATAAAGATACGATTACAGCCTATTTTTCCAGCCAATTTTAGTTTAAACCTTTTTCCTTAAATAGTAAATGTTTGGGACATTTCATCAACCTGACAATGTTGTGTTCTTATGAAGTTTAGTCCTATTATAGTCCCATTTTAGCATCTATGTCTATGTTGGAATCTGCAACCTTCCATTCCCACTTGGTCTCCTTAAGTTCAATGACAAGTTTTGTTTTGCCCATAACATCAGGAGTTGTGTTTGAAGCAGTATATATTTTATTGTCATACTGATCTAAGCTTTTAGTGTTTGTATACATCTTCCCATAGTTTTGATGATATAATTGTTAGAGATGTTTCTGTATCTATCAAGCATTCGGTGTATAACCCGTTCAACTTTACCTCAGCTACAAACCTATCGATGAAACATTTTTATCAGATTCCTTATTGTTCTTCTCGCTGTTGTGATTACGTAGCTTATTTGGACAAAATATTTGAAAATGTTTTTCAGAACCACATGTGTAACGTAACATTAAGGTTTTGTCTCGGAGTAACAGTAAGCTACACCGTTGAGTTGGAAGCTTATAACAAGGCAGAACGTCTTGAGGGTCAGGTTTTCATAAACACCATGGCAGAGAACGATCCACAGTAAACTAACCAGTTCTCAGGCATTCTTCAAGATACTTCCACCGGTAATAGGAGTCAATTTAACCGAAACTTTTCTAGCACAAGAAACAGTTTTAATAAAACTCCGAAGTTCAGGGTTTGTAGCTGAGGTAGAGTTGAACGGGTATTAAATGTTAAAACTCATCCAAACACGACCTAAGGTATATTATGAATAACAGAACCCTGCAAGTATGAGTATACACTGCAATTATGAGGGACCACATCTTCCTAGGTCTACAAAGGCCCAGACTTCTGTTTCAAACTGTCGTTTATCAGACCCTAAACGTATCCCAAACACTGTTTCATTCCTTCAAATCGTATCTGGTTTCAGACTTTTCCAGGTCTCAAACTATACTTCATAAACCACTAACTTCTATATAATGACCCTGACTTTAGTGTTGTATACTTATCAAGAGGACCCTGCACGTATGGGTATACACCGCAAGTATTAGGGAACCTCGCCTATTCTATCTTTGCCAAAGTCCTGGTTTTAATTGTGATTTATAAAATCATATTTTCTTCTTCAAGTGTACTCCTCCGTTGCAACCGAAAATCTGACAAGTCGATGCCTGGTTTGCCTTCTTATACCCTCTTTCACTTCGATTCTCTTTTACTTTTACCTAATCGTCTGCTTTACCCTCTTGTTTCACTTAGCGTCTAATGACTTTTACTTCAAAGGGTATATTTACCTTATAATACGTTTACCTGCATCTTATCGTGATTAGCAAAGGAAAATTATCATCCTTAAAAAATTGCATACAACCAGTAGATAACTTACATTTCTTCTTAACTATACTGTTTCGGCAATTTGAATTTTTAGAAACCAATCCGTCGCCAAGACGCTTTAATGGTACTTATTTATCCTAAAGGAGTCAAAACTATCGCAAAGGATAATTTTATTACAGTACCAAAACTTTCATAGGTTTGCTTTTTAAATTGATAAGTACATGTACAAATAAGAAACATAGTGCAGTTGTTTGTTTGTTTTTCAATGATATTGCAAAAAATAAGAAACGCTTTCTGGCAACTCTATTTTATGAAGAAACATCTTGAATACTTAAGAAAGGCATATGTCAACATTTATCTAGAGTGAATAGAGCATGGTTCTATCATTATCCTATCAATAAATTAATGTTACAATATGAGAAAATTCAAAGAGATCCTTAGACTTTAACTGCCATTACCTAGACATAATTTGTTATATCTAATATGTAATTTGTAAGGTTTGAAATATTTGTAAGATAGTAAATTAACTATTCGCATTTTGTGAGCTTTATAGCACAATCTATCGAGTGTACTTCAAAATCCCCTTGGTCAAAATCCCTTTGGTCCAAATATGGCATAAAAGTCATAATCCCCTCAATGGATTTTACAAGTCGAAAAGCATATATTGAATGAAAGAATCTTACTAAATGTTTTATTTGTCTCTAGTTTTACTTCACTATAGCCGGTGATTGAAAAACATTGAAATTTCAATGTAAAATCTATTGAGGGGTTTATGACTACTATGCCATTTTTAGACCAAGGAGATTTCGACCAAGGGGATTTTGAGTGTCTCCCCAATCTATCGAATACCTGAAACTAAAAGTGACTGCTTCCACCAAATAATCAAACCTACACACATTAGAAAGTTTTCTCTGGTATATCTCACCAAGAAGTGATACAATTGTAATAATTTCACGAGCGCGAGGTGCGAGTTAAAATGTAAAAATTGTATCACTTTGAGTTGAGATATATTCCATACCTACCTAAAACATACAAATTTTCTTTTTATTTTGCTAACGATTAAAAAAAAGCAAAATTATGTATATGCACTACTTAAAAAAGTAGTTCCGAGAGACCTATATCACCCACATTGTGACTGATATGAAATCTATATCATCACTCTATATTTCACTGATATAACACAGTATTTCTTTAGTAAGCATAAAATAAAACCGTATACTATATTTGATTAGATGCACATCATTTCGAAGCTTAATTATATGCTATGTCCCGGTATTACCTAATATTCATTATAAGATATAAGAGTATCAACCTCCCAAATAATCATTCAATAAAAAGGACATGTGTATACATTATACATTTGGTTAATCTTTGTTTTCGTTACCTATAATATATGCTTATTTTCCTAAAATTACTATTTTGTATTGTCAATTTGTGTAATTGAGTAAATACATAACGAATATATTTGGATTGGTAAATGTACTAAAATCTGTTCATATATAATATTTTAAATCATTAAATAAATGCTTTCTATCATGTCGATATACAGTATCAAACAATGTACTTTTACGTGTTTAATTTTACATACTTTATGGGGTTGTTTCATATTTTAAACAATTTACTCCGTTATGCTCTTTGCAGTGAATAGGATAAAGGAGTCGAATCACCCTGTAGGCTCATGTGGCCGAGTCTTGACATTTTGAGTAGGAAAAAGATATGGTCTAATACCAAACGTCTATCCATATATTGCTAAAAGTTTTAAAACCTTTTTTTTTAATTGATGCAATATAATTTGAGTACTTTTGTCAGAGGTTAAAGTAGGTTTCTACTTGTAGACCGTGAAATTACTACCCATATACAATATTTAATCAAGTGAGAGACATATACGGTTCGTTTCAATCTTAATTGATCTGTTTACTCATGTATGTAGTATGATATAATATCTTGGTTGTATCAAAAAATCACATTAAGCCTAAAACATAAAGTGATGTGAAACTAATTAACTGATTCATATTACTTATATAAGCCTCAAGGGTTTACATTCCTTTAAATTTCTCATCTTGATGAGTTGAAGTTTGTCTTTGTGTCCCCTTCTTGTCATAAATTCAAGTCTGTTTTAACAAAAACTCATACTTTTTAACATCATAACATACTTTAACAATATTTCCCTCACAATTTGCATAACATAAAACAGAATGTAAACAGAATGTTATCAAGACTTTTTTTTCAAAATAGATTCAGGTTTCCAAACGGCACAGAACAAATAGTGTCGCCAGGCTACATAACTCAGTACCCTGTTTAAGCATTTAGCTAGTGATATAACTGCACGATGAAATGCCATTTAGCGACTTGCTCCAAGATCGAAATAGATTCAATGGCCAGATGGTGCCTATCACTTTGGCCTTTTGTTTTCGTAAAGCCTTTTTGTAACGTAGATTCGGAATCTATAAAGTAGGCGCCACCATGTCCTTTTAAGTCTCTCTCTGATACAAAGGAATAGCACATATGGTTTGATTGTGAATGGAATTTGTGAAAAACAGATCAATCTTTAATGTTTTATAAAATCACTAAGAACGAAACATACTGATCGTGTCTATGCAGTGGGATATGGAAGATTTTTCACTGAGTTTGAGCAATCAAAATGTATCAAATCCCTTAGGTTAAATTACTATACGAAAACAAGAATTCAATTATTTTTCTATCTTCTAAAACATTGGACATTTTTTATTCATCGGGCAGTTCTTATTTGCAGCGGAATAAAGGTACCTTCAGTTATAGTGTAACGAATGTTTCAGTAATGGATATGGATTTGAATCCATATCACCTGTAGATTATAGTACATCCATTTGATGCTTCTTATGATTACAAATAGCGCAGATACATGTCAAAAAAGACAATTATTGCCGAATAAAAAATATGATTTAAGGCCTTTGAAAGTGATTAAGATATGACCATGTGAATGACTCTTAAAAACATATTATTGTAATTTACGATACTTTACGTTTCTATTAGATTAGATGTGCGATTTCCAATGCACTTTCTTTTTAATACCTCAATACATATCTTCAAATTTAACATGATTGTGTTACTTCTTAATGTTCAAATGATTAAAATCGCACCAAATATATTTTTCAGCTCAACATATTTGTGTTCCCGTATGCTCATCTAAGTTGGAGCATAGTTGCTACAGTTGAAATAACTAAGAAATAATCTAAGATGTAACCATGCGAATTACTCTTACAAACATATTATTGTAATTTACGATACTTTACGTTACTATAAGATTAGATGTGCGATTCCCAATGCACTTTCTTTTTTATACCTCAATGCATATCTTCAAATTTAACATGATTGTGTTACTTCTTAATGTTCAAATGATTAAAATCGAAACCAAATATATTTTCAGCTTAACATATTTGTGTTCCCGTATGCTCATCTAAGTTGGAACATAGTTGCTACAGTTGAAATCATTGATATAACCAAACAAATACACACTGTTTTCCAACGAACATGGATTAGAGTCTGTATCTTCTGTATAACAGCCAAGAATTTTTATGCTACATGTACCTTTGATAACAGAAGTTTAAAATAATGATAGAATTGATTATAATTGCTGAACTTAAAATAAATGCGTTTTTCAGCATTTGTCAAGTAATTTAAACCAAGATATATGAATAAATGTGTTTATTATGTTACGTCTTGTTTTCATGAAAATAGAAGTTTACAATACTCTTCAAGGTTTGAATTAAAAGGAGCAATTTGTTCACCTTCATATACAACCTTTGTCAAAGTCAATATAAGTTGAATACATTATTTTTGAGCAATTAAAATAACAGAAAAAAGTGATATATACACATGTTGTGTTTGTAAATTAGCAGATAATCCTACAATTTATTAGTCAGTAATTTTATATAAGACAAATGTTGCTTTTTGCCCGCAAGTGTAGAAATGGACCAAATACGTCCAAAAGCTCTGTTTGGCCGTAAATATACATGCAAGCGTAATGTAATTTACTTGACGATGTGTTACGAATGTTTCAATAGAGGGTGTATTATTTAATGTGCTTCAGTTTAAATGAGTTGGCGAAAAAAGGTATAATAAAACAATTCTCTTTCTTAATAATGAGCATAGACTAATCTCTATCTCGCCTGTATATTATAGTATATTCAATTGATGCTTCATGATTACAAAAAGTGCAGATACACATTATTGCAGAATATAAAATATGATGATTTAAGGATTTTGAAAGTGATTGAAATCAAACCATGTGAATGACTCTTACATAAATGTTATTGTAATTTACGATACTTTACGTTACTATAAGAGAAGACGTGCGATTTCCAATATACTTTCTTTTTTATGCCACAATACATATCTTCAAATTTATCTTGATTATGTAACTTCTTAATTTTTAAGTGATTAAAATCTCACCAAATATTTTCAGCTCAACATAATTGTGTACCCGTATGCTCATCTTAGTTAGAGCACAGTTGCTACAGTTGAAATAATTGTGGTAATCATGGATTTAACCAAACAAATTGCACACTCTTTTCCAAGAAACATGGATTACAGTCTGTATCTCCTGTAGATTGCATAACCAGCCAAGGACTATTATGTTTCATATACCTTTGATAACAGATTTTAATTAAACAAATTGATAGAATTGATAATAATTGCCTTATTTGAATAACAATGCGTTTTTCAACATTTGCCAAGTAATTTAAACCAAGAAATATAAGTGAATGATTGTGAAACGAAAGTTGTGTTTTAACGTTACGTCTTGTTTTCAAGAGAATAGAAGTTAACTATATACTTCAAGGTTTGTATTAAAATAAACATTGAAGGAGCAATTCATTCAAATATATATACAACAGAGGTGTTTTCCTGAATGCTCATCTAATTTGGAGCAAAGTTGCTACAGTTGAAATAATTGTTATAATCATTTTCAAATGAACATGGATAAAAGTCCGTATCTCTTGTAGATTGCCTGGACATTTGATAACAGAAGTTCCAAAAAAATGATGGATCTGATGATAATTGCTGAAGTTGAAAAAAAAGCACTTTTCAGCATTTGTCAAGTAATGCAAACCAAAAAATATGAATGTGAAACGGAGAGTTGTGTTTTTTACGTTACCTCATGTTTTTAATAGAATAGAAGTTTACAATACCCTTCAAGGTTTGTATTAAATTAACACTGAATGAGCATTCATTCACCTACATGTACAATAACCTGTAGATTACGATACACCAAATGTCTGCAATGTTTATTATAATAATAGATAGTTTATGAAAATGACAATTATTGGCGAAAATATATGAAAAAATGTGCATTTGAGGCGTTTGCAAAATGATTCACATCAAACCATTCGGATGACTCTTACATGAATAGAAATGTAATTTACGTTACTTTACGTTATATATTGTAGACATTGTAGAGGTGCGATTTTCATTATTGCCGAATATATAAAATATGTGGATTTAAGGCCTTTGAGAGTGATTGCAATTAAACCATGTGAATTACTCTCACATAAATATTATTGTAATTTAAGCTAGTTTACGTTACTATATGAGAAGACGTGCGATTCAAAAATACCTTCTTTTATAAGCCATTACATATCTTGAAATTTAACATGGTTTTGTTACTTCTTAATCTTAAAGTGGAAGTATATGTTCCGATGTGTTAAGAATGTTTCAGTTGAGAGTGTATTATTTATTGTGCGTTAGTTTAAACAAGTTAGCAAAAAAACATATTATACAATAGGTATCTTTCTTAGTAATGAACATGGATAAGAATCCATATTACCTGTAGATAGTTTATTCAGTTGATGCTTATTGTTATTACAAAAGTTGCAGAAACATGACAAAGAAGACAATCATTGGCGAATATATGAAATATTTGGATTTGATACCTTTGAAAGTGATTGAATAAAATCATGTGAATGACTCTTACATGAATATTATTGTAATTTACAATACTTGACGTTATTATAAGAGTAGATGTGCGCTTTCTAATACATTTTCGTTTTGATGCCACAATACATATCTTCAAATTTAACATGATTGTATAACTTCTTAATCTTTAAGTGATTAAAATCGCATCAAATATTTTTCAGCTCAACATAACTGTGTACTTGTATGCTCATCTATGTAGGAGCACGGTTTTTACAGTTGAAATAATTGTGGTTATCATTGATAAAATAAAGATAAATAATAACACAAGTCTCTTTCTTAATAATGAAAATGGATTTGAATCTATATCACCTGTAGATTATATTAAATTATGTTGATGCCTATTATGATGCCTATTATGATATCAAAAAGTGCAGATACACATAAAAAAGACGATTATTGCAGAATATAAAATATGATGATTTAAGGCCTTTGAAAGTGATTGAAATCAAACCATTTGAATGACTCTTACATAAATATTATTGCAATTTACGATACTTTACGTTACTATAAGAGTAGATGTGCGATTTTCAATACACTTTTTTTTATTAAATATATTTACAGCTCATTGAGATGTGTTCCCTTATGCTCATTTAAGTTGGAGCACAGTTGCTACAATTGGATTAATTGTGGTAATCATTGATATAACCAAACAAATAACATACTCTTTTCCAATGAACATGGATAAAAGTCCGTATCTCTTGTAGATTGAATTACAGTCAAGGAATAAAATGCTACATGTACATTTGACAACAGAAGTTCCAAATCAATGATGGATCTGATGATAATTGCTGAAGTTAAACAAAATGCGTTTTTCAGCAGTTGCCAAGTAATTTAAACCAAGTTATATGAATAATTGTAAAACGGAGAGTTGTGTTTTTTACGTTACGTCTTGTTTTCAAGAGAATAGATGTTTACAATGCCCTTCAAGGTTTGTATCAAAATAAACATTGAAGGAGCAATTCATTCCCCTACATGTACAATAACCTGTAGATTACAAAACACCAAATGTATGCAATGTTAATTATAACAATAGAAAGTTCATAAAATGACAATTATTGCAGAATATATATGAATAAAAATGTGCATTTGAGGCGTTTGCAAAATGATTCACATCAAACCATTTGGATGACTCTTACATGAATAGAAATGTAATTTTCGTTACTTTACGTTATAATAGTAGAGGTGCGATTTCCATTATCCTTCTCATTCATGCCAAACACATATCTACTCATTAAATATTATTTTATATATTCGCATGAAATAAAATTGTACAGTTAAACAGAGATCTGGTCCAGTGTTTATAAAATTATTTTAATGCTCTACTGAGTTTGAGCACAAAATATATTTATCTTGTAGCACCGTACATTTTAAGAAACAGGAAATCTACAGATAAAGATTAATTCAAATATTTACGGAAAACTTGTTTGATACACTTTCATTAAAAACTACAAGTCGATTGAGTATGAAAACATATTTTAAAGCATGGGACCTGGGTTTTTTACCATCAACATATTTTAGACAAGACATAAATTCAACTTATAATCATTTTATTGAACAAGTGGAAAATTACAAACACTACCGAATTTAACAGAAAGCATTGCAAAAAGAAGTGGTGTCATTTTAAAATTATTGCAGTAAAATAAATACTCGGGTGTATATGTTCTATTATCCCTAAAAACTTAAAACGAAGGTAAGTGGTTCAAATGTAAACTTGACCATATCTGTTATAATTATTTTGTCATATTTGAAACTAAAAAACTAAGTAAATAATTAGTACAATAAACCGTGTTTAGTCAAGCGCAATGTAATAAACATAACCATACGTTACAAAATATTAAAACGCATAGTCTCAGTTTAATAAATATGCTAAACAATGATACAGCCATTAAAGCCACACATTTTCGTTCCACTGAACATAGATTCTATTCCATTCACGTATAAATTATGTTGCAGGCAAAGGACACGGTGTAACTTTTGATAACTGACTAGTATTGCTAAATTTGTATACAAATAGTGCGATAGTTTCAAAATTATCAACACAAAAACAATGTGAATAAATCTGTTATAAAGAGCAGTGTAATGTTGGTGACTTTACGTTACAAATGAGTTTAAAGTGCACTTTTTGGGTGCAAAAATGCATATTTTCTCATTTATTTTTTTATTTTTTTAACCTTTATACTTTATATCTTTTTTTCAGGGAAACTTATGGATAAAAGTGAAGTTGATTAACTCGTGTTATAATACAAAGGCAGCATCATCACTAGAATACTGGATTTAGGAGGGAAAACGTTTTGGTTACATGAAAAAATAGTCGTGAGGACAAACGCCACAAAACAGCACTTTATCATATTATGTTGTTAATGAAATGTGTATGCCTAGTGAGAGATTTATAGTTGAAGACCAGTCTTTTTAGTGACGATAGGCGGGATTTAATAAACAACGATTTTGCTGAATTTTTATAACACAATTAATGTGCGTGATTCACCAGTATTATAAAATCATCATTAGAAAACTCATGTTGAATAAGTCATTTCATTACCTGAAATTAAATAAAACATTCTCATGGAATTATTTCTAACATGGTAAAGTCAACATAGATTGTGTGGAGAAACTCGTAAAGCGCCGGAACTCAAATTGTAGTTCATAGTGTACAAAATACCACAAAGACTTTTTTTACAATGTTCTTTATAATATTTAATCTCTAATACTGTACCTAGGATAAAGCATATTGGAATATGGTAACTTCCAAAAATGACTGTGAGATGGCATATATCTCAAACTTAAGGCATACTGGAATGTGGAATGTATCGCCACGATAAATATTCACAGTGGAGCTTTGTTGATTCTCTGCATTATATCGGATTCTAATTGTTTTTGTTCTGTGAAACTTACTTATCGGAATGTATTAAATTCACAAATGTTACAGCGTCAACATAACATCATCACAATAATTATGGATTTAATCACATTCTTCGAGACGGATTTAACTTCGGCAGTGTTCTTTCTTATTACTATTTCAATACAACATTTACAGCATTAGGAAATTATATTGGATTATATAAACTGTGAATGTTAATATTTTGTGTCTCATAACCAGTGAAGAATAAGTTCTTAGTTCTGGATTGATGATTCTAGTGGACTTCTCTATCTTCAGGTATATGTCTTCTTGAATATTTTTGTAATGTTTTAGCAGTATTTTTGTTGATTATTTGAAATGTTTCTGTATTCTTGAAAACAGTGTCACCTTTCATTAAGAATTTGTTGTTTTGCGAGGTTATCTTGTAATATTTGTATATTTATTCTATGGTTATGTATTCAACCTTATCCAAAGAATGAGATGTCTCAACATTTTCATTTTTAAGAATATAATCAATTTACTTTATTGAAGTTATAATTCTTTGTTTAAAAAAGATAATAGCAGGGTAATAGTGACATGTATATACATAACTGGACAGTACGACGATACATATTATCCTTGAACTATGTATGGTGATAGACTCGACAATAATTAGCATATTTGTTCACTGATTGTTTTCAAGACAATCCGTTTATTCTGAAAATAATGCCTGTGAATCAATCTGCAAAAGGTACGTCGGCCAATTAAATGTTCCTTTGTCAGCGAGACCTTAAAAAGTAGTTAAGCGATCTAACTTTTCAAATAATGAATTAAAATCTCAATTTCACTGTTCTCACATTACTTCGTTCCCAAAAAACATTACATTAAATGAGGAAGTGAAATGAAAGAAATCTTGTTTATGTGCGATTTACGAACGCTTACTAGATTTGTAAATTATCTGAGCCTTATGCTCCCGAAATGCAATGGCGGAGCAATGTAAAATTCTAGCTTATCGAACATAAGCTATTTAATGTGTGAACCAACGAGGAGTATGTGATCATTTTTGTTCCAGTGAAGTAAATATGTTGACCAAAACTGCTGTGGCTTTAATAGATATTTCTGTGAGTTGCATTCGTACTCTTCTGTTCAAACACCTATGATGTAACCATATTGGACAACTAGTTAGAGTAATTACTTTGCAAAAGAATGCGTATCTCTAAAACTTACTGCGAAGCAGCATAATTCCCGTTGTTTTAGAACAAAAATTTCGGGTTTTAATTTTTTTAATTAATTAAATCTGCTGCAATTCCAATAGTATTTGGCTGGGACAGCTAGTTCTGTTTTTTGGTCAACATTCTAGAGTTTCCCAAGAGAGAAGCTGCTTTTCGGGTTTCTTAACTTCGTATTATTCATATGCAAGTAAGAAATGAATTTGTGGTCAACAATTCATCTGTCATCCGCAATATAAGGATAATTGACAGGTTAAACTTTGCGGGATATAATCTAAAGTATCTGTATGAGAAATATATTTTCATGCCACGGACAATCAAATGGCTAGAGCTTGTTAAGTCAGCAAGGAGAGGATTATAGCCTCTTTGAAATTTGATACGTCTGCTGCATGTATTTTTCTAAAAATGCATATCGCCAAATATTATAGCATGCATCTCTTAATTGACCTCTGCCAGTGACAATACTTTTGATACAGATGAAATAGGTTTGTCATTTTGCATGAGGACTGCTGCTAGTCGAAATTTGAATCATCAATTATCGTACTCAAAGAAATGGGTTTGGGGACAACTTCGAAAGAGCGAGACTAACTCGAAATTGAGATTTCATCCCATACAGACGTGCATAATGTAGAAAATAACTGGTTATTGTTAACCCACAATGTAACCGATCTTTATATAAAAAGCTTAGATATATCACGTATCTAATAATAACTAGAATACTATAATGAGACTAAATTAAGTGAAATGTTATTTAATTTTTTTGCTGAGAATTAGTATGTGAATTCTAATATTTACCATTTATTCATGAGTGAAGAAACAATATATTATTCTGGAGCTAAACACCCTTTGACTTAATCAGCTTCTGACACATTTGTATCAAATCATGGTGTTGACACGTAGATACGAACTTCATTTTGCATAATTTGCATATAAATAATAATGCGAAAGTCGGGAAAAATGAAGAATATGTAGATCTACGATTTGGGATAATTGACGAATGTTTGCAGAAAAAACCTAGTGCTGTTTTAGGTACAGCCACTATCAAGATTTTTTGTTATACATACTGCCTTAAAGAATTCATTAAATTGTATGCGTTATAACGTGCGCTTTCCTTTCGTGTCAATGTTATTTATAATATTAACCGTATTTACTTTTCAATAGAATCGGATAATGTTTCAACAAGTAGTTGGATTTTCTCCGACAGTGTTCTTTCATAGTTCAAAATAGATACAGATCATATCAGTGTTTAGTGTTTTCGCTTGGATTACATATTATGAGTCTAATATTAAGATTCATTAATTCTGGATTTATTATCAGCTTCAGGTATTTATCTTGATATTAGATTTGACATTACATTCTCGAATACTTTTATAACGTTTAAGCAATCTTTTCGCTGACTAGTTTTCGTCTTCTCCTAAAATCAAACTCATATTTCATATAATGAATGAATTGTATCTTAGTATCAAAGTGTAGACAATGTACTACATGATACAGACAACGGCTTATTTGTGTTAACCTTTGTGATACTTTTACTAACCCTATCAAATATTCACAGTAGAGCTTTATTGGAAGTGATAGCGGCTTCATGTTGAAATAAGGAGTTTCGAATCTTTAAATATTTTGTACAATGAAACTCACCCATAGAAGTGTAGTTGATTGACCAGTGTTATAACATAATACTAACATCATCCCTAGAAAACTAGTTTTAATCAGAGTCATTCAAATCGGATAATGTTTCACACTGATGGGTTTCTTCGACAGAGTTCTTTGATATTCAATTCGTTATTTTATTTTTGAATAAACTAATAACGTTTTAGCACTGTTTTTGTGAACAAGTTTCTGTCGTCTCCGTAAAATGAAATTTATCTTTTATATAATGAATTTGTAACTTCGTATCAAAATGTAAACAATCTACTACAGGATAAAGTCGGCGGCTTATTTGTGGGTTTTTCGTTAACCTTGGTGATACGTTAATATAGTTTCGTTATATTGAGCTTAAATTTGATATTAGCTCATGAGTAAGACAAACACTAATGCGGGTGTATCTGATAAATAAAGGCATTTTTGACATTAACCATATTATGTTGGTAAAAAGTGATGTGTTCCTAAAAATTACTTGTGTTATGTTTTAGGTTGTGGATTCCTAATAATTTAGATGGAGTTTACGTCAACAAGTTGTAGAATTTTCTTCTACAGTGTTTCTTTTTAAAGCTAGATTTCAATACAGCGTTTAGAATTCCGTTTGGATTCTATTTTGTGAATATCAAGAATTTACGTCTCATAACTAGTGAAGAGTATGTTGATAGTTCTGGATTGATGATTCTAGTGGACTTCTTTATCTTCAGGTACATGTATTCATTCTCTCGAATAGTTTTGTAATGTGTTAGCAGTGTTTTTGTTAATTGCAACAAACTGTTTTTCACCTGTCATATAGACTTTGTAATTGTGTACACTTTGTGGAGTATGTGAATGAGATGGTAGGCGTTTTCTGGTTACCTTTGGGAACAATTTAGAAATAGGGATATTTTACTGCGCTTATTAGCGATATGCAGCACATCAGATACAACTATGTTCCATTATTTGATACATATAATATGAATTACTTTTAAATGTGAAAAGTGTATCTTTGTTTGGTAGGGTTACCTTGTAGCAATATTTGGTACTTACTCTATGTCAGTATTTTGTTATGTGCTCTTAATTAATCTTAAGAATAATTAGGTATTTCCTTCCCACTGCAGCAAAATCATTTATCTTGGAGATACAGTTTCGCACTTCCATTGGCAGGACATATGTCATGATATTCGTGCTTTGAATTTCCACAATTGTCACAGAAACTGCCGTTTTAAGGTGGATAAGATTTTCCGTTATTTTTCTCCCTTAAAATACTCGTTTTGTGGTTTACTCTGATTAGTTCTATGATTTCAATACCTGGAAATCATCTATTCTTGTTTTCACCGTGTGGTCCGTTCAACAACATTCATTGAGATTGAAAATAAATGTTCTTGACTAGTGCTTGCATCAGTTCATGAGTTTGTAACACATAAAATCATTCTTGAGTGTGATTCCAGATCCTTTACTGATGATTATTTCCATGAGACAGTTTTTTCAAACGCAATATATTCTTCTGAAGGAATATCATTTCTTAGATGATTATGTCTAGGTAACAACAGTCCTCACTCGTAATTTTAGGCTGTATTACAAATTATTCACATGGTTCCACATTTTGTCAAACGATTCATGCGAACTTGTGCCTGCAGTACATGTGCATGGATCTTGGAGAAAAGAAGTGTTCGAACAATCATAATCACGGGGGGGACCAGTAAATCCGGTACGGCTGGTGTGAATTGGAACTCGATGTGCTGACTTCCGGAAACGGATGTGCTATACCAAATTGGTTGACACAAAGGTAGATGAGCTGACGTTTTGTTTTTTTTTCTTAAGTTTGAAGGTGCTGTATTTAATAAAAACGGAATGTGACAGAGAAAAATATTTAAAATTGAGTGAGCTACGACAATTCTCCTGCAAACAGTTATTTTAGAAATGTTGTTGAAATAGAAATTATCGTGTGCACCGTAGATTATTTACTTTTTTGTCCAAAGTCCTGGTTTTAATTGTGATTTATTAAATCATATTTTCTTCTTCAAGTGTACTCCTCCGTTGCAACCGAAAATCTGACAAGTCGATGCCTGGTTTGCCTTCTTATACCCTCTTTCATTTCGATTCTCTGTTACTTTTACCTAATCGTCTGCTTTACCCTCTTGTTTCACTTAGCGTCTAATGACTTTTACTTCAAAGAGTCTATTTACCTTATAATACGTGTACCTGCATCTTATCATGATTAGCAAAGGAAAATTATCACCCTTAAAAAATTGCATAGATACAGTAGATAACTTACATTTCTTCTTAATTATACTGTTTCGGCAATTTGAATTTTTAAAAGCCAATCCGTCGCCAAGACGCTTTAATGGTATTTATTTATCCTAAAGGAGTCAAAACTATCGCAAAGGATAATTGTATTACAGTACCAAAACTTTCATATGTTTGCTTTTTAAATTGATAAGTACAAATAAGAAACATAGTGCAGTTGTTTGTTTGTTTTTCAATGATATTGCAAAAAATAAGAAACGCTTTCTGGCAACTCTATTTTATTAAGAAACATCTTGAATACTTAAGAAAGGCATATGTCAACATTTATCTAGAGTGAATAGAGCATGGTTCTATCATTATCCTATCAATAAATTAATGTTACAATATGAGAAAATTCAAAGAGATCCTTAGACTTTAACTGCCATTACCTAGACATAATTTATTATATCTAATATGTAATTTGTAAGGTTTGAAATGTTTGTAATATAGAAAATTAACTATTTGCATTTTGTGAGCTTTATAGCACAATCTATCGAGTGTACTTCAAAATCCCCTTGGTCAAAATCCCCTTGGTCCAAATATGGCATAAAAGTCATAATCCCCTCAATGGATTTTACAAGTCGAAAAGCATATATTGAATGAAAAAATCTTATTAAATGTTTTATTTGTCTCTAGTTTTACTTCACTATAGCCGATGATTGAAAAACATTGAAATTACAATGTAAAATCCATTGAGGGGATTATGACTACTATGCCATTTTTGGACCAAGGAGATTTCGACCAAGGGGATTTTAAGTGTCTCTCTAATCTATCTAATACCTGAAACAAAGTCAATTCTGAATACATTAAAAGTATTTGCTATGGTCTTATAGCCCATAAACGAAGTTTGAAGGGGTATACTGGAGACACTTTGTCTGCATGTCGGTGAAAGTTTCGACCAGGTAGCACTGATTGAAAATCAATGAAACTTTCTAAAAGTGACTGCTATGAGGCCTTTTTGTTTTCAAAACGTTGCGATGGAAAAGCTTTCCATTGAGTTATTAAACATCACAGAAATAATCAGTACCAAACTTAGTTATGTTTATTGTCGGCATATTGCGCTCGGAAGTTTCATTGAGTTACGGCCCCTTAAATTTTAAGAAAATCTTGCCCGCGCTATTTCTCAGCAATCACTGGACGGAAGTCAATGAAACGTCACAAGAGTGATTGGTACCAAGCATATATGTGCATATCCTCGACATGTTTTTCTCGGATTATAACGCAATAATTTCATAGGTATAGTGAACATAGAGATTGTGTTACGCTATTTGTCAGTACAGCAACCATTGGATAGAAAAGGAATATGTTCAGTGGAAACAGTATTTTAGTAATTCATATTCCTTTCCTGTATATATATTAAAAAGCATTTCGTATCTTGTATTTTGCAACATGTCAAACATGAGAGATTAAAACCATATAAAAATGAAAACAAATCAGTGCTTCAAAACGATAGTGCTTTGAAAGATGTTTTTATTAAGGTGTTTCAGTGTCATTTTCCGATGGAAACTGTCGAGTTCCCCAGTGGATAGATAGGTACACATATCAAAAGGGATATTACTACAAACTAATAATTTGGCAAATGTCTTGCGTTTATAAAAAGAAATAATTGTTAACATACTATTTTACAGTACGATGAGAATTACAATCCGCTTTACAAAGAACAGGTTGGGCGTAGGGATATCACCAAACAAGCCTCGTTGAGATCAGTACAGGATACTGGTATCAAGAACAAATGTACCGTCTCAAAAGAAAATTAATAAAGAGAATTGTTGAATGAGATTATTGGAAACGTCACTTTTTCTCAAATTGCATTTCAATGGAAAACATGGATTTGCTAGAAGATTTTCTTTCAAATAAAGCCAATACCTGCTGTTTGAGAAATTAAAACGACGAACTATTAAATGTAAAATAAGTAAAAGCTTTAACAAGATCTATCACTGCTTCCACCAATAATCAAACCTACACACATAAGAAGGTTTTCTCTTACAATGAAAAAGGGCAGACAACGAGGTTTACATACGGAACAAAAAAAGGCAAAGACCATTTAAGACTTAAGAAACAATGCAGATGATCAGATGCTGTAATCTTAAGTATATAAAACGAACATATTGTGTTGGTGGCATTAGATAAAATCAGTGCCTAAATTGATCATATGTGGAGGGATAAACTTAACCTAAATAGACCTGATTTTGCCTACTCAGGAAAAACATGTTTATCTTCATATCAAAACAGAACGGCCTGAATACATTTGATGAAGCAAAATAAATAGCATAATCCTAAATAAGAAGCTAATTTTCAATAACCATCTATGGTAGACAAGGGCAAAAACATCAAAGGTTTGGGAAGGTTTTTATTAATAACATTTTAAAGCACACTTGCCTTTTTTACTACCCTTACATTGTAAAAATGGTCAACGTTATGTCCTTACAAGAATGTTCTGATATTTTAGTAAAGAACAAAGCATAATATAAAAATGCCAGTTTATTATGACGCTCTTTGTATAGTAAAGAATAAAACAATATCATTAACATATAATACAGTTAGTAAAATTCAAAGGCGGGTACAAAGTATACGCCATAAAAAGCTAATACTTTGAAAGTACTTATACAAGAAAGAATATTACATTTAGAACGCAAGAAGACACAACACAAATCTAAACTCACACTTTAATATTCCAATGGTTCTTGCAATACAGCAAGTCTCATTATACTGAAAGGTGAACATAATGCATACCGTCAACCTTTTACAAACGAAGCACCTTGCATTAACATTTTGACAAAATATAGGATTTCAAAATTGAATGATAGAATAACATTTTTTTAACGCTAACGTTGTTATCAATCATATAACATTACCTAATTCTGCTTCAGAAGATATGTGTGCTTAGATGAGCTAAAATCATCAACTTATCAAGACATATAAGCTTGAAGAACCCACACATGCTACCAATCAAAACGTTTTGTCTTTATTGAACAGACTTAGGAGGTTTTAACCCGATGTAACACACCTGACTTAGGTTGTTGAGAGTTTAGTAAGTATTCCTTTTGGGTAAAGCTATAATTATGCGTTTAGCCAATGCTAATGTTATTTATTTGTAGATATATCAATGTTACATTCTGTATAGATGAAAATAGTAACGACGATAATGATGAGTGAGACACTAAGTATGTTGACTCAAGAACTACTTAGGAAATTGCCAACTACTCTGATCGACTCAAATGTCTCAGAAAATGAGTTTTTAAAGTTATGGATAGAAGTTACGGTTTTATTCAAATTTGCATCATAGAAACTTGTTAACAATATATTTTATCAGATAAACATATCAATAACAACTTTGAAAAAGGTCAGTCTATAAAAAGGCTTATTCTAGCCTAGCATGGCTTATTTCTCAAACCACTATTTACACAATGTTTGTGCTGCATTCTCTCAAAATACTGTCTGTGTTTCATGACTCATTTTCTAACGCACTCACTGTAAACAATGTCTGTCAGCCTGAGCAATAAAGGGTCGCGGGAAACGCTTTCAAATATTTGTGAAAGCCTGAAAATTATGCTATGAATCATTTGTTAGAAGAGTCTTTGTCCATACCTTGTCCAAATAGAGAAAGAAAGAGAAGAGAACACGTTCCTTCTATTGTTTTTCACCTTCATCCAAGGGATCTAGCATTTTAAGATTCTTTTAGTCAATTAGTCCATAAGTTTCGCTGTAAAAATTGAAGCACGACACAAGATCATCATTAAGGACTGCACATATTGCATTCAAACAAGAAAGTAGATTAAATGGTGTTAATCATGGGCATTCACATTAAATATTGAAACTAGTTTACAAAACTGTATACATGTTCCAACTTTCATTGTTGTAGGTACAAAAACCAGAAATGATACCACAGGTCAGGGCGATTCAAGGTTACCGTTGAAATCTCTTTGGAAAACTTCTACAGATGATCCAGTTTTAATCACAAGACGGGGACATATTTAGAATAGTGGTGGAAGAGGACAACTCGACAATGTAATGTGCCACATACCTTAGCTCTAGACCTTGCATTCGTGGAGAGGAATTTTTAAAGGAAGTTATAAAAATAATTTTGAATCCAGGTGTCTATTTTTTTGTATATTGGCAGAGAACCCATAGGCAGTCCTACACATTTTATATCTAAGCTCTCAACGTTACAGATTTAGACCAGAAGCCTTTAAGATATTACCCTTTATTGCAAAAAAAGCATAAAATAAATGATCCCTGGGACAGCGCCGAAATTGACACAAGGGACATAATTTGAACAGGTGTTGAAGAAAACCACAAGACAAAGCTACATAGGCTTCATATTATTTACACTGTCCTGTGACTTTGGAACATGGTGGGGTAAGAGTGAGGTTGGGTGCGCACCATAAACCGGTTTAAGCTCCCCAGTGGTGTTTTTGCCACTGACCGTTCCAAGGCGGTGCCCCACTGTGTTCCTTTAATTGTTCGTTTTGTCCTCGTGTGTTTGCTTTGTATGCTAGTGTGTGTTGGTAGTGTATATGTGTGTGTGTACATGATTGTGTGTGTGTGTCGTGTGTGTGTGCGTGTGTGTGTGTGTGTGTGTGTTGGTGGTGTGCACTTCTGGGTGCTGTGGGGCTCGTTTTGGGGAGGCTGCGTTTTTGGTACGTGGCATTCCCTGTTTGATATTATTTTTGTTTTTTTGTTTTCATAGTTTTTGACAAGTATTTAAAAATTTATTTATACATGTACATGTATAAATCTATGAAAAGGGGTCAGTTTTGCCCTAACGGGTGTAAGCTGAACACTCTTGGACGAGGAGTACTAGGATGTGCAAAATATCAAAGTTCGAAGCCTTATGGGTTTCAACAGATCTTTTATTCCTTATATAAGATTACATAAATTAGTGACCCATGGGGCCATAGAGGTATGCTTTGCGCAAACAATTCCATAGTAAAACATTTGTTGTTATGGCAACCGCAGTTCTGTATGAAATGGAATTTTTAAACAATTTAGCAACAGCTTCATGCAAGAAACGTCCTTTCAATTTTTCACAAAGATTAGCTCAGTCCTTTAGAGGTTGAACAAAAAGTTAATAACCAGTGATTGAAGTATTAAAGGGTAATAAAGGTATAAGACTATGTACAAGGAGATAGAGTTGCACCAGGTTTAGCAGCAGAAACAAAGGCAGAAAGAGAAACTGCATACAGATATTCATTAAGTGGAAAAAGTGTTTTAGAAATAAAAGCAGAAGAAGAAGAAGCATCAACACCACAGCTATTCCAAACATTTAATGACAATAATATATGTTAAAAAAGAAACAATTTTAAGTGTTGGTACTAGACTGCAAATATTAGTGGAAATAGGTGGTTGAGGATAAGGAGGGTTGGTCTTGGTGGAGGAGGAGTAGCAGCAGTAGCAAAAGAAGCAGTGTAACCAGTACCAGAAGAAATAGGAGCAGCAGTAGTAATATTAGTATTATTATTAGTAGTAGTAAATGTATAAGTATTAGGAGTGGTGGTGGTAGTAGTAGCAGCAGCAGCAGTATTAGTGATAAGTTATAGTAGGAGAAGTGGAGACATTAGTAGTAGTAGTAACAGTAGTAGCAGCAATAGGCATAGATGTTGTTGTTGTAGTAGATTTTGCTGTCGAAGTCGTAGTAGTAGTAGTAGTTGCAGTAGAAGAAGAAGCATTAACACACAAGTTATTTCTTATCAACAAATCTATAAAAACAAAAATAATATCAAACAGGGAATGCCACGTACCAAAAACGCAGCCTCCCCAAAACGAGCCCCACAGCACCCAGATGTGCACACCACCAACACACACACACACACGCACGCACGCACGCACGCACGCACACACACAACACACACACACACACACAATCATGTACACACACAAACATACACAAACATAAAACCTTATTATAAATTGAAAACAAGAGGGTCATAGTGGCCCTTTATCACTCATCTGATAACCAGCGCACTTATGGAAACAAAAATAATATCAAACAGGGAATGCCACGTACCAAAAACGCAGCCTCCCCAAAACGAACCCCACAGCACCCAGAAGTGCACACCACCAACACACACACACACACACACGCACACACACACGACATACACAATCATTGTTCAAAGTCACTTTTTGCTTAAGGAAGTCATTAGTTGCTCGGAAAGTCACTGGCTGCTTCGGGAACTCACTGGTTGCAAGAGGAAGTCTTTGGGTGCTAAGGCAGTCATTAGTTGCTTGCTGAACTCACTGATTGTTAGGAGACTTAGTTGTTGCTAAGAAAGTCAATGGCTGTTAAGGAAATCACATGTTCCTAGGGAAAGTAATTGGTTGCTAAGAAAGTCACTGGTTACTAAGGAAGTCACTGGTTGCTAGGTAAGCCCCTTGTTCTTACAGGAACTCAAGGGGCAAATTAGAACAAAGTTTGTAGAGGTCCACAAGACAAAGCTACATACTAAATATCTTAGCTGTAGGCCTTGTAGTTTTGGAGAAGAAGATTTTTAAATGTTTTCCTATATAAGTATATGGTAAACAAATAACCCCAGAACCAATATTGGCCCCTGGGGCAATATTTGAACAATTTGAAGAAATGCTACATGACAAATAGATATCCAACCTCTGGGTCTTGTGGTTTTAGAGTAAAACGTGATTTAAATGTTTCCCATGTAAGTTTATATTGAAACCAGTGATCACATGATGTGGTTAATTTTGACCCTAACGACCTGATTTGAACAAACTTCGTAGAAGTCCACTAGACAATATTTCGCACTATATTTAGTTCAAACAGTACTAATTCGTTTATCAAAGCATGAACAAATACAATACATTTATAAACATTTCATCCCCAAAACCACAAGATACAGATTTGTAAAATCAATTGACTCTCCAAGGCGGGTAAGTTTTGACCCAGGGTTCATGAGTTGAACAATTTAAGTAGAAGTCCACTAGGCAGTTTTACATGAATGATATCTAAGTTTTCGCCTTTCTAGTTTCAGAAAAGAGGATTTTAAAGTTTTTTCTATAGAAACCTATGTAAAATCAAGTGAACCCCAGAGTTTGGTCAATTTTGACCGGGGGTTATGATTTGATATATTTTGATAGAGGCTATGCTACATGCCAATTTAGAGAAGAAGATTTGTAAAATCAATTGACTCTCCAAGGCGGGTAAGTTTTGACCTAGGGTTCATGAGTTGAACAATTTAAGTAGAAGTCCACTAGGCAGTTTTACATGCCAGATATCTAAGCTTTCGCCTTTCTAGTTTCAGAAAAGAGGATTTTAAAGTTTTTCCTATATAATCAATGTAAAATCAAGTGACCCCTAGGTTGTAGTCAATTTTGACCCGGGGGAATAATTTCAACAATATTGATAAAAGTCTACTAGGCAATGCTACATGCCAAATATCTTAGCTTTATGCCATGTGATTTTAAGAGAAGATTTTTTAAGTTTTTGACATATGTAAAATCAATTTTCCTCCAGAGCGGGGTCAATTTAAACCAGGAAGTCATGATTTGAACAAATTTAGTTGAGACCAACTAGACAATGCTACATACCAAATATCTAAGCTCTGAAACTTTGCAGTTTTAGAGAAGAAGATTTTTTAAGTTTTTCCGATTTGTTACTATAGCAACCAGAGTTCTGCAAGGAATGCAATTACTTGAACAATTTTGGTAAAGCTTCATGGCAAGTATATTTCTGTCAAGTTTCATCATGTTCTGGTGGTTTCAGAGGAGATGTCATTTGAAGCAAATGTGAACGACGGACGGACGCCGGATAAACAACGATCCTAAAAGTTTCGTGGCCAGGGTGGCTGAGAAATTCAACAAATTATCGAATAACAATGTTCATGTAATGCTAAATGAAATGTCTATTCTATTTTTATGGTGATAATGATGACGGTGACGATGATAAATTAGACTTAGTTTCACACGCTGCAAATTAAATTACACTTGGCACGATGTATATTACCCGTGTATTTCTACGAACCGAAACCAATTATCCACAATGTGGTCACTTTAGCTGTCCTCCTGGACTAGCTGCTTAAATATTTGTCTTTTAAAGCGTTAACAATTGAATCAAAGTATGACACTTAATATGAAATATTTAATCATTATAACATATCTGTTGACAACCTTCCTTCGTTTTAACATCAGGATATTATCAACCAGAGGTCCTCATAGGCAAAATAGAAAAGAAAATCTAATTTTTCAAGAAATCCCTAAGTAAATGTGTTTTTTAAATGTCGTAACTACAACAACAATCACTTTAAAACATGACTTGACAAATATATTTATCTTCCTATATGTACTATAATAAAGAGTCATGTCATACATGGTTTTTCTAAAAAGTTGAAACAATTCTTTCAAGTATGTAATAGTGTATAAACATGCCTTAAAATACATCGGTTCACGGGTTATACTGTTATTAAATAAAACAAAGATATAAAATAATTCCTAAACACCATCTGATACAACACTCACAGTAAGAATTACACGCAGATGAATGAAGCTTCCAACTACGGGAAAGAAGCAGCAGACATGGTTTGAAGACTTACGGTCGGACAGTTAAGAACATTGAGGCAGCGCACTATTTTCTTTACTGGGTGGGATGCATGATTTTTAAATTTTCATTTTTTCCTTTAATATAAAATGGGTTTCATTTTGATGGGATGCCACAATATTGTAGTATACTGACACTACTAATTCATTTAAAGAAAACCATAAATAAGTGAATTATTATGAAGAACGGATGCATTTTTAAACATTTTCTTGCTCGTTGACGAACAATGACTGTGTTGTAAAATCAGGGGAAATAAAGGAATTAAAACAATCAACATACTCTTGTTGTTAAAATGTCTGTTTACAAAACCACCTAAAAGAAATTTAAAAATCTCAGAAATTTATTGTAAGTTTACAGATATTTTCTATTGTATGTACATGATACAGAAAAATGAAGCAAGAATTTGTTGACAGTGTTGTTAACTATGTTTTAGTTCCTTAATTTCTAATGTTTCTGTCACACAGACTTTTCTCGTCAACGAGCAAGATAATATATTAAAATGTATCCGTTCTTCATTATTATCCTCTTATTTCAAATTTTCTTTACATGAACTACATGTACTAGTGTAAGTATACTGCATCATTATGGCATCCCAACTGGGATAAAAAAGTTTGATGTAAAAAGAAGAAATGAAGTATATAAAAAACATGCACCCCGCCCACTTAAAACAATGTACACTACCTTAAGGTATATATTCATTGTTATCACGAACACCATTTGGTAAGTCTCACAACTAATGAAAAGACATTTCCAAATAGATATAGATTTACATTCACATGAACACGATACATTATTTAAACATATATGTTAGCGAATTGACACGAAGGCTTACAGGTACTTACATATCTGTCAGAAGAGAAAACAAACTCAGTTATTTTTTACCCTCCAAAGATAAAATATGTAAAGTGATCCCTTAACGTCATCAAATATAGCACTCACCAACAATCAGACTCACTGGCAGAATAATGAATCCTCCAACTATGAGAAAATGCAGAAGACATGGTTTAAACCTTTAAACTTATGCTTGGTAAGAGGTATATTCATTTTGGGGTCACGAACACCATCATTTTGGAAGAATCACAGCTATGTCAAAGACCTTTCTAAACATACACAGATTAACATTTACATGAACAAGATAAACTATACAAAACGAATTGGCACGAAGGCTAACCGGCACTTTCATATCTATCAGAAGGGAAAACAAACTCAGTTATTTCTTACCCTGCCAAGGATATAACATATGAAGTAATCCTTCAACGCCATCAGGTAAAGCACTCACCAATAATCAGAATCACTGACAGAAAAATGAATCCTCTAACTAAGAGAAAATTCAGAAGACATGGTTTAAGTCTTGCTCAAACGCTTATAAACAGTATTGTTAAATATTTTAGAACATTGATGGGTATATTCATTTTGTGGCCACGAACACCATCATTTAGTAAGTTTCCTAGTTATATAAAAGTATTTTCAAACCACATATAGCTTACATTCACATGGACATTATAATCTATATAAAATAGATTTGAGCGAATTGACGCGACGACTAATAGGTACTTATGTATATGTCACTAGACAGCATCAAATGATAGCACTGACCAATAGTAAGACTCCTAAACAGATGAATGAATCCTCCAACTATGAGCAGAAGCAGCAGACATGGTTTAAGTCTAATGAATTGTTTAAATGTTTAGAACATTAAAGGGAATATTTATTTTGTTGTCACGAACACCATCACTTGGTAGGTTTCACAGCTATTTAAAAGACATTTCTCAACACTTAAAGATTTACATTCACATTAAACTATATAAATGCAACGTATTTAATTGACATGAAGGCTTGCATATCTGTCAAAAGGGAAAACTAGCAATTTCTTACCCTTCAAAGATAAAACATGTAAAGTTATCCCTCAACGCCATCAAATATAGCACTCACTGACAATCAGACTCACTGGCAGAAGAATGAATCCTCCAAATTTGAGGAAATACATCAGAGAAGGTCCGCACTTCAGCTTCTACTTTTACTAAATAAAGGCACAGCTATTGCTTGTGAAAACAGTGAAGGAAAACAATTCCACAATGTAGACGAAACAGACAGTGCTGGACAAACAAATGCGTAAGAAATAGGTTGAATCCGAGGTTAACGCCTTAGAACAGACTTTATCTTCTGTAGAGAAAAGATAAGTACAAATGTATCTATTTCTGATACTGCATTTAACTGAGTACAGCTTTTTTTCTTAAAAAAGCATAAGTAATGTTTTATTAGCTATCATTATAACCTTACATTTACATTGAAAATACTAAAAGTATTTGGCGGTGAGCTGTATGTATCTGGAGAAATTTGTCGACGAAAGGATTAAATTCAATACCATAAACATGTGAACGTTTGGAAGAATAATATAATATGAGTGAAAATAAGAAATAAGAAATCGTTTCATATAAACCTTCACATGTTGATAGCTTTTTTAATGCAATATTGCCAAATTGTATTTACCTTTACTACCATAAGAACAAGTAATTTCTTCAATAGCTCTTGATTAAAATAAAACATTAGATTGCAAAACATAAAAATATGCATATTTTACTAAGGTTGCACGCAATGTGCCTTTGTGCAAGTTATTTAACTTGCTAATAAATGCGTCAATTCTAAAGTGTCATGGATCATATCTAAAAACTTAATTGAACCGCTTTATTTCATACTGGTTCAAAAGTCCTAGAAAAGGATACTTTGTGATATAGAAGTGCGCTTCTCAGAAAATATTTTCTTCAGAAAAAAAAATTAAAGTGATATGACCATTCTGGGTGACCATTATGAATCTAATGAAGGCATTTATCAATGATTTTATATTCTTTAATGAACATTGCCATAGTTATAACCAAACTTTATGAATACGGTTATATATAGTAGAAATATGTAAAAATATTTTTGATTATTTCATTTAACATGTGAATAAGAGAAAGTACTCAGCAGTATAACTCATTTTTACATGCTTTCAAAGCATCTAATGTGTTTTAAACTTTATTCTGAATCACATTTCATTATAAATGGGTAATTTAACTATAATCGTGTGCCATTAACTCGTTTCCACAGGAATGCATGACATGAAATGCACAAAATAAAGAATTGCCAAATGCTATAATAGTAGAATTACCAGTATGAAATTAATATATTTGTATTTGTTTATCCTTTAGTCATAATTATAAACTCTATAAAATGTTTTAGCAAATGTTTGTTAATTGTAACTTAGAGAAACCATTCACATAACTGTATCATTTCCGAATGAATGATTTTACAATTCCGTTTAGGTGTCGTTAGATGAAAACAAATTTAATGTTTGCTGCTTTATTTAGGGAAAAAAAACAAAAATAATATCAAACAGGGAATGCCACGTACCAAAAACGCAGCCTCCCCAAAACGAGCCCCACAGCACCCAGAAGTGCACACCACCAACACACACACACACACACACACACACACACACACACACACACACACACACACGCACACACACACGACACACACACACAATCATGTACACACACACATATACACTACCAACACACACCAGCACACAAAGCAAACACACGAGGACAAAACGAACAATTAAAGGAACACAGTGGGGCACCGCCTTGGAACGGTCAGTGGCAAAAACACCACTGGGGAGCTTAAACCGGTTTATGGTGCGCACCCAACCTCACTCTTACCCCCACCATGTTCCAAAGTCACAGGACAGTGTAAATAAAAGTAATCCAAAAGTAAATAAAAGTAAATAAAAGCCATCGTCGGAACCCACGGTTAATTCCTGCCGCTTCTCTCCGTCATATACCGTGGGAAAATAGACTGGCAAAACTTCGTAATGCATCAATATTCATGACTATTTTTCATCCAATGAAATCGATGCTTACAAAAATAAGAGCACCTCCACAATGAAGAGTATCCTCAAATAATGACCGCCATGCAGAACGTTGAAAAAAATGATTGATTTGTTTTGTCCTGATTAAGGGACGATCATATAGAAATCTGCAATCCGAGACGAGTGATGCACAAAATCTGTTTAAAGTGATATTACCCTTCAAAGTGACCAACATAATTTTAAAAAAGACATTAGTCACTGATTTATACTACTTTAAAAATGAACATTGCCAAAACTTATAACAGAAATATGTGAATCTGTATCACTTTTTTTTATTCCTATTGAATATAGAGAAAATCAGTTTAAATCTTTTTTGACTATCCTAGTCAAAAAAAGATATTCAATCCTTTCTTTTATGTACATTTTGATTTATATCTTTCAATAAGAGAAATAACTTTGCCTTATTAACTTTTTACATGTTTTCAGAACATTTACTAAGTGTTTAGCTTCGTTCTTGATCATAACTCAATATGGAAATTTTGAAGGGTAATATAACTTTAAAACTACATCGCTGACAAGCATGGAGGCTGCCATTGTTAATGTTTCCTCTAACGCGGTTTGAGAGCCGCGATTTCATTGGATAGCTAATCTTGAGAAAAATATCAAGAAACTAATCGAAAGGCTTGAATTTACCTCATTAATTATTCATGAGTACGAGATTTCTTCAGTTAATTTGCCCAGGGTACTCAAGTTGGTAAGAATAGCCTGGGTTACCGAGGATGAGGGAAAGCACACTTGAAAAGGACCATTATTGATTTTGCCGGGAAAACAGCCATAAAACCAGATGTCGCCTCACTTTACATTTACAAATACTAGCGGTGAGTCAAAAAATGATTAATTGTTCACACTGAAATATTTACCAATATTTTCAGACAAAGAGGTTTTAAAGTTTGTTTTTCTCAAAGTAAAGCACTTTTTGTCCTGCAAATGGCCGGTGAAATAGAGTAAAAAATTCCGCATCAGATTTACTGATGTGAGGAGTGTTAAACAAATGAAACGACAGTAAGAACAGGTTATACACATTGTGCTTAGATGCACAAAATACTTTAATAACTCTTAAATACTTTTGCAATAATCTTGTTTTTATGGAATGTCTTAACTGTGTTAACATGCATTTAATTACTTCTTCGCATTCTCTGTGAAATTGTTTTTAAATTACTTTTTATTATGTACATTTCTTCATGCAGTGGAAGGGAGGCAACTCAGTATGGTAGACACATCCAAAAACAATATATACAAATGCTACCACACTTGCGACACAAAGAATCCTGAAGTAACACAAACAGTTAAAGCCTATAAAATGATCTTTATCAAAATCACGACATCAAACAAATTTAAGAATAACAAATACTTTTTTATTTTAAAATTCAATTGTCCATATTGTCTTATGGTCAGGAATGATGCTGAAAACACAGTGGAAGCTTTACAATTATGTAGGAAGTGAGTTTAACCAAGTAAGTTCTCTTATTGACAGATAGGAATTGATTAATGTTCTATTTTTTTTAAATGATGGTCATTTTGAACGATAATATCACTTTAAGACATAAATGTGTCAGCAAATGGGGAGCGGGTGCGGAATATTGAAGCTGTTATATATTTTTGTGTGGAAAAATGTAGAATATATGATAAAAATGTATAATTATATCTAAAACTGCCATAATTGGGAATTAACTTTGAAACTAGATATTTAGAACGATTGTTTAGAATAAGTGCAAAAATGAAAACATATTGGCGTTGAATGTATTAGAATAATTTGTTACATAATATTTAAATAATTACACAGAAATTCTCACTCTGGACCAGAATATATTTAATATGAACATCAATGATACTTATACAGCGTCTAAATAAACAAACATCTTAAGATATGCTGTTTCAACCCTATCTATTTACCTTAGCTGCAACAATAATAAATTTCAGTTACACCTGAGTATTATTATGCACATAGATACGAAGAGAGTTCATAAGTTGTGTTAATATATTCGAAATTTAGATGCATTGCAGCGTACACTTTCAAAATTGTGAAGTTTTTTGTCTAAAGTATCATCATAATATTGTACAATCAATTGTTGGGAATATAGACGAAATTTTGACAATGTACTTACTCCCTAATGTGAAACAAATTATCTAGATTGTACTTTTACCGCGTCATTTCTAAAAATACCTCTTGTGTTCTTTAGCAATGGACAATAATCATCTTCAAGTATTGACTATGCAAAGTGACCAATCTATGATCAACAGTTACTTGTATATCGAAGTAATTTAAAGTAATTTACATAACAAATGGATACTTGTTCGTTGATCCACCATGACAACCATGCCAAATCTGTAAATCATACAAGTTTTCTTCTACTGAACGACATACAGACATATCACAATACAGCTGTTTCGAGTTATTAATAACAAGTGTTATTACATCTATAATCAACCATAACCATTTTAATCTCAGACGGTCATGTGCTTAAAAAACCCGGAATGCTTGAAGGCTTTGCAATTAGAAAGCTTGTATTTAGAGAGTGAGCAGCAACACAATTACACACTTTGTATTTAGGAGGTACAATAAACTTGTCAAATAAACAAAAATTGCCCCTTTACTGCTCTTTGAAATTGACTTTAGATTAATGGCCACTCTTTTTACTTGTTTGTATGGTGAAAGGGAGGCAACTCAAAAATAAGTAGGGATACACTTTCACATTGATCCCTGGAGAGTCAGACAAATAAATTATAAATTAGAAAGGATTTATAGCAAAATCATAACATCAAATAAATTAGGAAAAAGAAACAAGAAAACAACAAACTAAACAAAACTAAACAATAACGGATGCCCCAACACCTCCCAAGAGCCCCCCACCCCGTACACCAAAAAAAAACTAAACAGAGGAAACATTTAAAACATATTTAGACTGTTATAAACTGTCCTACCATACACATGGAAACCGGTTTATGGTGGCCCCCATATCTATTTACTCTTAAACTGCCACTGAAACCATATTTCCCTTATATGCGACAAAAAGAGAACATACATACATAGAGGAAAGTGATTTGCAATTTCACCTCAGTGTAATAATGCACAGAAATAAATAAAAAGTTAATAATATTTGCCAATATGTTAAAGTTCAAAGAAATTATATTATATACTTTTGAAGTTATAATAGATTGTTGAATTATATTTTAGATAACTTTGGTTTTGTTATATTAATGTGTCAATACGTTTACAGTCTAATCATAATGAACTAAATCCAGTTGTTGTACAAACTTTGCAGAAAAGTGCCATTCTTTATAATACATACAACGCAAATGTGCAAATACAACAGTTAATTCAATATGTATGCTACTTTCTAATGCATCAATTCTAAAGCGATTCTTTAGTGGTCTCTGTAAATAGACAGTTTACATTTTTAAATATATTTGAATATTCATAAATCTAGAAACATTATACGTGTCACAGAATAAAGTCATTCGCATGCCAAACAAATGGTACATATAACTGTCGTTAGATCACTATCAACCTGCTAAAATTGGAAAAGCATAAAATGTTCATTATATGAAAGTTCAAATCAGTATATGACCATATAACAACAGTCTACTGTTTTGACTAAATTCATTACTAAGTATATTTCTCTCTAGCAATAAATTAAAAGTACAAACTAAACATTTTATATAACAACCGTTGTTCCTTTCTCCAGTCTTCTATGTCCTGTCAGAAAAAAAAACTGGTCTTACTGTTTATATAAGTAAATTAGAAGTGTTGAGTACATAAACATTGTAACCGGTAAAAAATTTTTTTGATGCAGTGGAAGGGAGGCAACTCCAAAACCGTTAACTTCTCATTTGAGCAATAATTTTGTTACTGGTACCCTTATTAGGTATATTTGAGTTAGAAAAAGCCAACACCTATCTTAATTTAAGTAATTTATCCAAACTGCATACTCTGTGCATATGTTGAACTCTAATAATGTACCCAAGTACTTTATACACATAGATTAAATAATGGAAAGTAACATTTGTAAATGTATTCAACATTTTGAATCAACATATAGTTTGCTTTTAAAGTTTAAGAGCATTGTTAAATAATGTTTCTAACAACTTAAACTTGAAGTAAATACCTAACAGGTGACTGTGATACAATGTCTTGTCTCATAACACAATCTGTTTGTGACAAATCAACAAATCTGCTTTAATTTTATCCAGTTATGAACATTCTACTGTGTCAATTCAGGAACATGCACATTGTGTCAGCGGACAGTACTGAATATTCATATTGAGTCCAAGAACATTAAACTCCTAACGCTTTTCTGCTGTTTTGAAAAAACGGGTCGCATACTAAATGGATGTTTGTCTCTATATATGTTTACCATCCGTTTTCTCATTTGAAACATGTCTCAATCTGCAAATCAAACAACTTATTCTACAAAATTACATTTCAATATACAACCAAACGACAACAAAATGTTTGCGAGTTATTAAATTTTTATTACAATTCCTCTTTCTGTCTCGTAATTTTAAAACTACAAAACTGACACTAAAAATATTATTTAACAACCATTGTTTATTTCCTCAGTAATGCATTTGCTAAATGACAATGCGGTTTCGACGTGTATATTGGATTTAGAAATTGTATATTTCGAATGTGTACATTATCATACTACATCAAGACAGTGAAGCATCTTGGATTTAGTGAGTGGATAAACATTTTCACTGATGAGATAAGTCTGCTTCTTGACATTGATATATACAGTGGAAGGGAGGCAACTCCAATTCAAAACTGGATAGTCAATATGTACAGCATTAAACTATTCATTTGAGCAATTAGATTTTTACTTTTACTCGTATTAAGTATATTTGAATTCAGCAAAATCATATATGCTCGGAGAGATGGAAGCAGTGTTTTATGATTATTCTGAAGGGATTAACTTGCCTTATGATAGTTCCATATACAAGATAATGCAGAATTATCTTAAGTTTTATATATCACTAATGTACTCGCTTCCATTAGAATTCGATCAATTATTGTAGCCAAAAGACTTAACTTACTCTTTTCATAATCATATCCATTCTTTTTCACATCTTATAGTATACTAGTATGTCTATTTATCACTCTAACATTATACAATTATTGGCATTTGATGCATGTGTTGTAGCATTTATGACAACTCGAGCTTTTTAATTTTGGCGACTTTATCTTTCTGTCCCATGCAGTACCATTTAAATACATAAAAGTAGAAACAAGAAACTGACTAAATTTAATTTCTATATGTAATCGGCAAATACAAACCTATGAACTGTTGAGTAAATATCGCTCTGCCTTTTGTTCGCTGGACCAATGACAATGTTAAAAAGTTTGTCTCTGATACATTAAGCTCATTTTCATCATCACAACAATGTTTGGAATAGCAAACTGAAACAAAATCATTGTATTATAATACACCAAAAGTTACAAAATAAGCACAATCATGTGACAATACAAATATGAATATAAATTTGATATTGCAAAATATCTTCTGCACTATGGTTTTTAAAACTTCTGACTTCTATGTATTGTTTCTCAAGAATGCCCAACTGTAATGTTAATCGTATGACTTGACTTAAGATTTACAGAGACATACACTAATGCGATTATTTGTTAACAGTGTGGTGAGAAGTATTTCATTATTATTATAATATAACTTCTTCATTTGCTACTTCAAAATAAAACACAGGGTAATTTAAGCTTCTACCTTTTCATTTATACAGTGGAAGAGAGACAACTCAAAATAAAGTATGGATGAAAACTTGAAATTTCAATTTGTATCTACACTGAACTATTTATTTAAAAAGGTGAACTTTTCCTTAAAGGCCATGCCCCGAATTATAGATTCACTTGTTGTCATCAGATATGCTTAATTTCGACACAGTTAACACTCTAGCAAAATATCATTATCACACTTATGGTTATGTGTTAGTTTATGTTATGTTCAACAAAAGATACAGTTACATTTTAAACTACTCATAAAAATATAAAGACTTCTGAAGATAGTATATATGCTACCATTTGATAGCCCTTCGTGGGGTATGTACTATTTTATGATTTGTTTTGAAGTCATTGTTTCTGTACCAACAGATGATGCTACTCTAAGGCTATCCAGTTTCACACTTGATATATTTCTGTAAGCATGTAAACGGTATGTATTTATTTCGTTGTCATTATAAGCACATTACAGTTATATACCTGTCACTCCAGTCGATAAAATGGGCAACATAAACATCTGATGTTAGCACAATTTCAACAGCTTCGTCTTTGAATAGGAGTTTGTCTACAGTGTACAACCCACCATTTACACTTGTAGAAAGCAGTTCCGCAGAGCCAATAAAAAATTCGAAAACGACAGCAAACGATCAACTGAAAGACAAGCAGCGACATCTAAACAACATGGACAGCTGTTGGCGACCCTTGACCCCATGCCAATCTTGGGAAGTCTAACATTTAGAGGAAGGATCTAGCAACGCTGAATAAAGGAGATATAGAATAAGATCTAATATCTACTTTCCTATCTATGCCCTCAGTAAGAATCTCTGTGGAGCCGCCGAGGCGCAGTGGCAGCGCGTTTGCCTTAGGATCGAAGGGTCCCAGGTTCGATCCCTACCTTAACCATATCGTTAGTGTCCTTAGGCAAGACACAATAATCCCGCATTTCCTCTCTCTCTCTCCGAGGTTGATGACATCTGAAATGAGTCTCGAGAGCGATTAATCTAATTTGTAAGAACTTGTTTCGCAATCGAGAATAAGTAAATTAGTATACAGATAGTAAGAATATCTCAAGGAATGAAACTGGAAACATTAAATTTTCACGACAACTGTTGTACCCTCACTGTCTGTAACATGTCTGCTTACTATCGCATTGGTCAAACTGTCTGAATCATCACGGTAACAGCAAAAACGTTGATAGCTCTTATGTAGTGTAAACCTGCGTAGGGAAGCACTTGGATTGTATTATATATTAATGATGACGTCTTAAGCGTCAACCTGAGTAAGTTGATCTACTGTACTATCATCTTAGAAATCCATTATTTTACAAGACCTTTCTACATGCTACTTCAATATTATTGTCACCATAAAAAAGTAAGTACAATTAATATTGATATTACAACAGTATATCATTTATTATAATACCGCAGATAAATTTGATAGATTCTGATTGGTCAAGAGCCCCTGTATATGAGACCGTATACACCGTGAGCAATCCCGTATATACCGTCTCCCATTTGGAGCCTCATCGGTTTTTGCCTTTTCTGATTGGCTAGAGAAGCTCTGTAAATATTGTTTACATTCAAAACAAAATGGCCGCCGTTCCAACGATTCAATTTTTCAGCGACGTTTGTAAGCACTGCACATGTCGTTTGGAAGAATAAATCAAATTCATAGACATTAAAACTTACATTGATGCTATCTTTACCTTCGTTTCTCCCGAGTCAAAACGGGTTACAGACATGAAATCTCATTTCAGTGATCAAGTTCACCATGAACATGAACCCAGTGGCAGTGGAATATTGTTTTTTGAAAATGAAAACACTATCATTGACACTAATAAGTACTCTTCGAATTAATGGTATTCCTTTCTGCAACTAACGGCTGCTGACAGGACATTCATGTACAAATTCAACCTCTGGAATGACGAAATAAAATACCGCCAGATCAGAGGAAAATCTGAAAAACAAATGTCCTTTTCTATCCTGTTAATGCATCACTACTGTGGTCCTATTTCACTTGTCTAGAAATAATGTGAAGTCCTACTCCAATAAAACGCTGTTTATCCTTATTTTGTGTCACATCAATGACTTAAAGCCGAAGTAATAAATTAAAAAGAAATCTGTGTTTATCCAGTCCACACGCTACAAAAATGTCTGCCAAAACATTACTGTCTCGGTGACGTACTGATGACGTAATAGATTCGAAATGGGACCGGTTAAACGGAAATTAATTATTATGTGACTGCAAATAATACAAAATGCCATGCTATACTTTGCTCTCGGGTCGAAAACACCGTAAACCACAGGATTATTTTTCTTTCTATTGAATTACTGAGAAAAAACTAAGATCGGCTGATTACGAGCGCCGTACGGAATCATACGAAGGTAAAGGAATTGGGGGCTCCCATGGGTATCGGCTTTTTGTCATTTATAAATATAACAACAATATTTCGACAATTTTGTTGACAATTCAGGTATTAATCTTGTCTTTCAAACAAATCTGCGGTATTATAAATTCGTTATACAGATTCTTGACGGTGTATACGGATTCGTATAGCCTGTCCGTGCCGATATAAACCCTCGCCTAACGGCTCGGGCTAATATCGGCACGAACAGGCTATACGAGTCCGTATACACCGTCAAGAATCTGTATAACTAATAATATGCGGATTCTATTTACGTAGTGGTGTTATATTATTTAAGTGGGTTTTTTTTTCGATAAATGATACATGTAAGGATAATGCATTAAAACACCTTTCCCTTATATTTATATATAGTATTGATCAATAAATAACCTAAATCTGATCTGTTTTTAGTGATCCAGTCTCCCACATCTTTTTAAATATGCATTGTAGCTGTGCATAAAACAACATTCACTATCGCATTTTAAACGTAAATCATCGACCGTGTAATTGAAGTTATATATCAAACTCCTCTCTATATATACCATACATTTTAAATAGCAAATCAAAATGATATACTTAAATACTCAATGCGTTATTTAAATTTGACATATCCATTTCATTTCTTTTATTTAGCAAGTGTAAAGCAATGTTCATTCTTTGTCTGGATTAAAAGTTTTTTTGATGAAGTGCTAAACTGTGACTGCTTAAAATACGGAAATCAACAAACAACATATTTAGACTGATAAATACTGACAATATATCAAAAACAGTAATTAAAACATGACGGTATATTCATACCCAATCGGTGTCTTCTGTAATCCACTCTGTCACACCCTTTACACATTGTAAATGAACATAGCAACATCTCTTTAAACCATGACTTTAGACATGAAGAGAGTTATTCATCATCTGTGAAATAAATTGTACATATCAAACATGATACACATAAATTCAAAACAAATATAAATGTATACATTTTAGCTTGCTAGAGTTCTGCTGTTAATAGATGGATTTTACGTTTTACAGGATAATATCAAATAAAAGTCCAAAAGGATGTCGGTTACTTCCTGTATGACGTTTACAAAACTCTTAAAGAAATGATGACTCCCTAAGAATAAATGAAAAAAACGTCACTGTATTTAAATGTGACAATATCCTAACACGCTTTAAACAGATTTACTAAGAACTACTCGTATATGCATTACTTGAAGCTGCCTTGCTAATGTCGTTATGACGTTGCTTTAGCGGCTTGCATATGTGTGTTTCTCAAAAGAAGGTTCATACTTAAATGTATTTACAGCCAAAATTGTGTAAGACAAAACTGTTTATTGAAAAAGATATGGGAGAAACATTTTGAACGCTTTTCGTACTAAATATTCTGAGATTGTTACTGAATAAAGAACTGCTTTGGGGTTTTTTTTAATCTTGGTTATAAAACTTGCAACTAATGATTTAAAGGTTGATTTCAATTATCAGTTTTATCAGGATGAATTTATTCTGTTTCTTACTCAAATGAGGATATATGGGGTTAAATGTTTGAATTTTATGAAGTATATGTTTCAGAATATTTACAAAGATGTTTTATGTAATCTTATATACGCTCTCTTGCATCTGTGTTCAATTAAAGGGAGATAATTCTGTTGGGGTTGTCCAAGTAAATGCAGTGTCACTTTCTCTTGAAACAAATCCAGTCCAAATGCAGAATAAGCCCTATTACATTTGAATAAATCCTATATATTAAACTATTAAAACATAGTATTTAAACATATAAGTTTGATTGAAAACTGTTTTGGCGTTATATTTAAATACTGTATATTTATCAACTATTCATAATTATATATTTCGTGCTTGAAAACCCACGCATACCTGCTGCTGTTTTAGGCGAGATGAAGTCTCTGTCTCTTGTATGAATTTATTTGTTGATAAGTGGATGAATGATATAAATGCTGAATTTGGCACAAGTAAAAGAGGCAAGAACAAGTTACGTACATATAAACTTTTTAAAACAAATTTTGAGACAGAACAATATTGTAAAAGTATTCTGTCATGTTCACATAGATCAGCTTTGGCAAAATTTCGAATAGGTGTTGTTCCAATACGTATTAAGACTGGCAGATACGAAAGACTAGAAATTAATGAAAGGCTATGTCCATTTTGTCAAAATAAAATTGAAAGTGAGAAAATTGTTATTATGGAATGTCCGTTATATGATGATCTACGTAATGAGCTTTTTAGTAAAGCAAAACATATAAACTCTGATTTTTATCATTACTCTGGTTCCGAACAGTTCATACATATCTTTACCAGTAAAGAACTTGTTCGCTTTACAGCCAAAACCTGCTGTCTTATTCTTAGAAGAAGAAGTGACTTTGTATATAAGTAGGTTAGGTATCTTATTTTGTCTTAGTTTTATGTGAAGTTGCATGTCTATATGTTATGTACGCATGTAATGGTTGATATTTTATAACTATACATGTTAAATGTATATATAGTCCTATACATGTATGTACTTTTAGCATGCAGCATAATTTTCTTGTTAATCAGGTCATTTCATATCTGATATGAGTTGATAACGGTTTTAGTAAAAGTTTAAGTAGAGGCATTTGGCTACATATTCACACTCGGTATTTTAACTGTGAATGGTTTTAAGTACATTTTAATAGACTGGAACGCAGTTCTTAACTTAAACATCTGATACATTTTATGCAATTTAAACATTTGATACATTTTACATATTTGATACATTTTATACATTTCATGCATTTTATGCATTCAATACATTTCATGCATTCAATAAATTTGATACATTTGATACATTTGATTTTATGCATTCTATACATTCGATACATGTAATGCATTTTATACATCTGATCAATTTTATGCATTTTAAATATTGTGCATGTTATACATTTTTATGCATTTTATACATTCAATACATTTTATACATCTGAAACATTATATGCATTTATACATTTTATGTATTTCATACATTTTATGCATTTCATACATTTTATACATTCTTTTTATATATTTTATGCTTTTTATACATTTTATGCATTTTATACATTTTATGCATTATATACATTTTATGCATTTGAAACATTTCATACATTTCATGCATTTCCTATATTTTACATGTTAGGCATTTTATACATCTGATAAATATTATGCATTTTAAATACATTTATACATATTGTACATTTTATACATTTTATACATTTCAAAACATTTTATGCATTTAATACATTGCATGCATTTCATACATTTTTAAACATTTTATGCATTTTATGCATTTTTACATTTCATACATTTTATGCACTTCCTACATTTTATGCATTTTTTATACAGTTCATTCATTTCATTCATTTTATACATTTTATACATTTTATACATTTTATGCACTTCATGCATTTTATACATTTATGCATTTCATACATTTTATACATTTCATTTTATGCATTTTTTTTCACATTTTATACTTTTTATACATTTTATGCATTTTATACATTTAATACTTTTTATGCATTTTAAACATTTGATACATTTTATGTTATACATTTTATTATATTTTGTGCATTTGATACATTTTATACATTTCATGCATTTAGTACATTCAATATATTTTATGCATTTTAAACATTTGATACATTTGATACAATTTATGCATTTTATACATTTCATGCATTCAATATATTTTATACATTCAGTACATTTGATACATTTGATATATTTTATGCATTTTATGCATATTATGCATTTCATATATTTTATGCATATTTTTACATTTTATACATTTTACGCATTTGATACATTTTATGCATTTTATACAATCAATACATTTTATACAATTTATACCTTTAATGCATTTGATACAATTGATGCATTTTATGCATGTTATGCATTTCATTGATTTTATGCATATTTTTTACATTTTATGCATTTTATACATTTTATGCATTTAATACATTTCATACATTATATGCATTTCATACATTTTATGCACTTGATTCATTTATACATTTCATGCATTTTATACAATTTATTTCATTTCATGCATTTTATACATTTTATGCATTTTATGCATTTTATTCATTTGATACATTTCATGCATTTTAAACGTTTGATACATTTCATGCATTTTATACATTCAATACATTTTATGCATTTTATGCATTTCATACATTTTATGCATTTTATACACTTTATACATTTTATACATTTCATGCATTTTATACATTCAATACATTTTATGCATTTTATGCATTTCATACATTTTATGCATTTTAAACAATTTATACATTTTAAATATATTATACATTTCATGCATTTTATACATTCAATACATTTTATAATAAGCGTCAGGATAATGTGCATAATAGTTCAGCCGTTGATCCGCCTGTAAGCGTAGATTTACTTTTAGTTTTTACACTAATTTTGTATAATTTCTTCTACCTATAAAACCTTTCGCTTCCATAGGGTCCCTGTCTGTGCACACAAATATCATCTTTCCCCATGATGTTTGTGTCTGAAGAAGTATAGAAATCACACCATAATAATACAGCACTCAAATAAGCAATCGTGTGTGATGTTAAGCTAATTTTATAGTATGCAGTCTGAACAACAGGCAGTCATTTGCTCTTCTTTGCCAAAAGCATGTTCGGCAAAACACTCTCCTGCGCGATGGTCATGCATTTTGTCAAACTCCTCGTTGGTGCAGATGGCGAGCCAAAAGTATCATTAAATGATATTTCTTGTTTTCTCTTGCAGACAACTCGATAACTTTAGCGACCAAGTATTCTAGAACGTGGGCGATGAACACTGCTGCACTTGCTCCTACTCTCTCGGCGTAGTTAACTTTGCGAAGCAGACGGTGGACCCTATCTTTTTGGTACTGATGTCTGGCCCTTGATGAATATCTCTTGGTCTTGCCCTTTTTCTTTCCTACCGATCCACGTCCAGAAACTGTTCAAGTGTTTCAGATTTGTAACAGGTCGAAAGTTTATGAACATATACAAACACCTTGAGCTGTATACTCAAACTCGGATTCCCTGTTTGATATTATTTTTGTTTTTTTGTTTTGAAGATACGTTCCACATTTTACAAGCACTTTCAACGATCATATAGAAGAAATAGAAATTTATGGAAGATACTGCATGAACTCAAGATCTAATATGCAATTAAAATGCAAGAAATACCAGCATAAAACAATACAATAATTATATTTCATTGGCATGACTCATAGTGTTGTTAACTATAGAAAGATAAAACTAACTGTAATGTGCAATTTTACAGTCATTACCTTCCTTCATTACTTCGAGGTGGTTTCAATAAACTTTGAATATGTATGTCAATTACATCCAACGCTAAAAGAAACAGTAGATTTTGCTTTGCGTAGCGCAATCTTTTAACTCGGCCCTACTAAGTTTTTATTTACATTTATGAGTTACTCAAGTCTTGAGTAAGGAAGGTTATTTAACGTCCAACTTATATATTTATATATAGGGACAATGAATTGTACTGAAGATGTAAAATAGATTTGTCAAGGTAATTGGCTGGTTATTTGCAGCTTGAAACAATTGTACAACGATAGCACAGTCAAAAGCAAAGACTAAAATTATGTTTTCCAATGATACATATTTACAAATATTTACAATTTAAGTATTTCTTTGTAACAGAAAAATATATGTATTCATTTTGATGAAATAAAGTTAAACCAATAGAGCAAGGCCAATTTTCTGGACAATTTATTAATAGTTGTCCTCGCTGGATCAGCCCGGCGTTACAGGATAAGGGCCTTCGGACATTACAACTTTTTACAACTTTACAACTTTATATTTTATTTAAGTGTCACATGTAAATCATTTCACATATATACATACAATTACTAAAAACAGTTTATAGATCTACACTCAGCCAATGATTAAGAATTCTAATATGCCTACGGTATATTTCTATAGTCAATTCGAGTGCATTAATATGATTAAAGCACTCGGAAAAGTAGGCGGAGTTTCGGACATGGAAGTAGCTCCTTCCGACTTTTCTAGTTTACTCCCGCGCAAAAATAAAATATAGAAATGAAAATAATATCAGTATAAATACATCAGTTGCATGAAAAAGATTTGTTTAAGAACCTAAATATTATTTTTGATTGCGTCAAGTAAGCCTTAGAATACCCTCACCTTGTTTTCCTTTAAAAAGGCCAAGAAATTCAGGATTAACAGTCATGCAAAGTTATGATTCCGGGAGACAAACTATGAATGAAAACGTTTACGTCATCACACTGACGTCATTACTCCACGTTAAAACGTTGTACAGTTCAAATTAACGGTACGCATTTAAATCGATTGGCTGCTTTGTTAGGTTCTGAATCTGACGTCTTCGGCATAATGTCAGTCAGGTATTTCTTTTTTATATTTTATGTATTAGATGATTAAACTAAAATAAGTTTGTATAATATAGTTATGTTTGATATCTTGAATGGTTGCCCGAATAGGGGAGTGAATTCCAACAGCTACTATTTATGCTGTTTTTCACATTACCGCCGAACTGAAAAAAGGTTCGTTGTAGTTACGATAGTTTTAAAAAAATCGGCTTCTAAGAATCGAAATAATCTATGTATTGGAGTGCTTTATCGAAATTGAAGCATTTCCCGTCGGTACTGTGCCTGCGTAATAATTCACTCGGGCTTCGCCCTCGTGAATTATTCCGCCAGGCACATCACCTCCGGGGAATGCTTCAATTTCGATAAAGCACTCCAAGCCATAGATTATTCAATTTCGATAAAGCACTCCAAGCCATAGATTATTTCTTAAATAATTTATGGCTTGGAGTGCTTTATCGAAATTGAAGCATTCCCCGGAGGCAATGTGCATGGCGGAATAATTCACGAGGGCGAAGCCCGAGTGAATTATTACGCAGGCACATTCTCGACGGGAAATGCTTCAATTTCGATAAAACACTACAAGACATAAATTATTTCGATCCTTATAAGCCGAATTTTTGATAATTATCGTAACTACTACGGACCTTTTTTCAGTTCGGCGGTAATGTGTAAAATAGCATAAATAGTGGCATTCCCATTTTCGGGCAACCATTCAAGATATGATATCATACATAACTATATTATACAAACTTTTTAAAGTTTAATCATCTAATACATAAAATATAAAACAAATACCTGACTGTGACATTATGCAGGAGATGTCAGATTCAGAACCTAACAAAGCAGACAATCGATTAAATGCGTACCGTTAATTTGAACTGTACAACGTTTTAACGTGGAGTAATGACGTCAGTGTGATGACGTAAACGTTTTCATTCATAGTTTGTCTCCCGGAATCAAAACATTGTATGACTGTTAATCCTGAATTTTCTTGGCCTTTTTAAAGGAAAACAAGGTGAAGGTAGTCTAAGGCTTTCTTGACGCAATCAAAAATAATATTTAGGTTCTTAAACACAACTATTTCATGCAATTGGTGTATTCATACAGATGGTATTTCTATATTTTATTTTCAGCGCGGGAGTAAATTAGAAAAGTCGGAAGGAGCTACTTCCATGTCCGAAACTCCGACTACTTTTCCGAGTGCATTAATCATATTAAAGCACTCGAATTGACTATACAAATATACCATAGGCATATTAGAATTCGCAATACTTAATTGAAAAACAACATACATTTTAATGATATTAAACCCGTAATTAGCAATGTTTCGAAGCCCAATGAGATGTCAGTTTCATCATATTTTTCCTTTTTTCTGATTCAAAAACAAATTTAGAAGGCCATTTACCACCGACTTAAATGGATATATGACATTTTACAGCCTGACAAACCTGATGTTACGCCAGAACGGATATTTGCAATTTGGTATTAAATTATTCAGCACACAACGTAGAGTTACAATAATAGCACAATCAGATTTTTTATTCCACAAATAAATAGCCAAAGTCAAATACCAAGATACATTTGATCACACTGTTAAAATCGTTTACGTCTATAATGGCAATGGGGGGAAAACATCAAAGCAAAGTGCAAACTGTATGAATGGGACATCAATTTAGCTTATAGTACTCATAGTACCCAGAGTACTATTCTCAACATAATAGAAAAAATCGAGAAGATTTTCAAAAAGTCAGAATATCAATTTTCCCAACTCTGGTCTAAATTTTTCAAACGTTATCACCCTTACATATCTTATAAGAATGAAACAAATTATGCGTTTTGTTGCGAAATGTTTTTATGTTTTTAAATCGAAAAATGAAAGATGAACACAAGCAAAATAGTGATTTTGGTGGGAGTTTGAATCTACATCAAAGTTCTACAAAATCAGTGAGCTATACCACAGCGCCATGACGGGTAAATATTGTATTACATACAAATTCATTGCAACTTAAGAGTATTCTATGCAAACGAAATGTTAACAATTGATAACCACTACATTTACCTGCACAGAAACATTATTCTAGCTTGAATAGATAATAGCCATGACAACAACAATCCAGTACAAGATCCGTGTTTGATTCATGATACCTGTCCTTTTGTAAAGAATGTTGGGTAAAACATAAACCTTTTCCTAATTTGAGCAGTAACTAACACATTGTTATAATATGACAATACACCAATATATGGGTGTCGCAGTACATCTCAGGAAACCAGAAATGGGCGCTGATAACATCTTTTGCGACATTGAACCACTATTGGGATACATAAATACCAGAATCCAATATTGAGCGAGTGTCGTATACGACAGGGAACCATTTCTGGCCTCCTAGGCTGTCTAAACTTGGGACATTGAACAGCAAATACTCCACAAAAGACCTATTTATGGATGTCGTTGTGCATCTCAGGATACGATATATATGCGACTGTTGTGTTCGTATACAGCCATTATATGGGCGATTTTAGTTTCCGACCACGACCCAATTTTAGTCCAAAATACAACTCGAAATTTTCGAAAATTGCTTGATGGAAAGTTTTTCCGGTCAAAATTTTACGGGCAGTTAGTGTGTTTCTTGGCCGTTTTCAAAATTTTCTGTCAATTCGGGACAAAAAATAGCGGCCGTTGGTCGGAGTTTGGAGGTGGCTGTTGGTAGGGCGTAAAATATATAGAAAAACCAACGGGGCGGAATTCAAATTGGCTGTTGTCAGGAGGTGCTGTTGGTTGGGTGTGACCGTTAATGGAGGTTACATTAATAGTCCTATTAATTAGATCATTTTATCAAAGTGTTTTCGAGTTGAAAATTTACTGTTCGTGCTATCAATATCTATAATGCCTAGTGTGTTTTCTGGGTACGAGTTATACGAATCTTAATCATATTTTCATTAAGGATTTAAATTTGGTCAACTTCTCTTTGTTTGATTTGTTTTTCTTTACAATTTTATACACTTGTCTCGGGGCACAATGCCCAGAGCTAATGATATTTGGTTTTCAGCCTTGCCTAGTGGTCTTTTACCAAGATGTTTACATAACCTACTGACCTACTTTCTCTTGTAACTGAAAATTGAACCATATACCTGTATACAGTTTCCATTCAGACCCATACATCTTTGACTTTGACCTACTGATCTACTTTTTGTTTTTGAAACTACATCAATGATATTTGGACTATGTATGCAGTGTTGCAAGAATGGTAGAATTCAGCTTCAACATTGGCTGACAATGACCTACTTGTCTACTTTCCTGTTTATGAAGGTACATTAATTAATGTTGAACCATATTTAGATTTATTTGAATAACTTAAGCGCTTAATATTTTGTAGGGCTTCCTGAAGTTGATCCAAGAGGTTCATCTGGTCCCTGCAGTGGAAGAAGCGTCTGTTATTATTGTACCCATTGGTAAGCCTAAAGAGTTGGTAACTGCAGCATATTCATGGTTTTTAGTGCGCTACTTTGATATAAATATACTGTACTGCAGTAATGATCTTTTGAACCTGTCCTTAGCACTTTTTGCAAAAATAATATCATGGTAAGATTATTATCAGTTTTCAAATATTAACAGAACACCAGTGTGTTCTCCAAGAGCCATTTGTAGGTAGCTTAAAAGAAGTTTAAACAAAATTCCAGCAATAATGATCTCTGAAGAAAGCTAGCTTAAAATGGTACGGTGTACTGTATATGTTTCCATGTTGATATTTCATCAGTGTTTTATTACATTTTACAGACAGTATTAGGTTTTATGTCCTGTTTCAGAAAACAAAGCTTTAAAGCTGTTACATGCATTGAAGGATTGATCCAGTCTGCATGTATTTGGTGTTTGACTAATTCTTGTGAGTATTTTACGTGTGTGCTTACCGAATCGATTTTATACTCGTATCAAACTGGATAAGACAGCATAATAAATAAGAAAACGTTCAGTTGATCAAATGTTTATTAAGATTGTCGTAAAAGAGTGAAAATGGACTTTAAAAAAAGGAACGTCTATTACTTATTCATATTGTTACTTTCGTTCGTGGCTGTGTTCATATTGTACTACAGGAGACATGTTTTCAGCGGTATTCAAACAGAAAGAAAATATGTCTACAATTCAGCAGAGTTAGAAAAACATTATTTGGATATAATGACAAACTTAAATACTGCAAAAGTAGATGCCGACGACTTAAAACTCGTTTATCTGTTGAAAAATATGTTCCTAGAAAAACCTTCACAACTGCCTTATAATTTGACAAAGCCACACATAAGGGATCCTTCACCAGGACAGGCACATTACGTTGATGATTTGCTTAACCATAAGGTATGGTACATTGTATATGTTTACGTTGTATTCCATAGCTTTAAAAATGGTCTCTAACTATGACATTTAATGTAGCTGTGGACCCTAGGACCGGAATTCAAAAAGTAGAGGGAAAAGAATGCATTTTGGGCTAAGTATAATTCCATGTCTATATTTTCGAAAAATAGAATTGCTGTTTCAGATTCTATAAATTTCATTGACGATAATCAAATAAAAAGTTAATCGCGAAATAGCTGCATTTCTCATTATTTCAACACAAAAAAAATAAAAACGATCATAAAGCATAGTTACATTTGACAATTAGCTCTATTAGACAGTCTTGCAGACCGCATACTCCTGCATTCTGAATACTGGACCACTTCGGGGAAAAATAACTAAATTTCAGCTTGAACCGGTCATTCTTTCTCAACAGTGTAAAGAATGGACATGTGTCGCCACTAGCCAAAAAGAAATGTCCTTGCAATAATCATGCCATTAATTTCACACGAAGCCGCCTTTGATTACTCACCCGCTGCCCATGGACCAGTTTAGGTCACACCAAAGTGATCACTTGGTCTTCGAATCGCTCACCAGAAGGACTCGGGCTGTTATAGGCCGATTTTCGTCTGTTCTCAAATCTCATTAAAATTCATATGCGGAGAATATGCTTCTTCTTCCAATTTATAACTTGAGATCCTTATAAAGTAAACGGTTCCACGGTATTTAGAACAGAGGTACTGCAAATCAGTTTCGACGTCGAATTTGCCGCAGACTTATGTCGATGTATCTTGCCGACGCTATTGAACTGGCCGTCATAATTCTACTTTTTGGATCGAAATAACTTTGTAATTTGTTTTGCATATGGTATATTTTCACACTGTAGGGATCACTGTTTAAACATTTATACTCAAACGTAATGCAGTCCACATGCCACATCGACATGATAGACAATTTAACTAACCATTTGAACATTACCGGCGACTAACATTGTCATAGTTGGTAGCAAAGCTTGAATCGTTTTGAACAAGAAGGCAGGTATAAACACTGCTTTCAAGGCTTGTTCATGTCAGAACTATTTGATTAAAATGATTTAATCTTCTTTTTGTAAATACAGGTAAAATTCAAAGTTGCGTACAAGGATATTTTATTGATAAAATCACTTGTATTTACAAAAAGAAACATTTGCCACATTGACGACGAAGTGGTTATCAATACTATTCCGAATATGCATGAAAACAAATCATAATTTTCTTAAAATGTGTACACCCCTTCACAAAATAGAATGTGTCATTCATATTTAAATCAATCTGCACAATAATCTCTGCCATCCATCCATAACTAACGCAGGACTAAGTGGTTATTAATATTATTCTGGTTATGCATGAACGAAAATGAATACTTTTCTTGCAATTTGCACTATCACCTACATCAGCTTCCCAAATATTGAAACCAATCTGCACATTAACATCTCTGCCATCTATCCATAACTAATAATAATCTTTATTTATAGAAGGTAACTCATTAAGTCTATATGTTTAAAACAAAATTTATCTAATATGAGGCCATAGTATAAACAAAACAACAATAACAATTTACCAGATTAATTTGAACAGAACTCAATTCCAGCCAGAGATCTTGATAAATGAAGATTTGAACTGCTTTAAATTTTTACTTTTTCTCGTTGAATGATTACGGGAATCTCATTCCAGATACATATTCCTGAATATTCATAAAAATATAAGTATTATGATTGAGGTGTGGAGCTTGTAAGATCTATATTTGCCGTCGATGGATAAGCGTAGATTTTATTTTCAGACTGCTTGATTAACCTACAAAAATAATCAGGGGCTAGCTTGTTAACTGCCTTGTATACAATATTTGAAGTCTCGTAAAACATCTTTTCGCGGTCGATCTTTTACCAATTGTAGTACGTGTTAATTTTATGTGATCGCGATTTGAAAATGATATACAAAATGTAATTTTATCTCTCAAAAAAAAATACGTAAATACACTCAGCGGTTGCATAATTAACAAATGTAAAATAACTCGCAGTCAACTATCTTTGCATTTACTAAATTTATAAAAGGTGCGAGACAATTATTACACGTGTCAATTTGTAGCAATGTTTGCAATTTAAGATCGTAATTTACACATCTGACACTTGTTATCTAAACACCGATCGACCAAAAGTAGGCTAATACACGATTACTTTAACTGAAAACGGGTATATATGACCGGAGAGGTTTATTACGATTGATTTTTACTCTTTGGCAACCAATCAATTTCAACCTTTGGCTATACTGGCTGGAAATTGCAGTCAGGTAAATTTCTCCTATTTTTTGGCTTCAAAATTTTGTCTTTTAGGCATGACGGGAGACATGCCGGGGTCTCATCCAAATATTAAGCTAACATACATGCTCTTTGGGACGGACCTTGATAAAATTCTCATCAAATCAAAATTACGATTGATTAATTAATAAATAAATCTTGAACGAAACTGATGTTTTAAAAATAATCAGATATGCGATTATTCGAACACGAAATTTGCATTCGAATATTCGGAAGGAATACGAATATTCGAATATTCGTTCCCATCCTAAGAATAAAGTGGAATCATCTGCGTACATATCCAGATTTGTATCTTTAACCATCAAAGGCAGATCATTTACAAAAATTAAAAACAACAAAGGACCCTTGGGGAACCCCTGTTTTAACATCCAGTGTGCTAGATACATTTTGTCCAATTTTAACAATTTGTTTCCTGCATTGTAAATGTGACTTAAACCATGATATTGCATTTTCACTGAAATGATACAATTTTAATTTGTGCAACAATAAGTCATGATCAACTAGATCAAATGCCCTTTTAAGATCAAGAAATAAACTTCCTACCAAATTGCCTTCATCTATAGCCTTCATCCATGTATCAATCATGTATGTGAGGGCAGGCTGACAAGAATGTTGCTTTCTGAAGCCTGACTGTGTTGAATGAAGGAGATCTGTTTCACTAAAATAATCGTGAAGCTCGTTTGCAATACTACTTCCAAATATTTTTGAGACGGTATTCAAAATGGATATAGGCTGATAGTTAGAAAGGTCATCTTTTACCCCATTTTTATATATGGGAATAACATAAGCCTTTTTAAATTAACTTGAAAAATGCCAGTTTCTATACTACAGTTTATAGTTTTAATATTTTTGGACCTATGTCATATTCTCCTGTTGCTTTAGTGGTGCTTTACTTATCAAGAATATGTTTAACGTCAAGTGGAGTTTTAAATGAAAATGCATATTTTTGAGCTTTGAGTCTAGCTGCAGTTTTAAATCATTGAACGCATTATTATTCAGAGGAGAAGTCGAAATAAGTCTCGAAATGTTTATGAAATGAGTGTTAAGGTAGGTCAGTACCTTTCGTCAGTAAAATTAAAAGTTGTCACATTTGTTTGAAATTTGGTACATGTGTATATTGTGCCCATCTGCGTTGCATGGTAACGTTTTCATTCACATGACGTCACGTGACGTCATTTAACAACGCCATCTGGCGACAGCGTACCGGAAGCATACCGTCATGTGGTTATTGTTATGTTATTTTGTCATTTGTGGACCTACTTTTATTTTTCAAAGTTTGCTATAATACTTGCAAAATATTCTATCAATCGGTGTGCAAACTATTACACTTTAGTTTAAAAAGTTTTACATTTCCGTCGAAAACGTACAGAAAAAACGTCAGAAACAACATTTTTTCTGCTCCATGAATTTTGGCATTTCGGAGAATAACCAAAAAAGTAGACGGTGAAAGATTTTGAAATTTTGACAATTTACTATTTTTGATATCTGAAACTGAATAATTGAATAAAAATGGGATGTGTTCGGCTTAGATTTTTCAGAAAGCGCTCTTGAATAATGTCACTGTAACGCGAAAAAGTGACGACGCTTCTAGGAATAGGTAAATAAAGTGATCGTTTACGTACACGGAGTGAAAATGTCAAACAGTCACTGGACTCATTTTTTCATACGTAACTTCCGAAAATTCCAATAATAATTATTTTAGAGGATGGAACAAGCAATTTCTCAATATTTCGTTTATTACTTATATATTTATGGAAAAATACTCTACCAGCTTACTAATTTCTTGAGTGTTGTCTCACAGAAGTTGTTTTAAACGGTTTTCACAACTTCTCGAAAATAAAAGTCTTAAATGCTTCGAGTTAAAACCTATCCTGACAACAGTAGACCCTTTACTAGCACCGAATGATTATAAAGTAAAAGTGCATTCCCACATTTTGCTAGAAAGTCAACGAAAATCCTTAATGCACAACCCGTATTGCTCAAAACTCGTGTACATGCTTAAGCCACGTTGTTGTTATCCTGGAAATGATCCCATCTATTTGCAGCTATTTGGATAATATCGCAGTCAGGGAATTGAGGTTGCTAAAATATTTGCTCTTTAAACATCTAAAAAAACATTTACATAATACTTTCTTCTTGAGTATGTAAAACCATTCATAAGTTTTATGTTATAATAAAGAATTCAATGATAACACATATCAGTGTCAGAAATCCTAGATATCCTGGTGGAAGAACGCCTGCTTCTAATAAGAGAAGTAGCGTGTTCAAACCACGTCGTACCAAAGACGTGAAACTAAACAGTGACAACATAAATCAAAGAATAAAATGAGCCTTCAGTTTTACAAGGTACTGTCAAATTACTTTCATAATATGTAATCATTAAACTTTTGAAAATGTGGCGTGCAATTAAAACTGTTTTCCGTTTGTGTGTTATTTTATCAAGTAATTTATAAAACGTGACACGTATCCTATTTTCTTTCACACGCATTCAAAACGAATTTTAACCATGCTGAATGTAGTTTTATTGTAGTTCAATGGTGTACTTACGAAGATCAGAATTGTAATGATGATTGCATACAGACTGCAGGATGCTTTGTGCTTAAATAATGTTTTTCTGCCTACAAATGGTGCAATTATCAAATAATATATGACATTTAATACCGTATCATACTTCAAAATATTTAATGAAATATAATTTATTTCATAGAAGATGGTGCAGGTGTTTATACCATAAAATCCGTATCCTTTTGTATATATCATTATATAAACACTCCACAAGTTAGCCGTCCCAGATTCTGTATTGTATACTTTACCTCAAACATGCATAATTAGATCCGGGTTTGATACATGAGTCATATGACGATTAAGTGGGTATTGCAGTTTTCCTCTCCACACTCATTTGATATACAAAATCGAACGTAATAAACTTTGAATATTGCTTTAGTTACATCACATTAAGATGACCGTCTTTGGCAACTTTTTCATAGTGTACGTTCTTACCTGGGATCCAAACACTTAGCCTTAAAAATTGTCTCGGAGATTACAGCAGCTTGGCAATCTACTTGATTAAAAACTTAACCACTGAGACAGTCGACTTTTCCATGCATGTACATGTATACTAAAACACTATATCCTGCTGCTATAAATATGTATGTTACAATTTAATGCCGAATAAAATATATGTTATCTTATGTTATAATCCAGAACTAATATAAAATTGGAGTTAATTTTGCTGAAATAAAAGCCAAGTCCGACTTTCATTCTTTCCACAAAAGAGAGCTATTTTGACCAGTTTCAGCAAGCAAAATTTCGTAACATTTTGAGTCGTAACTGTACATGTAATTCAAAATTGAGGAATTAAAAAATTAAAGTCACCTGCAAGTAGGATGATCCTGGATTTTAGGAACTGTTTGAAGTTTCAGGGATTATCTCTGTTCATAACATTTTTATCTATTTTTATCAAATATTTACAAAGTAAAATACTATCAAGTTTGTGCAGTTAAAAAAAACTGTCAAAGTATTCGACTTGCGGACAAGATGATTATAATGTTTTCCTTTTATTGCCGCAACAACAAAATAACTGCAATGATGGAATGCATTCTCATTGCAAATATTAAACAAGAAAAAATGTGATACTACGTATCACAGCGGGCCTAGAAACAAAGCTTTCATGTAAATATTTTGAAATTTGAGATGCAAATAAACTTTACAGACTTTATAACAGAGACAGAATAAATCTATATTCTAGGTTCATGTAAAGCAAATACTTGACTATCTGGTTTGTGCATTTACAGTTTAGTAACTCTTTTAAAAAGAAAAAAAATCATATTCATGAAAAAACTTTAAATAGTCTTTATGCTCTTTCCGTTTTTTTCATCAGATTGTATGTACGAGCCCTATTTTCATTCAGCGTTAATTAAAACAAAGTTAACGCAGCAATATTATAATATGTTCTACGCTATGTTCCATTAAGGTGATTCTCAGAATATACAATACTATTCCTGCTTCTATCCTCACAAAATCGTTTGCAGTCAAAATGTTTGTAAACAAAACAACGCACATTTTACGATTACTTAAAGTATCGTTACCGACCAATTGGTTAACTTTGGCTACCTGTCAGTGTATTGCTGTAGAACAGTCTAATAACACGAAATGTAAAACAGTCTGATAAAAATAGAAAGGGCATCCCGACCAGTTAGTAAACTTTGGCTACCTTTCACTTTATTGCTCTAACATGACATGTCTGATTTAAATAGACTGTCAGTGACTGTACAATGATACCATTCAAAAACAAATGAAGTGTGATTGTAAATTTTAAACTATAAAAATCGAGTCACGTAATGGACCCACTTTACCCGATACCGGAAGATACCGGCATGTTTGACCGATATCGGTTTTTATACTGGCCGAACAATAAAAACTTTTCACTACTTATTAGACGTTACATAAGCATATAAAATAATTTGACGTTTTACATGGATAAAAGATAGAACTATCAATTTTTTGACAATTTTAAAGTTACACAGTGGTTTAACCGATTTTTAACGTAACTTCCTAGGCGATTTACATAACAGTTTGTTCAAAGAACTATACACTACTTCACCTACATGTTACATTTTCCAACCACGTATTAAATATAGCGGGCCGCTGTTGCGGCCCGCAATAAAACCACCCAAAACATCACTGTAAAGTTGAATAATATTTATCATTTAGTTAATAGGAGATGCCGCGGAAGTGGGACGAACTATCTGACAGACGGACGGATGACAGACGCACGATGGATGACGAGTGGTGGGAGAGGTCACTGCGTGCTCAGGGTGAACTAAAAATACAGGAGAAAGTCATTTTATACGAATATGATTCAGTGCTAACTCGCGAAAACCAACGATACACTTTATATAATTTACGAGAGCATAAGACGTGACGGAAACCTAGAGTTAGTGAAATAGCATCCTCATAAACGCATTCGTAAGTAACGACTTACGATTTTTTCGATTTCCCGGCCGCTGATCTCAGATTAGCTGGACATTTCCGTGCCTTGTTTGGAAATCAGATATTTTACGTTTTGGAATATTTTTCATCTAAAATGATTTTCCAAAAGGGTTGAACAATAATTAAGCTTTAAAAAGGGAAGAATTCATGAAGGCACCCGATTTGTGTAATACTGTAATGGCATATTTCTACCACGAGATGGCGAAATAGCTGTGACGATAATGTGAAAGTTTTCTAAAAAGATGATCTTAAAGTTTGAAGTTTTTTTAAAATGTTATTTCGATAGTTATATACCATGAACAACATTCTGAATGATGTTCGGCTGCGTTACCAACTGTGCCAACCAGCATCGATATAATCATGTCTTCCGTTTAGGCCGTTGTATTATTTTGTATATACATGTATACTCTAGCTCATCTCACAACGGCTGTAAACGTATTTATATGAATAGCACTGTGAAATAATAAAGCAAATAATGCTAAATTAAGAAGATACATGTAGATCAAATGTATCGAATATCATTCAAAGTTTAGATGGTCATTTCTTTCAGTTTTGTTGTGTTATGGCATAACTTGTTGACTTTTTTCGGGGCTATACAGAGGCTTACTACGTTTCTCGGTAAAAAAAGGTGAATCCTTTGTGTATATATATACCTGGAGAACATCAATTATTTGATCATATTTACATAGCAACGGGGAGTGTGGCACTTCCGTGTTAAAAAAAACTGAGAATAGAAATTATCGTTGACATGTTGTCATGAACTGAACGTCATCTCTCAAACGTCGTTCTTTTGACGTTCAAGTGGTATCATTCACGCGTTATTTGTGAAAAATCTAGGACGAAGACGTCCTGTTTTTATTTCATTAATTGTGTTCAAATATCATTAAATAAACACTGTCAAAATTACATAAACTTTTACCGTCCCGATTTGGAAATGTTTTGTAAAAACGGCAAAAAAGCGTTGAAAAACGATAACGTTTCAAACGTTATTTCAACTGCTTTAAGCGGAATCATGACATGCTTTGTGAAAGAAGGAAAATGGTTTTTACTTGGATGTATAATACATTTTCTGATCACTTTGTTAGAATTTACAGGAAGAAAATATGTTACGTATCAATAAAGCTATATGAGAATAACTTCATGACGGGATGGTTCCGGTACGCTGCCACTAGAGGGCGTTGTTAAATGTCGTCATGTGACGTCACAAAAATAAATACGTATCCATGCAACGCAGACTGACACGATATACGCATGTACCAATTTTTAAATAAATGTAACAACTTTTAATTTTACCGACTAAAGGTAATGACAAAAGGTGTGTGTGTGTGTGTGTGTGTGTGTGTGTGTGTGTGTGTGTGTGTGTGTGTGTGTGTGTGTGTGTGTGTGTGTGTGTGTGTGTGTGTGTGTGTGTGTGTGTGTGTGTGTGTGTGTGTGTGTGTGTGTGTGTGTGTGTGTGTGTGGTGTGTGTGGTGTGTGTGGTGGTGTGTGTGTGTGTGTGTGTGTGTGTGTGTGTGTGTGTGTGTGTGTGTGTGTGTGTGTGTGTGTGTGTGTGTGTGTGTGTGTGTGTGTGTGTGTGTGTGTGTGTGTGTGTGTGTGTGTGTGTGTGTGTGTGTGTGTGTGTGTGCACTTCTAGGTTCTGTGGGGCTCGTTTTGGGGAGGCTGCGTTTTTGCTACCTGGCATTCCCTGTTTGATATTATTTTTGTTTTTAAAGCAATTCTAGATTTCATCCACATTCGTTAGGACTGTGTCGTCATTGACAAGTTTAACCGGAATAGAAATTTGTTTGGGAGTATCAGCGTTTGTGACATTTTCTATATGTTTCTATATAAACTTTGAATCTGTGTAATTTTTAATTGCTTCATTATAGTAATTTTCTTTTGCTTTTTCAATGAGAGCTGTGGTCTTATTTGGCCAAAATTATAACATGACCAGTCATTTTTGTTATGATAATAATCTCGTTGTTTTCGTGCATAGTTCGTTTGTGTACCATTCAGGCTGGTACTTGTGTTTAATACGTTTTGTTTTCATGAGAGCATGGTAGTTTAATATTGAGTTGAATATTTCATAAAACGCTTTGAGTGAGAGATTCGGATCACTCACAGTCTCAATATTATCCAATCCAGAGTGTAAACTATGATTTCTAAAATTATTCTCGTTGAATTTTGAAAATGATCTATATTGCATTGTAGTATGCATGTTACTACATGATTTGTACTGATTTTTCATTTTACGTGTAAAACAAATCGGATAGTGATCGCTTATGCTTATTTGAGGAACAGTGACTTCAAAAACAGTATCCGTGCACGTACAGTAAATGTGATCTATTACGGAAGAACTTAATTTTGTGACTCTTGTTGGATATGTGACTATTCGATACAATCCTAATTTTAGTACCATGTTTGACCATTTGGCATTTTTAAATCCGGTTTCTGGGTCATAATTTCAGTTAAGGTCACCTAAGATATAATCTTCATTGTATTTGTCAGATACAGATGCAATTTGGCACTGTTTTTTTTCTATCCAATCTTGTTTTGATGACGGAGGTCTGTATGCGAAGGTTACAATAAATGGACTACTTCGTGGATAACTTATTTCATAATTATGAGACTGCGCGGAATGATGTTTCTACGTGTTCGAACAGTTTTGGTTGTGCAGTTACGTAACTGAACATCAAAATCATTTATTTTTGTATTTTACGTTAACGTTTGAAAGTTGTTTACGTCCGCCGGACGTGACGTCATTATCAACACTAATGCATCACACCTATCTATGCTACTTTGGTTTTAAAGTAAAACTGAATTTAAAATAAATGTCAAATTTAATTACTTCAAAAGCATAAAAAAACAGAATATTTGCAAGTATTATTACTTAACCTAAACGTTTAAGCTATACATTCCAGTCATCATCGGTAAAATAAAAATATACAGTAAAGTTGTTGTACAATATGGGTGGATAGCGATTTATTACAGAAGGTCTCTGTGTTGAGTACATGTACCATCATTTTATTTATCTATCATTTTACTTACAGGAAATGGTGGGAAGCATAAATGTTTATGTCATATATGTAGTTGTTTAATATTTCCATAACTGCAGGCATGTTTTCTTCAGTGAAAGAATAAATAAGACAAACAACAAAAAATCAACGTGCTATAAAGTCGGTCAAAAGCTATACATAGCTTGTGTTACATGTTTAAACCATATCTTGTGTTACATGTTTTAACCATATCCGACAATAAATGAATATTGTATTGTATTGTATTGTATTGTAAACAACGAAAAAAAAGTTGCAGCTAGGAGGGTGTTTAAAAGTCAATAATGGTTTACGTTTTGTTTTGTTTTTTTCTTTTAGGAAGTAAGTAATAGCAAAACATTTTACGATATACTATGTTCTTTTTATAGAAAGTAATATATACTCAGCAAAATTAGAAACGTCCCTCATTGTTTAGATAAAGTTTTCCAGGAAACTCAGGATGTAACACTCATAAATAACAACCAAACTTAAATTGTGTCCACTGTTGCGAAGATTTCTGTTCAAAACATATGGCTGGAAAGAAAACGTAGAGACTGTTGCCCTTGAAAACACGGTAGGGGTCCAAATGAAAAATCACTAGATTATCGGATCCATGTTAGATTATGTTTTAGGACATTGAATTAATTTCAAGTTTAATATTCTGCATTAATTTTTGTCAGTATCGTGTGTGACCACCATTTGCACGAATGCACGCCACTATTCTACGGCGCATTTACGCAACGAAATTTAAAATGAGTGCATTAGGCAAATTTCTCGATTCATGCTGCAACGCATGAGTCAGGTCATGAATATTATCAATTTGGTGGTTGGCTCTTGCTCTTCGACCCAACTCATCCCCAATGTGCTCAATTGGGTTGAGATCAGGAGAAATCGCCGGCCATTGGAGAACGTTAACGTTGTTCCTTGCCAGAAACTGAGTGGTGAACCTTGCTACATGAGGGCGAGCATTATCTTGCTGTAGTATTACACCTGGGCCATGGCGACGAATAAAGGGTAAGGCATATGCATTTAATACCTCAGCAACATAGCGTTGTGCATTAAGGTTTCCCTGTATAAAACCCAAGTCTGTCTTGCGGTCACCCATAATCCCACCTCAGACCATCACCCCTCCTCCAAACCTATTCCTCTCTGTGACGCAGCAGTCAGCAAAACGCTCATTTTTGCGCCTGTAGACGCGTAACCTACCGTCTGCGTGACTGACGGTGAATCGAGATTCGTCAGTAAACACTACTTGATTCCAGTCTGCCCTTCTCCAATTCAAATGACGTCGCGCCCATAAAAGCCTTGCAGCCCGGTGACGTCGGGTCATTATTTGACCGGTGTAAGGGCGCCGTGCTCTGATTGGTTGGGCGTTGCATCGCAACCGATTACGAATTGTCTGCGCTGAGACGCCGTACCGTCTAGCCGTGACAGTGGCTGGCAGCCGACGATGACGTAAGTGCGTCAGTATTATGTAGCGGTCGGTTCTAGCCATTGTCACACGGGGTCTTCCAGGCCTCGGACGATCCTGAACAGCACCGGTTTGTCGGTAACGAGCTGAAAGGCGCTCAATCGTTTAACGACAGCATCCGAAATGACGCGCGACCGCGCTTGCTGTCATTCCTCCCATTAACATCCCAATTGCTTGATTTCGCTCGTTTTCAGAAAGACGTGGCATCTTGAAAAATTTAAGCAGTGAAAAATTTAAGGAAACCTTAAGTTTTCCATAAGCCTCTGTCGCATGAATAGTACGACATGGACTGAATAAATTTTTCGGCCACGTGCATAACGTGCACGTGGAAATCATGAAAATGAACGTTTCAGTCACTGACCACGAAGTTGGTAAACTCTACACCATGGTAAAGTTAACAATACAGGGATTAGATAAACATGTATATTATACTGGTAACACATACACAGACAAGTTTATGGAAGCGATAAAAGAGGGACGTTTCTAATTTTGCTGAGTATATATAGAAAATACAAAAATATGTCCAGGGCTCGAAGTGACAGAGCTTAGTCTCCAGAACCGGGTCTTGGGGTGCGAACGAGGACCCGAGACACTTCCAAAAACTAAACAACTAAATAAGCTACATTATCATAATTGTTTGTCTAAGTGTCTGAAGTGTCTAAGTGTCTGAAGTGTCTAAGTGTCTGAAGTGTCTAAGGGTCTGAAGTGTCTAAGTGTCTGAAGTGTCTAAGGGTCTGAAGTGTCTAAGGGTCTGAAGTGTCTAAGGGTCTGAAGTGTCTAAGTGTCTGAAGTGTCTAAGTGTCTGAAGTGTCTAAGTGTCTGAAGTGTCTAAGTGTCTGAAGTGTCTAAGTGTCTGAAGTGTCTAAGTGTCTGAAGTGTCTAAGTGTCTGAAGTGTCTAAGTGTCTGAAGTGTCTAAGGGTCTGAAGTGTCTAAGTGTCTGAAGTGTCTAAGTGTCTGAAGTGTCTAAGTGTCTGAAGTGTCTAAGTGTCTGAAGTGTCTAAGGGTCTGAAGTGTCTAAGGGTCTGAAGTGTCTAAGGGTCTGAAGTGTCTAAGGGTCTGAAGTGTCTAAGTGTCTGAAGTGTCTAAGTGTCTGAAGTGTCTAAGGGTCTGAAGTGTCTAAGTGTCTGAAGTGTCTAAGGGTCTGAAGTGTCTAAGTGTCTGAAGTGTCTAAGTGTCTGAAGTGTCTAAGTGTCTGAAGTGTCGAAGGGTCTGAAGTGTCTAAGGGTCTGAAGTGTCTAAGGGTCTGAAGTGTCTAAGGGTCTGAAGTGTCTAAGGGTCTGAAGTGTCTAAGGGTCTGAAGTGTCTAAGGGTCTGAAGTGTCTAAGGGTCTGAAGTGTCTAAGGGTCTGAAGTGTCGAAGTGCTGTTTTGGACCCGGAGAACCTTCCTTCGTTTATCATTTTGCTCACACTGAAGACGAAATGTTAACACGTTTCAAATTGGGATAAGTAATGTAAGCTGGTAATAACGCCGAATAATACAAAACTCTTTATAAAGAATGATTTGTTTACTTTAAAAAATATATACAGTTGTAAGAGTTTAAACGTTTATATGTCCCCACAGATTTTCTGCAAAAAATATAGAAAGCGCATTAATTAGTTCAGTGTTTGGCATAACACATTGTAATAGCGACGTATAACGTCCTTGTCAACGTAAAGTCTTCTTCGAAGGGGGCATAAAAATGGCGGGTCTACATTTTCTTAATCAAATTGGACGGATGTAGGGACAAATAGAAAACGTACCCGGAACAATACTAATGGACAAAGTGGGCAAAATGAACAAAAGTGTATTAACCAAAGTAAATACAACAAACTATCTATGGATGAGAAACTTACAATTATTTACATGAACACAATAGGACAAAAGGTAGAAGATTGTTTGAGTATATCTAGACAGGTAAATAACATAAAAACAAAAATGTCCGAACACGAACTCCGTATAAAGCTCCTTGAATATAAGCCCTTCGACACTGAGGCGGGAAGTAGGAGAAATAATTTCATATTTGGTGGCATTCCCGAGAGCAGATATGTAAACTGTTTCAATGTCATTGCTGACCTACAAAAAACGAATCTGCAAATAGAGCCATGTCCCCTATGTCACGAGAACACATACTTGTTAAGTTCAAACCAGGTTCAACACGTCCTATTATAGTGTACTTTATGGACACACGTGGTACTGAGTTTGTCATAAGTTACGCAAACAAGCTCCGAGGAACCAACTTCAACATTGTTGCAGCCCGTAAAATCCTCTGGCCTAACTACAAGAAACTTAGGGCTACTTATCCAGATAGCAAAGTCAGCAAAGTTTATCCGGCAAAGCTAGTTAAAGATGGGCGTGTATTCCATGATATTTTCCCTCAATGGAACCTCGTAATGCAGGGAAATTGCATTCCAATCAGTAATGCCCATCTACAAAATTAAAGGAGACCCTAAATATGTAAAACAAAATACAGACCAATCACTATTCTGAGCTGTCTGAGCTGTCTGAGCTGTCTGGGTAAACTATTTACAACAATACTAAACCAAAGGTTAACAAGTTATCTAGAAGACAACACTATCCTAGAAGAAAATCAAGCCGGTTTTAGAAAAAAAATACTCTTGTATGGACCATATTTTTACCTTTCATTCACTTATTGAAATTCTAAAGAAGAAAAAAAAGAAACTTTACTGCGGCTTTATTGACCTTTCGCAAGTCTTCGATAAAGTGTGGCGGGTTGGTCTCTGGAACAAACTTTTACAAAACAACATAACTGGAAAGTTCTTCAATATTATAAATAACATGTATAATAATATCAAATGATATATCTCTTTAAAGGCCGAAGTTTCTGCTTCTTTCATATCTGAAATAGGTGTTCGAAAAGGTGAAAATCTTTCGCCTGCCCCTTTTTCCTTATTTTTAAATGATCTTCAGACTTATATGCATTTAAATGGTTTAGAAGGTGTAGAGCTGAGAGACCTATTAGACTTTACTTTGTGGCTTAAACTTCTAATCTTGCTCTATGCTGATGACACTATCATAATGTCAGATTCACCTATAGATTTCCAAAATAGCCTTAATGTGTTTAATAATTACTGTAACAAATGGCATCCCTAAATCAACACAAGCAAAACTAAAATTGTAGTCTTTGGAACCAGACAATTAAGAAATTATAACTTTAAAATAGGGGATAACTCAATTGAAATCAAAGATAATTATCATTATCTAGGCTTAACTTTATCTAGCAATTGCTCTTTCTTAAAAGCAAAGAAACACATTGCTGAACAAGCATCAAAAGCCATGCATTTCCTTTTTACTAGAGCTAATAATGCATATTTACCAATAGATCTATTGATTAAACTTTTTGACCATACAGTTCTTCCAATTTTGACATATGGTTGTGAAATATTTGGATATAAAAAGAAAGACATGTTAGTAAGAATTCATAACAGCTTTTTAAGGAAAATTAATAAAATCTACACCAATGTCATTCTTATATGGAGAACTGGGAAGGTACCCTATCTCAATAATTATTCAAAGCCGTATAATTTCATTTTGGAACCGCTTACTTATAGGAAAAGATCAAAACTATTCCCTTCAAATCTATAAATATATTATGCACCTCCCAGACAATAACTTCAAATGGCCTAATAAAATTAAAGAAACATTAGTCTGTAGGGCAAACAGATCTGTAGACTACTAGTAACCAATTTCAAATAAACCAAAAATATATCCACAGACTAGTTGCACAAACACTTACTGACCAAGTCAAGCAAGCGTGGCACGAACACCTAAGAGCAACAAACAAAGGCCAGATATATTCTACTTTTAAGGAAAATCACGAGTTTGAAAACTATTTAAAATCCTTGAACAAAACAGAATATATAACACTTTTTAAATTCAGAACTGCCAATCACCATCTTCCTAAAACAAAGGACGCTACTATGGTACACCTTTTGATAACAGTACATGCCCATTATGTGATAATGGACAAGTTGGCTCTGAACAACACTATATTGTCAAATGCTCTTTCTTCGAAAATGAAAGAGATCAGTATCTGATCAATACAAATACACAACAATATACTTTATCACTGAGTACCGTCTTATCCTCTTCATCGGTTTCAAATTTAAGAGAAGCTATTAAATTTTTAAAAAGTATTATGAATCAATTCAGAACATAATCTTTTTATACTCATTATACCAATGCCCAACGGTTTTACTAAACACTTCTAAAATTATCATTATTAAATCCAATAGTTAAGAAATACTCCTCTTTAAGTCTGTATATCAATCATAATGAAATGCTGTGACCTAGCATGATACTTACAATTAACTCACCTTAACTGTTAAACTTTATTTTGATTAGTTTCATTGTCTAGATTGTTGTATAGATTTTCTAACTGTTTTTTTCTTAAGAATTTCTCATTTTTCATAAACTTTTTTCTAACAGTAAATCTAGTATAGAATATATAATCTCAGAACAATCAGGGTTGAATATGTCCAGATATACAGTAATGCATCTTTATCTAGATTTGACGTCAAGTGTTAACACAGGCTGTTTACAAACGTGAACTTCCAGTAATCCTATGTACAACTTACCACATTTGCAACATGTACTGTATACAATTATATAAAAAGAATATCTTACCTACCTGTATAGTATATAAATTGTGCTACCCTGGGCCATTACATAGAGAATAATTGTTGGTTTCAATGTAAGATCACGTTATAATTTCACAGAGTGGACACCAAAAGTGATATTTTCACGAGTGGCGCAGCCACGAGTCAAAATAACAACTTTTGGTGTTCACGAGTGAAATTAACATGATGTTACACCGATACCAACAATTTTTCTGTTTATTTTATGGTTAAAACTCTTTTTTTTAAGTTTGCTCCTATAAAATATCATAAATCGCGGAAAACTTCATCAATAAACATAGCGCAAATGACGTCATTTTAACGACGTCATCGTCGCATGGTTTCCAGCATTAAGTACGCTCGGTATACTTTTTGACGTAAATCTGGGTTAAAGATTGCATAAATAGTGAAAAATAAAAATGGTAATCCATTGTTTCAAAACTGTGAATTATCACTTTTATTTCACTGAGAAAACTCTATAATTCACTGGAAAACATAAAATAAATAATTTTTATAATCGCAGACTTAATTTGCTACTATTCGCAGTCATTTCCTCTAGACGCACGCTTTTTTGTAGTTTTTCCAGCCGTTAAGGCTGCAGATCCATCTGACGACAAAATTGATGGTAGCATTACCATAGCTGATTTGGGGCAATTAAAAGACTTGCGACAACTGGCTAAAAAAGTTGAACACTTTAGGTTTAGGAGGGTCTTCGGACTCGAGTTCGGCATATGGAACATTTTGTTCTCTATTCGCTAGCAATGATAAGGATGGTCAGAAAATCGATAAACAGGTAGTAGCGGCCGGACAGTTCGCTTGCGGTCGTAAATTTTCCGAAACAGACCGGAAAACCGCTGATTGTTTAGGCAACTCAATCAATAAAAATCGATATTTGCTTGCGTAATATTAGCCCGAGGATATTATTTTGGTATTTATTTATTTATTTATTTATGTCTCTTCCATGTACAACATTCAGTATATAAAATCATGTTAAAATACATTTTATCTATTAAATTGTACATAGCCATTCATTTTTATAATGTCCCGAGGATATTAAGATGTACTGTGTATATTACGCTCAAATAGAAATCTTTAATCTTATTGCATTCAGGAGTAATAAACTATTAATCTTTATATTGTTGAATTCATTTTATTAAATTGAATCACATAGTATATCAAAGCATCCGCATTTAATGTAATTAAGTGAAGCTTCACAGCATAAATCATACACGACATCACCAACTTGTACCGTAATGACAGTCACACTTTCAGTTTTCTTTTTTCTTCGCACTGCTTAAAAGCAGCCTTGAATGGTTGTATATCTTGAAAGCAATAAGTTCTCTAAACTTAAAAGCTAACAAAAACTACCTTTAAAAAAGATGGTCCGCGCAATTTTTAGAATATGAAAGCGATTGGTAACTTGATTCTAACATTGAATTGTTAATTATATCCTACAGTGGTTGATTTTGTGAAGTTGATTGTTGCTAAGGGTCAAGGATCTTTAATGTTAAAAAAAGATTTGAGGAGAGCTTACAGACAGATTAGTATTTGTCCGTCACAATACGGTTAAACCCTTCGCTTTTCTCAACTCATTCTTTTCGGCGAGGTTTTGCTCCGCTAGCTTTTAGGTTATAAGTCCCTCCTAATCTAATCCAACTTATGGGAGATTGGCACTCTGATGCATACAAAAGTAATATTGATTACTCCGTGGAAGACAAATTCATAATTTCTCGTTTTACTTCTGTTGTCAGTAGGATGTTTTAACCTTCTGGACAGAAAATATCACGTATTGCACTATACTGTTGAAATCTGATTCGAGTTGGTTCGAAGGTAGAAAATTTCTTGTCCATCCATCTTTTTGTTGGTAAATTAGTTGAGATGAGGATATTTGTTTTTAGAGTATTTGTATACGACAGCAATATAGTTCCTGTTTGATAGTTTTAGAGTATTTGTAAAAAAAAATCGGTCCTGTTTGGGTGGGGGGGCGGGGGGGGGGTTTTTCCCCCGGGGGGGGGGGGGTGTGGGGGAGCGGGGGGGGGGGCCCCCGGGGTGGAAGAAGAAAAAAAAGGAGGGGGAAAGGGGGGGGGGGGGGGGGGGGGAAAAAAGAAAAAAACCCCCCCCCCCCCCCTAAGGGGGGGGGCCCCCGGGGGGGGGGTGTGGGGGCGCCCCCCCCCCCCCCCCCCGGGGCCCCCCCCCGGGGGGGGGCCCCCGCGGGGGGGGGGGGCCGGGGGGGGGGCGACGCGTTTGTATAATTGGGGACTCAATAGTAAAAAAACCTTCAGCCCATAGAGGGAGTCGATCTTTTCCTTTTCCAGTGCAAAAATTTGAAGATTGTCACTATTTGTACGGTATCATGTGTACTGTTCAGTAAATGTTTGACAAAAAACATGCTTGAAACTATACAACACGAATATTGATAAAAGTTTGAAGTCACTAACTATGACTATGACATGAGCATGAATCTAGTATACACACAGGAGCGTCGTGTCCTGACTCATGGGTCACCGCAAAAAAATAATTTATGCAATGTACTTTTTTTCTTCTTTTCTGTTGTTGTTTACGATGGGCTTACAACTATGTTACTCCTATTTTGGTTTAGATCTTCTCCAACCCCCCCCTCTACCCTTGCCCCACCCCCCCCCCCAGTACATTAAGTATAATTAATGTACATCTAATCATTTTCATCCCATTAAATGTATGGATATTAAAAATAATAACCTTGTAGATATCTACCGGAAGTCATATATATCTGTGTTTGTAAAATTACAGTGTTATATTGTCCTTATTGTGTAGTTTATGCACTTGGGCGTTCTGTTCTGTCCTGTTCTTCGATAGCGACTTTTATATGAAAACAATTATGCATGACTTAAATCTAAGCCTTGAGTTCAATACAAAATCATTAGTAAATCTGTCTGGCGTAAAGAATAGCCTACATTATATGTATAATGAGAAATAGCAAAGAGAGGTCCCAAATGTGAGAAAACTCCGTACATACCGTACTTTTAAAGAGTTCTTTGTTAAAAAAAACTATCTGACAATTCATCTGAACTAGTATGAACGATCACTATCGTGTTAATTTACCTTCACGTAAAGAAACTGGACGTTATGTAAAGGAAACACCTGAAGACAGACTGTGTCGATTTTGTGACAATGATGAAGTAGAAAGTGAAAGCCATATTATGTTCACCTCTGATACTTATACAAACTTAAGAAATAATATTTTCAATGGCATTGCCTTTGTTTGAGATGATACTTTATCTCTATCTGATTAGCTACGAATGTCAATGCAGTCAAACACTAGAAAGGTTGCTAAACTTATCTGAGTGTATCTGCTAAGGAGAAGTAGTCCATGAATTTAACTAAAATGGTTTACGTCCATTCTGTTACTCAAAGGCTGGGTAAATGTATGGATCACCCTGTTGTTTTGTTTCATATGGAGTTGTATATATCAACAAGGAGTACTTTTACATATTATATCAGTTACTTATTTAATAAAATGGATGATACTTTGAAAATGTGGTGTATTACATATAGGTAAATATTTCCTTCGTATAGTATGTATAAGATTAAAGCAAACTTGCAATTTTACTTCGTTGAGTATACTTGTTTTTCACCTTTCCAATGCGTGACTGCATTAACATTCGTAGCTAATCAGATAGAGATAAAGTATCATCGCGAACAAAGGCAATGTCATTGAAAATATTATTTCGTAAATTTTCTATTCTGCCTTTCAAATAACAAGGTAACAAAACTAACTGATGCAACAACCTTACCTTGTTATTTGAAAGGCAGTATAGTAAATTTACGAAATAGTAAAAGTGTTAAATACATGTTAAGTACAACTGCGGTAAACACGTAATATAGACGGAATCATTCTATCTGCTACTTTTTTACTTTCTATTAAATTCCAAGATTTTTGGCAACCAAGTTTTTTATTACAGTAACACACCAGTGTAGTTACCATATGTATCAAAGGTTAATCTTTTAGAATCTATTCTTATTTCATAACTTGTACCCTGTTTTAACTTGTACCCTGTTTTAACTTGTACCCTGTTTTCAACAGGTTCACATTACATTTACTTTATTTTGTTAATGTTTATGATAATGATTCATGTGGCTGTAAATTACTTTTAATAAGGTTTCATAGACAGTCAAACCTGTTAAAGACCACCCTCCGAATAAATACTACCCAGCAAATAAAGACCACCATACGAATAAAGACAATCCTCCGAATAAATGCTACCCAGCAAATAAAGACCACCATGCGAATAAAGACCATCCTCCGAATAAATACTACCCAGCAAATAAAGACCACCATGCGAATAAAGACCATCCTCCGAATAAAGACCATCCTGCGAATAAAGACCAGCAAGGAGATCAAAGTGCACTATTCAACTAAACAAGAAACACATGTGAATAAAGACTACCTGTAAACAAAGACCACACTTGTAGCTTTCCAACAGTGGCCTTTGTTCAAAGGTTTGACTGTAGGTCCATTGGGCCGGAATGTAAATTTGTATGCTTGTGTTTATATGTACTACGACATTGTTATGGCACATGTCACTTTAATAAATAAATGTTTTATCTTATAAAACATTACAGCGTATACATTTTATGCGGAAAGCGGTTTGCAAACTGAAAGTAGAAGTACGGGCAATGCGAAACATTGTATCAAATATTCGCTGTTTTCTCTGCTCGCGAATATAGCTATAATTAGATACACGCAAACAAACCTGATTTACGGTATTTCAAATCAGGGATTGAGAATAATTGAATACGAGGCATTTTTATATAAAATTTGTCCATCTCGGTTTCTACCTTCGTGTGAAAAGTATTTCGGCGTCATGGGAAGAGATTGCATTTCACACCTGTAAATCTATTTACAATTTTTTATTCATTTCTCTTTTCTACCTACAGTAAGAAAAATATCACGAGGGCAACAAATTTGTGCACAAGCATTCCGGTATGCTACTTCCCCGAAAATCTATTGAATATAAAATAAGTACAGGCGTACAATTTGTTAGTTAAAGTAACAGAGAAAGCAGTGCTTCACAAAACTGGCCTTTGTTTACTCTGAAGTCACTACACTATCATACACGTGTTCTGTACCATTTTTGTTCTGGCATATATCTTGACAATATCTGGATCAACCTGTTTTACAACTTTAACACCCCCAACACACACAAACGCATATTCACCATCAAACAATAAATAAAGAAAACAAGAGGAACGAATAACTTTTTCAAGAAACGAATGTTCCACTACATTAGAGGAGTAAACTTAATGACGTTTACTACAGTTTCCATATATAGGACAAAACTTTACCCTTTCATATAATTTCTTAAAACTTTAACATTTTCTTATATTTTCTTATTTTCATAGGCAGATAATTAAAGATCAAGTCCGGCGACCTATGATTTGTATTTAAGATTTCTTTTTTAAACTTGATTATCAGTCAAAATGCCAAGAAATTCTAAGAAAGGAAAAAAGTGTTGCCCTATATACATGCAGGAAGCTGCAGCAAACATACTTCAGAAACTGAGCACACACATGTTTTGTCTGTGATATTATACTTTTTTGTTTCGACCCATTGCAATGAATTGTACTGAGCTTAAAAATAATAACTCTTCAGACTATAACCCTATAACTGATGCTTTATCCAATAAGGGAGATAAGATGTAATTTGCTGAAGGTTTCCATTTAGCCTTATGAAGAATTCGCTTTGATTCTTACAGCAAAATCAGCACATTTGTTTTGTTCTGCTATTTATTTCCAATCATACTGACGATTTCTCTAACGATTTCTCCAACAACTTTTGAATATGATCTCATAAGAATTAAAAATTGTTTGCTATATTTTCAGACTAATGGCTTTTTCATCGAATGTGGTGCATATACAGGAGAACGACACTCGAATACTTTATTTCTTGAAAGGTACCGCAATTGGACTGGGATCCTTATTGAGGTCAATCCAGTGCTGTTCAAAGAACTGAGGACAAAACACAGGAAAGCTTACTCTCTTAATGCTTGTCTAAGTACACACACTTATCCTTCAATGGTAATACATTTTACTCATTTCTTTTTTTAAAATAAAAGTGAGATGTTTCTCGTATAAATCAAGTCGAATGATACTTTTTAGGAATGAAATGGTACTAGGAGTTACAAAACATCAATGCTTAGCTCTACGTGAGACCATGGTTTAGTTTTTTCTGGTGTGTAATGAAATCAGTCATAAAGTTACAAGGGAGTTTAACTCAATACAATGTCAAAATGTAATAAAACATTTATTTTCAAATTTATAATTGGCTACTCATAAAGTAATTATTACTACAAAAGAGAATATGGCGTTGCGTGTAAATATGCAAATAAATGAATCTTCTTATTACTACAAGAGAGATGTTTATTTTTCCTTATAAGCAAAACGTACCACTGCATTTGTTTGGAAAATATATTGCATTTTATGCCAAGTATAACTTTGATGTAATAATACGTTTCTTTCGATAGGAGACACTATTCTATGAAGATACTTGGACTGCGTCGGGAAATATTGTAGGTGATATATACTCCAGGAAAGGCGGAAAGGGTATTTACGTGCAAATGCAGTGTTTTCCGTTATATTCAATTTTATTGGCGTTGGGTAACCCAAAAGTTGATTACTTAAGTTTAGACATTCAAAGAGCTGAAGAAGGAGTACTTAAAAGCATACCTTGGGGAAAGGTTGATATTCAAGTTATGTCCGTAGAATATGAGCTTTGGCCTGGTGGAAAACGCTCATTAAAAAGGTTCATGGAGAAAAGGGGCTACAAGTATATGAAGGAAATTAAGGCTGGTGGTGTGGACATAATAGTGCAAAAACAGCAGAATTATCAAATATGATTTATTGTCACTCGTACTGTTTCAATTTTGTGGGTTTTCTATTCTTTTCATTTATATCTTTATCTTGTAAAACCGTTTACGAACACAGTAAAAACAGAATGTTCGAATGCGACCACATTCCATCCGGTCAAAAATATACATCGACACCGGTTACTCAAAGCAATCAAAATGCGAATATAACGGGTTATTTAAGGTTACACACTACATATATAAAAGACGTGTATCCAGATTAATTTCCCCCAATTAAGCCATAAATTCTTAAATTTTATCGGTAAAAACATGCATTTCCAAATTGTTTACAATCGTCATGCGCGTTTGACATAATCTCGATTACTGCGCATTCGCAAAGTTTCCGTAAATACTTAAAACTTCAGCTTAGGTGTCACAACCATATACGATTTTCTGCATCGTCTTAGTACATAATCAGGTCATATGACTGTCCGTTACTAATGTATGTCTGCCAGTCTCTTCTGGAAACATCTTAACTAAAACCAAAAGACACGGTCCTCAGAAAAGTTAATTCAAACAGCCAAAGCTGTAAAAGACAACAATATAAAAAAATAACAAGGCAGCAATAATCTATGGAGTGCCTACTCTGATATTGAGACTAAAGAGGTAGTGTTTTCATATGTGCAGATGATGTTACATTGCTTATAATGCAACCACATCAAGAATGGAGAGAAACATGAAATATGATTATCAGTAATGAGACAGTTGCCACAAAATGTATAACTCTTTTCTCGGTGCGTATTGGATATATCATACTTAAAATTGTTTCATATCAAAACGATTAAATCCACGTGTTTATGTTTGTTTATATATGCAAATGTAGAGGTATGTTGATTTTTTGATTGGTGGAAAACATGACGTAAAATTTTAATGGTCACGTGTCCTTGAAAATGAATGTTTATTTGCTCGCAGTGATCTGTACCAAATTTCAACTCACTTATTTTTTTATTTTTTTTTTTTTTTACTTTTTTTTTTTTTCACAATTTTTCCCCCCCCCCCCTTATCCCCCCCCCCTTCCCCCCTTTTTTTTTTTTTTTTTTTTTTTTTTTTTTTTTTTTTTTCTTTTTCCCCTTTCCCTCCCCCCCCCCCCCTCCCCCCCCCGAGACTGGCTATTGGTAATATGCTGTGTATACAAGGTGCATATGGGTTACGCAATCTCAAAATTTAGAGAGTTTGTGACAACGTCCACTTATTTATTTATGTTTGCATTTGATACTTATAACTTTAGTAAAGTGCTTCAGCCGAGGCTTCTTTTTAGATCTCATCTGTTTTTAAGATGATGCAAGCGAATTGTTGATAAACAAATGCGCAGATAGCTCATTAAAAATCTTACCCCTGCTGACAACTAGTGTCTTATGCAACGAACACGATCACAAAAATCAACAGGTGCATGTACTGTGGTAGTAAATGCTATACAATTATTGGTAACATGCCGGTTTTATATATAGCTTGTTATATTTTTTTCCAAAAATTACCGACAACCACATCCAGTTCAATATGACGCATAAAACAGCTTGTATGTTAAGATACTATGACGCTAAAAATGAGAAGATCGCTCCGACCCCCCTAAACAAAAGGCATGTCCTGTTGTATTTAAACCACCCCCCCCCCCTTTTTTTTTTTTATTTTAGACGCTATGTTAAGATTATGACGCTAAAAATAAGAAGATTATTTTAGACAGAAGAAAAGTCCGCTTTTCAAGCATCGTTGCGCATGATTTTCTACATCATTCAGTATTTTGTGCGGGTTTCTTTTTCATTACCCGAGTTGTAAATATGGGTTATGCTGTAAGATTTGTTTATTTTTGTTTCAGACATGTCGCGTTGCATATCCAATTGAACAATTTTGACCAAGTCATTTACATACCTAATAAATAAGAAAGTCAAGTAAAAAATAAATAAATACAACACAGCCTTCTAGCTGTTTTATTTACAGACTTGAAAATGCATCTTGTAGATGTTGTTGTTTTCCAAATATTTTTTTTATTTTTGTACATGTATGTCAAAGCAGTACTGAGAGGGACAGGCTTTTGCCAGTGAAATAGCAGTTATATATATTTTTAATAGATTATTATTGCCATTGTCATATAAGTGAAACAAGCTTGTGCTGAATGAATGAAAAGATAACCTTTGTTTCTATGAATGTTCAGGGGCTAGGGGATAGCCAGAACAGGAAAGATGTCCTTAACTATTTGAAAGGAAAAAAAATACAACATCTACTTTTTACAGGATACGCATTTTACTAATAAAGAAGTTAATTATATCCGTACACAATGGGGATATGAATGTTATCTTAGCAATTATAGCAGTCAGTCAATGGGGGTGGCAATTTTGATTAACAATAACTTTGAGTTTAGATTAAAAAATTGTGAAACCGATCAAAATGGTAATTTACTTCTCTTGCATGCATCCATTGTAAATAATATTGATATCACAATGATTTGTGTATATGGTCCGAACAGAGACGACCCAGATTTTTACACAGATATTAAAAATAAGATTTTACAGTTGGAAAACCCTTGTATTGTTGTAGGTGACTATAACTGGGTTTTGGACCCAATATTGACTGCCATAATTATGTAAATGTAAATAACCCTAAAGCAAGGGAGGTTGTTTTAGATATGATACTCGAATGTAGTCTGATTGATTGCTGGAGAGAGCAAAACATGGAAGAAAAGCAGTATACTTGGTTTAAGAGAAATCCTGTTAAAAAGGCCAGACTAGATATCTTCTTAATTTCAAATAATTTATTTACAGATCTGAGTTTTGTTGACATTGAACCAGGTTACAGAACTGATGATTCCTTGATTTTATTAAGCATTCAGTTTGGCAAATTTGAAAAAGGTAACTCGTACTGGAAATTCAATAATTCATTGTTAAAAGAAATTCAATATGTAGACAAAATCAAATGTCTTATTAACCAAATTCAAATACAATATTCTTTAGATGTACAAGATTCAGATGAACCTTTGGAATCCATAGGTTATGAATTCATAAGATTTAATATAGATGATAAACTATTTTTTGAAACACTTTTGATGGAGATAAGAGGGACTACTATATGGTATTCATCTTATAAAAAGAAGCAAGATGACAAAGGGCAAGAAACGTTATTGGTAGAAATACAGTTTCTTGAGAAACAAACTAATATTGATTATGACCTGTTAATGACAAAAAAGAAGTAAATATGTTGCCTGGAATTCTACTGATGATAGATTTTGCAACAGCTTTCGATTCTCTTTAATGGACTTTTATGCAAAACGTACAACAATTCTTTAACTTTCGGGAGGGTTTTATAAAATGGGTGAACTTGTTTTATAAGAATATTCAGTCTTGTGTTTCTATAAATGGACATCTACCTGACTGGTTCAATGTACTGCACGATTGTCGACAAAGAGATCCCCTATCCCCTTATATTTTTATTTTATGTGCAGACATTCTTGCAATACTACTGAAAAAAAAAAAATAATAATATCAAACAGGGAATGCCACGTACCAAAAACGCAGCCTCCCCAAAACGAACAATAAGAACATTAAAGGTATCAACATTAATAATATAGAATTTCTATTATCACAGTATGCAGATGACACAAGTATAATGTTTCAGGCTTAAAAGTCAACATAGAGAAAACAAAAATAGTAAGGATTGGGTCAATGAAAGGCAGTATTATTAGATTGTGCCCAGACTTTGACCTTCAGTGGGAGTCAGAATGTTTGAAGCTGCTTGGTATTAATTTCACAATTGATTTAAGTAATATAATCAAGACCAATTACAATTCAAAAATTGAAGAAATCAAAAGACTATTGAGTCACTGGTCAAAGAGAATCATTACGCCCTTGGGTAAAAATGTTGTTATTAAAACATTGGCTCTGTCAAAAATGAATCACCTGCTTTTGAGCTTACCCAACCCTAGTTTAGAAATCATAAGATTAATACAAAAGTTGTTTTTTTAATTTCTTTGGAATTCAGGACCAGACAAAATAAAGAGAAATATTGTGACCCAGTCTTATGATTATGGAGAATTCAGAATGGTAAATGTTGAAATATTTATGACATCTTTAAAAATGACATGGATTAGAAGACTATTGGCTTACAATACTAAATACTTCAATTTTGTTCAGGTAAATTATCATTTTCTTTCAGAGTTCAGTAAGTTTGGAGATGATTTTTTTGAAAAACAAAATCAGAACATTTAAAACTCAGTTTTGGAAAGATGTTTTTATGGGACATATACTTTTAAATAAGCAATATCCAAACAATTGGAGTGAATTTTGTGCATTGCCTGTATGGTATAACTCTATGTTTCAAATAGGCGGGAATAGTTTCTGCTACCCTAGATTTGTTAATAGGGGAGTGGACTTTATGGATAATACTGGAAATCTAATGTCCTTCAATGAACTCTCAAATAAGTTTAACATCAATACCAACTGTTTTGCAGTATCAAAATATTATTGAGTCTATTAAAGAGTTTTTAGGTAAAATGAGGTTTACAAACTTGGCTAAAAAGATTGAAAATCCTGTACAGCACTTATCCATAAAAGTAATCAACAGTCAAAACAAAGGATGCAGGTCAATTTATGATTATATTTCATGACCAAGTTCTTACCCAATTTCTAAAAGATAATGGGATGATGAACTTAATTTAGATGACAACTTCAACTGGAAATGTATTTACAGACTTCCCTTTACTGTTACAAAGGCTCTAAAATTACAATGGTTTCAATATAAAATAAACCATAGAATTCTTGCTAACAATCATTTATTACAAAAAATTAGGATAAAAGATGTGAGCATGTGTTTTTTTTTGTGGTAAACAAACTGAAACCATAAAACATCTCTTCTGGGACTGTCAAACAACTAATTCTTTCTGGGAGGAGGTGAAAAGATGGTTATCTTTAAAGTGTCCAAATATTGATGTAAATTGGACTGTGACAGACATAATTCTAGGTAATGAGAAATTCAGTAAAGCTGCAATGAACCTGCTTCTTATAGCAAAAATATAGTTTATACCGCTGTAAGGCACAGAACTCAGTTCCTAGCTTTCAGGTTTTTAAGAGTCAGGCTATTTTATTGTTAAAAACCGAGCGCTACATTGCAAGAAAAGAAACTATGATGTCTAAGTTTGACAAAAAAGGGAGCGAATGTTTATTATTGATGACAAATAGTGATTAATCTTTGTAGTTTTTGTATTCACTACAAGTATGGTCCTACTCAGTACTGCACACCTAATTCCTTTTATGTGCGTCTCAGTTTTCATGCATATAAGCGGAATCTATTATTTGATTTCACTTAATAGAAATAGAGATATTTTTGACTGAGCTCTTTTTGTATCCTTTTTTCCCTCTGTTTCTCAAAAGACTAAGTATAATGGGAGATTTAGTAAATTAAAAATAATACAAGAAGTATTACTGATGATATCAGTAAAAAATAAAAAAAAATATGAGTTATTTCCCTTGAATAATACATAACCAGTTAAATCCTAAATCATTAGTCTTGCATTTCGAATTTCGACTCCTTCCTAATCTTGCAAGACATTTTAATTTAATTGACTGTCTTTTACTAGAGCATTGATGATACGTAGGATATACGAGATATTAATAGACTCCATTATTTTAGTAGCTAAGAACAAATGATAGAATGGATGACGTATTCATAAACTGTGTTGCTTGGGAACACCTTTTTTTCTTTTTGGATTAGAATTTTATACTTCGAAATAACTTGAATATGCTATGAATGTATGTGTATATATTTTTCTTTGAAAAATAAACGGGGTAACCCAATTACTGGGGCCTCAAACAAAAAAAAACAAAAAAAAAACAAAAAAAGAATGGAGAGAAACAATAAAATTTAGGGGTACTTAACCTAGTTCACTATTTTATCACTTTTACAGCATGTCAGTTTCTTGAATGGGGGTGTGTTCAAAGTGACCAATTAGAAACCACGACCTCGGGAGAACGTTGCTTCTAATGTGTCAATGTTCATGGTGTTCAAGTATTTTAAAAACATCTTAAAAAACGCTGTCTCACGGAAAAATAATTATTGCATAAAAAGGGCAAGTTTACTGTTCTGTCATATTCTGTATTTATTGTGAAATGATGTTTGATATTTTAAGCATAACGCATTTATTTTTATCATGTGGCACAAGAAATGGCACACAAAGCATACTTATTAGTGTCAGTGACAGTACTGGGATTCAATCATTCATGGAAAAGGAGCTTGATCGACTGAAATGAGATCTTATGAGACTCATTCTCAGACAACCTGGACACTTCATGTCGCCATGCTTTAAACTCGTATAATTTCAAACCAGAGTGATAAAGGATATGAATATGGTGATAATACGGTAGATTAGACCACATACGAAAGTCACAGTACATATTTTCTGGTGCTGAACGCCGTTTCTAAGAGTTTTATGCCCTTTGATCTTGGTAGTGGTCCTCAAAATCAGATGTCGCCGTGATCGGTATTGTGGCTCAAAATCAGTGCATCGAGAGTAAAGTAAACATTATTCTGACAGAAACATATTTTTTGAAGCGGTTCGGAACTTTAATTAACGGGCCTACTCCTACCTAAAACACCAGTATTATCATTAAAATGCCACCTGATAAATGTGTTATTGAATTTGTTTTACTTCTGATCTTGAAAATGTATAATAAACGTTTCAGTAACACAACAAACTCATTTTGATGTTGCGATCATAACGTACGAGTCACAACAAACGGGACCATGTGGTTTAAAATACCGGTAAAACGGACATTTTCTTTCGGTGTTTTACACTCTTTGGGTTAAATAGTACTCTCCTGTACAGCCCGGATGTTTACAAAAGTTGAAAACCGTCATTTTTTTAATCAAGGATTTTTCACAGGCACTTGTTGTTCTGATCGATAAAAAAGTAGTATTTTCTGGTCTATATATAAAGAGAAGGTTAGACAGCTGCCAGTTTTTTAAACAACGGAAGTCCAAGACTGGTTTTGGTTTTGTATACGCTAAGTACTGGCTCTCTGCTCCCGTGCTACTTTATATTCAGAATGGGGAACCACTGTGTTATGTGTTTTCGCGAAATATGTCAAACAAATACGCAATAAAAACAAACAACAAAATGGGTATAAACAATAATTGTGCAAACAATTCATTGAAAGGGGGCATTCTTGGACAAGCATGGGTGTGGTAAAACATATTTGGCGAAGGGTACGCGGTTCCCGTCCTCTAATGCAAACACAACACAAGCGCAGGGAGCCAGTTTTAAGATGACATCATTGTGTAAAACTAATGACCAGTCTACCGACTTCCGTTGTCTAAAAAAATGGCAGCTGTCATACCTTCTCTTTATTTACAGTTCAGTTGTATAAATTCAAGGGAGGTAACAACCAAGTGCCTATAGGATTTTTTTAAAATATCTTCTTTCAGATCGCCGAAAGGTATGTGTTAACTTTCATTTCACAATTGTGTTACATACATGTATATATTTGTATATTGTGCATAAATGGTAAGGTAATACTTCAAAAGCAAGTATTCGTTGGGACGTTTCACTCTGTAATACTAAGTGTATTTGCAGTAGAATCGGTGCCTCGTATTTTATTTGGTACTGTCCCGTACGTTATTACAAGTTATTGGTATACATGTCGTGTATTTTCGTGTTTTCATATGCGTAAATATTTTTATATGTATTTTAATATAATTATGAATATAAACCTTGTATGCTGAAACATCTTGATTTGAATACTGTACTCTTGATTAATAATGTGTTATCGTTGTTTATATCTTAGAGTTAAAGCTGCTGTGTATTCATTTGTATTATGTATGATAATTTGTCGATTCAATTGGCACTGACCGTGGAACTAAATTTATGGAAATGAACGTGTGTATTTACTTACATAATAGACATATGATGCTTAACTTTAAAATACTTAATATTTTCCTCATACTGTTTCATTGAGTTGTCCCGTACATTATCAAGCAATTGTCCCGTATGTTATTCTCGGGTGTATGTTTTTCTCACAGTTGATTTATTCAAAATAAATATACCCAAATCGAAGAAAGTTCGCACATTTCTTTGTACATATCTGTATGACTGTCTCTTTGTGTGTTTGTGCGTCTGTATTGCCTTTCTGGCTGCAAACCAAAAATAACATCCTACACCACATACTAGAAAAGCCTAGGGTTTTCAAACTTTTATCATTCCATAACCTCTATTGTTTTGGCTCACTACCGCAAAGGTTAAGGTCACATTTACTTTCAGTAGCGGGTATTACAATACTAGTAACTACCTTGTCTTTACAGGATGGCAAAGTCAAAGGCGCAACGGATGCGCGAATACAGACAGAGGAAGAAAGAGATGCAGGGAGACAAATGGCTGAAATCTGAGCGGCAAAGAGTTAGGGGTTATTTCGTTCCTATGTCTGAACTTGATGAGAAGAAGCAGACCAAGTTAAGACAACAAAACAAAATTAGACAGGCAAGATACAGAAACAATAAAAAGAGAAAAAAAACTATTTCAAGTAATAACGAAGCAAATGCCGTAAATATGAATATAGATGAGAGCCAAGAAGCTAAACCATCAACTAGTGGGTATAGAAGTGACAGGCAAGAAACTGAAACAACAAGTAATGAAAACATTGTTTCAAGTACAAGTGGCACGACACTAAGTGTAAAGCTTCCGTTTCCTTAAACAAGTTCAAAATCATCAAGCGGTAAGAAGAGATCATAAAGAGCATTGGCCAAGTCTTACAGGAGAGTACAAACATTAGAAGACCAAGTTGAAGAAGTGCAGAGAAAGCTGAAAAATGCTCAGAGACGGTTGCAACGTCATGAACAAAAGAAAACTGCAGACACACCTAAAAATAAAACAGATCGCTTACTGAAGCAATCAGGCGTTGACCCAAAGCAGGTTACTGAAATAAGAAAGAAGTTAGTGTATGGTGAATGTTTGAGTGAGGAAATTAAATCTGCAAAAGCTGCACAGGAAAAGAGCTGTAAACAGACAGAGGTTGTCCATAAAATAGCACCAGGACAGGTGATAAAGAAATACAGAATAAAATCCGTTCTACAAAAGACGACCAATTTGAACAAAAGAAAATCTTGTTCAGGCAAAAGCGTAATACCAGAGAAGAAACTAAGGCTTAAAGAATACAGGAAACGCGTAATTGATGAAATAGTTAAAATTCTCGAGCGAAATGATAATTCCAGACAATAACCTGGAAAATCAGATGCAGTAAAGTGCGGCGACAAGGGCAATGTACAAAAGAGAGTGTCAAACGATTATATGTATAATTTGCACCTAAAATTCTTAGCAGAATATCCAGTAAACATCTCAAGAGCATCATTTTATCGTGCCATCAACACATAGCTTTAGTCAATTTTACATCGCGTAGTGTGTGTCTCTGCTCAAAGCACCAGAACTTTTGCTTCTTACTACGTGCACTAAAATCTGTAAATGCAAAAACTTGTACAAATCCTGATCAATTCGTAGAGATGTATAAATCATAAATGTATGAATCCCTGAAAGAGTTGCTGCAAAAGATTCCAGAAAATGGTGAAGATATAAAATTCCAACAGTGGAAAGGGTTAAACTGACAAACGGCAAAGAAAGACAAAGGGTTGTTGAAATCCAGAAAGGCAGGAACGAATTCACTGATATGATAAATGAGACATTCCATGAGTTCAAAGGTCATATAGAAAGAATCAAACAGCAGTACAGTGCTGTGAAGAATATGAAAGATAACCTTTCACCAAGCCAAGTCCTAATTCAGATGGACTTTAGTGAAAATTATTCGTGCAACACACTAGAAGAAACCCAGTCAGCATATTGGAACAACTGCATGATAACCTTAAACCCCGTTGTAATACATTATAGAAGTCAGGACAACGAACTGAAACACACTAGTTATATGTATGTGTCGGAAGTCTTAAGTCACAATGCTGCAATACCGAAAAGCGTTATTGATAAGATCATGACAGTTTTTAAGACTTTTGCCACCAGGTTGGATTGTGTTCATTTCTGGACAGACCCACCGTCTTCACAGTATCGCAATAAAACTATATTTGACCTAGTAAGCAGATTTCCCAAACTGTATGGGACCTTGGCGACCTGGCACTACTTCGAGAGTTGGCATGGCAAAGGCCTTGCGATGGTATTGGAGGAACCACTAAAAGAAATGCTGACAATGCAGTGAAACAAGGGAAAACGATGATACAAGACGCAACAGATTTCTTTGCATGGGCTACACAAAATGAGCAAGGAATTCGATATGAGTTAGTAACTGAAGAGGATTATAGTCGGAATAAAGATGAAGTAGACGCACGAAACAGCGAGATAAAGCCTGTGGAAGGGTCCATGATGCTTCATGCAGTAGTAGGAACTAAAGATGGCAAAATAGCTGTAAGAAATCATCTTGTGTATTCAGTGATTGTTTTAAAGAGACATCGTTTAATTCGAGTCAAGCTGTGACTGGGAAGAATGTTCTATTGTCGAGAAAGCTAGTCGAAAAGGCAACACCCGTAAATACGACACTCCAAACGACATAGAAAAAATCAACAAGCAAATGAAGTAGCAGCTGAACTTTAAAGTGAATCTTCAAATCAGAAAGAAATTATTCAAAGTATAGGCGAAGTCTCACTTGACAAAAAATTTGTCATATATAAAACAGTATATGGCCATTCCATACAGAATTACAAGAGATTTTTTAATATCATATATATACATGTACATACACTGATCATATAGGTTAATTAGACAGAGACAATTATATTAATCTATTTTTAAAAGGTTGGTTGAAATCTAATTATCATATACTTTGTGTAATAATTACCTATTAAACCTGCGTATTTCAATAATGACCATTAGTTTTTGTGTACATACTAGTCAGTAACCTCACTGTCATATTATCAAAACTAAACAAGACAGTTTCTTTGGTTTGGGGTTATTGTTATGGCGTTGGTGCATATAAAGGAGACATAAATATTTTCTAACCTTTTCTGTAGGGTAATGGAATCCTTTTTTTTTATTTGTCACGAGGTTTTTTATGTGTAAACAAATTGTAGTCTAATTTAAAGTATCTGACAGAAACATCTACATGGTCAGCAATTCTGGTGTGTCTGATTTGAATAATAATACTTGGTTTAAACGCTATGTTAAAGATGCTTTTATAATAGATAGCACTCAAATAAATTGAAAACAGTGCAATTTTGTCTGTCTTCTTTCACTTCTTAATTGGTATAATGCTCATTAAATCATATTCATCAGCAGTCTATCGTCAGCTCTGGTCTTACTGCATATAATTTCCTACGCATATTGCTGATGACTATTTTGATATGTAATTGTTGCACATTTGTCAGTTTGTACATGTACTTAACATTTAATTCAATAACCTGCATTGAGATTAGGATGAATTCCAAAATCACTATTTGAAAAACAATGTTATACAAAAGGAAAGGCTATGACACATTTTACACCGCGTATTTATTGTGTGAATACTGAATTTGCAGAAAGAAATCCAAGCCTCTGCGCTTTAGAAATAAGTAACTCGTACATATTTTGTATTCTTAAATTCGTGCACTTGCACTTTTAGATTTACTGCGAACAGGTATATGAACTTTCTCTTCAAGTTCAGTACAATTTATTAATACTTTCGTAGCTTTTCTTTACTATTATGTTTGTAAAATAGACAGGTGTGCGAAAGATAGTGAGATATGTATTGTTTGTAAATGATATACTTTTCATTAAGCATCGCCTTTTACGCACGATTGCAAATAAAAATATATGGAATGAGTGACAGTGTTATCTTTCCTAACTTTAAATAATTGAAACACCTATTTGGAGTTATCTAAAAACACAAAACTAGCACAGAGGAAACATTATTTGGTAAAACACCTAAAAGTATTTTTATTAATTACTTTTTATTACTTTCTCTCGTTAATAACACGCAACTTTTGAGTAATTTTATTCTGACAGTAAATTCTGAACTAGAGCTCAGCTTTAAAAACTGTATTATGCTAAAGCAAGTTAGAGCTGCACCGAGACGTATAAGATCTGATATGACCTGACTACTGGCTGGAGGGCTGCGAGGACTTTGAATGCGTTTTCATGAAATGTCAAGATATTGGATGTCACAACAAAAATGTATTGCACAGGTGTCAATCATGTATCAATTATATGATATTGGTTTGGTGCAGTCACCTACCACTGTCCCGAACGCGCACCGGAGACCGGTACAGTCAACCAAGATGGCTGAAGAAAATGGCCAAACAAGGTATCTGCCAGTTTTAGTCGTTGCAACTTTAGTCCAATCACGCTCAGAAGTGTATCTTTGACATTTACAGGGATGGAAAGAGTTATTTCCTTGTTGCATAAACTCTTACCGAACCAAATGCTAAATTTACACAGCAAATTCCAGTTAAATTGGTCATTTGTAAACCAATGAAATTTTAATCGAGTCTTGATGCTTAAATTATTTCTTACTACTCGTAATGCTGACAAACCCTGGCATCCAGCTGGTTAATATTGAGCAACAAAACCATAGCCTTTCTGTTATGTATCTACCCATAAAAAATACATAAATAGACAGCATCACAGTTTTACCACGTATCAATATATACTAATACAATTTTTTGTCACACCAAAATTCTCCAGAAACTATCAGATTTTTTCTAGAACATTCTGATTCGAGCATTAGCACGATAACATTGAACTTCAAAAAGGTGCTACCGGAGACAGGAACAGTTATCACTGGAGCTGCCAAATTCTATACAATGTTAATAATACCAGTGTTTTCTGAGTTTTGGTTGTCACAATCATATAAGTAAGTTCCAAATGTCATGGTAAAATTAAAATAAATACATGCCATTTATCAATATAAAAGATTTCTTATCTACAAAAATTTTAAATACCGATGACTATTGACTTAAACAACAATTGTTTACTACACTGAATAAAATACATAATAAAATGTCATACCTTGGCATAGCAAAACAATTAATAAAGATGAAATATATCTCATGATGTTACCTTCAACCACTGCTTGATTTCCCTGATGCTATTTTTAGCCATGCGCCTAAGCCTACTGTCGTATGATAGCGTTTTGCAATATGCAATACTGCCTTAAAATCACATGAAATACGAACTTTCTTATTGGTTGAACACATCCTTCTCTCTAAGCATGCAAATATCGTGTGATTTTATATTTGTAAGGATGCAATACAATCAGAGAAAGCAGACTACTTTAAACCGCAGGCTAAATCACTGCAATGATGGTGCAAACGCATAAAGTGAGAACCGAGAGTTCTAGGTTCTCAGCTGAGAATGATTGCGTAGGTTCTTAGCCGATAGATAAATATTATAATACACGGGTACCACAAACCTTGAATGCCATTAAAATTAACATACACAGTCCCTAAATCCAAATTTACAGCCATGTTTTATGTATATGTTCGTCTCAATATATCAGTAAGTGCTATTTTACAAAAATACATTGAGCCAGTAGGTAAGATTTAGAGTGCACCGATATGTGTTTGCGGTAGTGGCTGCATATTTATTTAATTTCGCGAAACTCTGCCAGAATGATTTTTCCGTTGGACTCTATTTCGAATTTGAATATAGGTCATATCGGCTCAAAACTAGGTCACCAGGTCAAATGCTAGTTTGTTTTTTAACTGACTGTAAAGTTTTGAAATCAGATGACAAAGCCAGCTGACTTTGATCATGACCTGTTGACCTACCTCTTGTCTTTTGGAGCAATGGTACTCGAGTGACCAATATATGGGGTCATTGTGCCCCTATAGTTGTATTGTTTCATGTACATAGTGCGTTGTTTTGGTATCACAATATTAGTGTTGCTTACTGATCGAAGACAATTTAAATGACTTCTTCTCTTTCCCTCCTGATTTGTTTTAGTATTAGCGGTCTTTAACATAGGTTTGACTGTATATGGAATTCAATGTCTTGAAATGTTTGCTATGAATTCAAATGTCTTGAAATGTTTGCTATGATTATTGAGTGTTGTCTTTATAAGTAGTTGTATAACTGAGTTGTTTATAGTTGAATTTAGGTTTTGTTTATGTCCTTTTCATGTTTTCATTTTCAGAAGGCCATGTTTAAACTTAGTCATATGAATATTTGTTCATATTTCTGTATGTGTTACCTTCTTTAAATAAAGAATTTATTATTATTATTATTATTATTATGTATTCATTGCAATTCCATGTACTTACTTTCGTGATTTATTAAGGTATTTTTACGATAACTTTTTGCCTGTTTCTAAAAAAATGTCTTTCAGGATGAACTCTTGCCTAAACAAGTTTTGCATTTATAAAATCAATTTCAACGATTGCGTTAAGTATAATTCAAGTTTGGAGCAAGACAATGTACGCTTATTTAAATCATTAAGCCTAATTACTACTGGTTTCTTATTTATACAGGGTGCCAAGCTAATTAAGAATGTGTGTGAAAAGACGATTTTAGTCATGTGATATTTACAATTTCATTGATTATTTTCATTTATATTTATTCCAAAACTGTTTCATATGACCTCTTTATTATTGAAATTGAAAAACGGCAACTATTATTTGGAAGAGCAGACAAAAGTTACATACTTACATACTTTGGAATGGTTGAATTCTCTAAAAGGGTTGAATTCTCTGCTTGAGATGATGTACTTTCAAGCAATTATCCGTAAATGCAGTTAAAGTTAATTTGAATTAAATGCGTTATCCAAGGATTGACGCTCGGTGTAAACACGGAACAACTGTACAGTGAAAACATGATTGGTGTGTTTAACGCATAAATGACGTGATAGTTGATTTTCCGAATAAACAGTAAAGGGGTCACAGTATGTGAATTGCTTCTTATATAAAGATGTATTATTTTTTTGAACAAATGCTGTAGGCCTACTGCCGCTAAAAATTCTGAAATACAGTGGGGAAAGGACGTGTTTTATGGAGCAATAGTTCAGAGCAATCTGATTAAAATCATCTCTTCAAAAACGCTACGCTATGATTTCAGAAGATCGTGAACTTTAGTCAGATTGTAGTTCAGAGTAGCATGGACCGTTCCAGTTTTCTATGATACATTTTCAAGCCTTCCTAAGCCTATTGTTAAGGGATTATTTCCCTTTCATGGCTAGGTCAACTGCTCACAAACAGTATCACAAACAAACCCACGTGTTCTTTTGTGCAAACCAGGTCAACCATCAGACATGTGATGTCCCAGTGTGGCCATTGGATAATCCAGCGAATTAATCTAAATATTGTTGTAAACACTGGAACCATCCATTACCACGCGATACCATTTACGTAGTTCCTTGTGTTATATTTTGCTCATTGAAAGCCATTTTTCCGCGTCTTTGCATCAATACTTTTCTTGTACATAATGCGATGGCATAACTAAGCCTATGGTTAAGTAATCTTGTTGATCTATGATTTTGTACATGTGCATGTATACTTTTGTATAATCAATGAAGATGTTTCGCATGTTAAGTACAAAACATTCCTTATACTTTTTAATCGAAATTGCAAGTAATATATAAAGTGCATAACTTTTTCAACGATATTGCAAAATGAGAGATACTTTCTGACATCATTTTTTTGAAAATAAATGAAAAGCAAAGTAACATGTCTGTTTCCTTTACATGCATTTTACTTAAAAGTATTCTGTATGGTATGCAGTACATGTATAGCTTTAGAGATAAACGATCATGTGAGATGCAACTTATTGAACTGACTGACGATCTTGTAAAGAATATTTCCTCTGGAAATTTTATTGGATTTTAGCAAAGCCTTTGATAAGATAGCTTCAGGGTTATGGTGTATGCCCACAAGTCCCCAAATGGCCAGAGGAGATCTTTTACACAGAAGCTAGACAGTAGTTCTGTAGGGAAATCACTCCGAGGAAGTGCCTGTAATATCAGCAGTACCCCCAGGGTTCTGTTCTGGCATCGCCGTTCTTCCTCATTTATATAAACAACCTTCCTCTCAATTGACATCAAATCTCAAGCCCATCTCACAGTCGAATGAAATCTATGAAAAAAAGAATAAATCGTGTCCATTTTATTTTGAGACTATGTACTGTATTAGACCAAGACGTTGAGCCTTGTAGTACTGACCTCAGAGGTATATTAATCAAAAACAATCAATCACTGAAGTGCAGTATTTATATATAGAAACGGGCGATTTATAAAATGGTGGGGATAAAGACAAAATAAACAAAGTACATTTGAACACAAGTGTTAAACAAGTAGATGGAGTATTGCCATTCAGTATATACATGTATATAGTACCCAACCGAATATGATGTAATGAGTGAAACATATAATCAAGTTTCACGAAAACCTTTAAGGGGTTTGGGAGATATAGTCCCATGATCTTTGACTCTAAGAGTGATCTTAACATTTTTCATCACGATCTGATGAAAATTTATTTACCGAAGTTTGATGAAAAACCTTCAAATGGTTAATGGTATATAGTCTGGTGACCTTTAATCTTTCAATGTGACCTTAATATTGAACCAAACTTGGTTGACACACGGATTCTTTCGCATTATACTTGATATTAACATTTACACAAAGTTTCAAAGAAATAAATGTGACCTTGACCAGGCTTGGTTGAAACCCAAATATTGGTTAACATGTGTATAAAATTTGGCTCAAGTGTCAAAACAATCTTTCCACAGGATTGAAGAGATTTAGTCTTTTGATCTTGATATTGAGCACGCAAGGTATGGGCAACAACTGAGAGAAGTTATTTCAAAATAAGTCTATACGAGTAACAACCCAGTCATAAAATACCATTTAAGGTTTAAGGTCCATAAAATTATAAGTTTGAGCTTAAAGTGTGAAATGTTGTGCCTGTGTTATGGACAACAACTGGATGAACTTATGTCAAAATCTGTCAATGCGTCGTATAGATACAGCCCGGGCACAAAATACTGCTATATACATGTAACCCTGTATCATGTTTTTGGCCGTAAATCTTACCTTGGCTAGGGTATGGGCAATAATTGTATGAAGTTACTCAAAAATCAGTCTATGCATGCAGAAGTTACAGCCCGGACACAAAGTACTGGTATATAACCTTTTATTACAGGTTTCAGTCTTCCGACAAAATCAACCTGGGAGAACATTATAAGTAATAATGTTCAAATTGTGCACCAGTATGAACTGTGCCGAAGAATTTAAGAAACAGAGTCATTGAAATAGTTCAACCCTCTGGTGCCTTAACAAGTTGTCGGCACTGGTCGCTGTGCTATAAGAATCGTAACTGGTTGAGATATATGCAAGTTCTTGTCAAAACTATAGGTGCTCTTTTCTCAAAGTCTGATAGCACAATATGTAGAAAGTGTCATAATATGACAGATAATATTGTAATTCATTTAATGCAATTTTGTACGAAGACGGCGGTGGGTAGATATCAACTTTGGAAAAGACTGTTTCAACTGAGAGGAACACATGTTTGTATTGTACTGATTCATATGTCAGATAGAGACCAACTGATCCTTTTACTTTCAGGTATGTCAAATTTTCTTGACGGAGAAAATATCCTTTACTGTTTAAAAATTGTCAGTAAATATTCTTTTCATGCTTTCAATGATTATTGACTAGTGAACTGTTGGCCACAAGTAAGGCCAAGTCGCTTAAGTCGGCCATGATTTTTTTCTTCTGCAGGCCGCATATTCTTGTTATTACTTTTATGCATAGCTCTCTTCCAACTTCCCTTACACAGTGCCTGTATTTCGTTTTGACAAGCATCCATAGAGGAACTGTACGAGTGCTCTAAATACCTCTTAAGTTTCTTTCTCAGTTTCCTTGCTAACAATTGTCTGGTCGAGTTATAACAACCGAAAAACATTATAAGGACACATATATATTTTAAGCTCTTTTTTTGCCCTGATGTGCATGGACATTGACTGTAACCGTTTGAAAAGTTTGTGTTATTACATTTACATGTATTATCAAATTATGGACTGTGTTTTTATCTGGTATTTAAGTATATTTACAGCTTTTATAAGGTACATGTATGAATTTGTTATGTATATATAGTGCATGATATATTGGATGTCTATCGTTGTTATATGTTGTGTTCCCTTTATATGGCGGAAAGGAAGATATCTATACGTCAATGTAACTCCATAAATGTGGAATGGCACCCTTGTGTTACTGGCATCAACAATATATAGATGTTACAATTAACTAAGACAAAGAGGAACTGTGCAAACCTTTTGGTCCCAAACGTTCTTACATCGGTTGGGCACTATAATTGAAGTGAATACGTTGTCTGTCAATGTCGTGTGAAAAGGATCACATTTGTAATTTACCCCAAAATAATTGTACACTTACAGTAAGGATAAAATCAAGAGAAAGTTAATTAACTCTGAAGCGGAACGGAAACACTTAAACAAGGTCTTATATATATATAATCATACATAATAAATCAACAGTCCATGAGATAATTAAATCTATATTTCCAACACTTACGCTTTTCTCATAGGGCATGTATAAGCAAAATATGTTATGATTTTAGTAAATATTATGAAGCAAGTATTTATCTATGAAAAAGCCCACTCTGAACAGTTGATGGCTGAATCCTACTCAAAATTATTGCCGTTCTAAATTGACTATTGTGAATTCATCAATATTATAGTCATCATAATTAATACTGTCACTGTTTTGCTATAGAACGCATTGGTATTCTTTTATTTTCTATACGACTATAACTGCATAATTTAGATTAAACAATGGATACCGAGATTTTCGATACCGGATACCTTATCTTGCACCACAGGATTTGACTGGTAGAGATCGTGACAAATAGTTCTTCTTGTAGAGGAGTCACTAAGGTCCCTTGTATTGTATTGTTTCTAAGAGATGCCATTGGGTCGGCGGTTACACATCTTTTTTCTTTCAACAATGAATAAAAACTCGGTATATAGATCTATACGGACACTTTCCCAGAATTTCTCAATCCTGTTTTTGAGTTTATACAGCCTTCAATTAGGTCAAAATGCTTCAAAGAAAAGGATTTGAATGATAGCCGATATAATCACTAGTGTCCAATAATACTGGAGTTGATAAAATGATGACAGAGTACGAAATTAATGATACCAAACGATAATTTAACAATGAATGCATCTATAAAAAAAAAGCCAAACAACTGGTTGTCAAAGTAGTTACTGGTAGCTTTGAATTGATTTCCAAATAAAATAAACTTAATACTAGTAGATACATTCGGGTTTACATTATAGAGCTTCCGTTTTTTTCGTTTTCCGTCGACGATATAATGTAACGAAGTTCATTGTCCGGAATGCTCTTGTTTCATCAAATACTTAAATTAAATATATTTTGACCCCATTGTGGCTTTATAATGCTAGGTAAAATACCTTTTGTAGCATTAATTTTACCTATCATCATTTACAATCCAGTATTATTAAAAGCTACGTCAATAAGTACTTTTACAGGCATGATATACGAGATATTCCTTTCCGGTTTTTTTGTACAGTCCTCCAAGAGTAAATTCTCTATCCATTATCGTGGAAGATAGATAATCTCAATCTGAGAGGTAGCTCTAGTCTACTTTCTCACCTACCACTTCAAAATTATGGGTACCAAGCTGCTTGCATATTATAGATCTAATAACATCCAAATTACGACGGAAATAAACAGTCCCCATCAACTGGAGTGGTTTCTAGATAGAACTCTTTTTAAACTACAATCTTGTTATAAAACATACTCCCTTACAAAACGCTTTTCTGGGAAAAGATATGTTTTGTTCATTTATAATTTTACAGTATAGGTCTACTACCCAGATTTATTTTTTCAAGCATAAAGAGATTAGGTCGGTCAAAAATGTAATAAATTCAGATATTTATACAATGCAGTTTTCGGCAGCTCAGTACTCTGAATACAGTTCATAAACCGGTTTATTTTGGCAGACATTGATTTGATTTTCTTGCCACAGTATGTCTGAAACACATACATTTCTCTTCATCTTCAATGGCTGGTTTAGCCCACTTCAGCCATGTATTTATTTCATGTTCTCTGATTTTCAGTTTCACTAGTTCTGCTTTCGTCTTTTCATGGGAAAGTGTTTCCTCTTCGTACCGAACTTGATTCAAAGCTAATTCTTTAACCTTTTCTTCAAGCTCTTGGATGTTTCTGCCAAGGTTTTCCTCCAGGTCATAACCAGATGAAAAGCCTTCCGTCTCCTCATTAGCCGGACAAACACGCAGCTTGTCTTTCATTGTGGTCTTAAAATTATCAGCAATACTTTCTACATTTTGCCGGTTGCAATCTAGAGCCTCTTCCAGTGCTTCTTTTAATCTTGTTGCTTCCATATCACCAATAACTTCCTTCGTTTCCATGGTTTCAAAGACAAAATTCATTTGATCTTTCAGCTGCTTCATCTCCACGAACAGACTTTCTTTTGTTTCTCTCAAAGTTTGGTCAATATTGTCTGTAATTTTCTTCTGTTCCAAATCCTTAACCAACTGCTTATGTGCATTTGTATTTTTCTTAACCATGTCCTCTACTTCTTGTTTAAGCTCATTTTTCCAAGTATCTAATTGCTCCAGGAACTCATCTCTTCTTTGCTCTATCTCGCGACACCTTGCGTCCATATCAAGTCGAATCTGTTTCAGTTTCCCCTCATAGTCCTTGCCCATCTTGTCACACATTCTGTCCATGATTTTCACTTTCGTTTTGTCACTGACATGCTTGTCTTGCATGATGTATTTCCTGTTAGGTGCATCAGCATTACAAGCCAGTTCATCCACACATAACTTTCTAACTTTGTCAAAGTCGTACGTGTCCGCTGCATTCAAGTATTGAAGAACGTCACGTTCTGGGAGGCATCCGGTCCCGAGATCGTTTTGCATAGCAAGAAGGGAGTCGTAGAGAGCTTTTCTGCATGCTTTTTTCAGACGTGACATGCGGAACTGTTCTACCAGAGGTAGAATCCTCAAGGCTTTCATCCCTGAAAGAAGAAAATTGAAATGACGTCAGATAAGGACATGCAGTTATCAAAATGAATAGTGTGTATTTGTTTCTAAAGCATCTATCGCGAAACAAACTGCTGTGAATCCAATTGAGCGTCAGTGATCTTGACTTTATAAAAAGGGATCAAGTTAATAACATGTAAAATGACAGATAAACGTTTGAAACGGGCGTGATAGTACAGAAGCACAACCACAACACAAACCTGTGATATCCTCTTTTGCTAGACCACCGGATTGCATGCATCCAATCAGCGTTTTAACATCTTTGTAGTTCATATTTGGCATGTCTAGTTTAAGCCTTTCTTGTTCATCTCTCGTGCGATATTTTACAAATTCAGTGAAGTCATTATCGTCTGCATCTCTCGTTGCGCGTGCATTCGAAATCAGCGTAGCAAAGACGCTTGAATTGTAACTAAGCAGTCCGATGTTTGTCTTCACCTTTTTCCCTTCTACGATTAATTCAATGTCGTCTAGAACACGTCTCCTTGTGTCGTCTATCGTTGATTCGCTTTCAGTCCTTCTATGACTCTGCTTGTCCGACATTTTTTAATTCGTATATTAAGCGTTAAATTTTATCGTTTTAGTGAAGTTTTACAAACAGATCAATAGTGTATTCAAATTTAAATACATAGACTATTATGAGATGAATATTTTATGAGGTAAAGTTTGAAGCTTATGAATGCGACGAGTTCACCGATAACGTCCGTGTTTTACCATATAGTATTATCCCTTTTCTGACTCCCACAAACAATTTGTAAACTATTTGAACATAGTCATGAATATGATATGATTTTAATCCTTTTTCAATTTTCCACGAACAATTTGCAAACTATTTCAACAAAGTCATAAAATTCAATATGTTTTAAAATTCCTATAATTATGCAGTAACACGCAAACATATTTGTTTCAATACTTAACCTTGATCTGGAAGATATTGGGTGTTTTACGTTCACGATATTTATAAATCCATAAGCTATTCTCAAACATTTACAATTGATCAGAGTTTGTTATAAAGCTGTTCATTATTGATTATAAATCCACCCGTCATAAATAGTATCTGGTTTGATTTATAGCTAAAAGCAGTTTAATATTGCACCTGCTTCAAAACAGTTTCCAGTTACGCGGAGAACAAAATGTCGAAATATCAAACAGTTTTTATAATTATGTGCGTCATGGCAACGTGTGTATAATGTCGTGTTACTTGAAAAGGGTATTTCACATGTTCGATAAGTGTAACCGAATATTATTGAAGAAGAATTGATCATCTCGCATTGATACATAATTTAGTAAACAAAACCCAAGTGTATAACGATCCGTTATTTATAGGTTAGTCGAATTTATTAAGAATCAAATACTCTTAAATGCTCCCTTTGCTCCGCCCTATAGGCTGTTTCGTGCGGGCAAATGGGGTCAAACGCTAAATATGGTTTTAAACGCAATCTTCGACAGTGCATGGATTTTGCTCAAACAGTATCGAAGTAGGTGTTGAGATCCTGTCCGGTTCAAATTTGCTAATGTACCAATTCTTTCTTGATCTGCCTAAATAACTTCCCTTTTACAGCTAAGATTCAGCTCCAATTGACCAACCACGAAAATGGAACTACATATATCGCTCATATAGATTTCGACTACAAATAGATAGAGATCAGAATCGTTCAGTTGAGCCTAACCACCTAAATACTAAAGACAACTCGTATGAAAATGAAATACTGGTTTAACACGCGCAGCGCTATTTACAGTAATTTTCCCCCCCCCCCCTACAAATTAGCCAATGTTATTCCCTTTAAACGAACTTATGTCTTAGTCATACTCCTCGATCATGGATATCGTCGGCAGTCCTTTTAGCAAAACTGAAAAAGTTATCGTATCTACACTGAATACCTACATAGATATCGCATATACACTGAAGACCTGGTAATGTGTTCTTACACTTACCTGAAGAGCTAATTGTACATATCATGCAAATTCTGAAGGCTTTATAGATATCGTTCACAGTCTGAAGTACCTGATAGATATCAAGTGCCAGTCTTTGCAGTGAAGACCTGATAGATATCACACACTGACTGAAGACCTAATAGTATATCACACACACTTGAATGTCACCTGATTAGATTAGGTCGTTCATTCACTGAAGACCTGAAAGAAAATATCGTACACACTGAAGACTTCTTCAATAGATATCAAACACACTGAAGAACCTGGGAGATATCGTTCACACTGAAGACGCTAATAAACCTTATCGTGCAATCTGAAAACCTGATAGATAATTTGTACACACTGTAAATGACCTGATAGAACATATCGTATACACTGAAGACCTGATAGATATCGTACACACTGAAGACTTGATAGATATCAAACAACAGCTGAAGACCTTGATTTCAAGATATCATATAGTGTAGCCACACTGAACCGACCTGTTAGATATCGTTCACACTGAAGACCTAATACATATCTTGCAATCTGATTAAACCTGATAGATATCGTACAGAACACTGTCCATGACCTGCATTGTAAATATGATATTACGTTCTGATTGAAAATCACTAAGACCTGATAGATATCTCCGTAGTACTATACTGAACGTCTTGATAGATGATCCGTGAAACACGAACTGAAGATCCTGTATAATAGATATCTTTTTAAGGCAATGTATCGACACACTGAAAACCTGATAGATATCGTACACACTGAAGACCTGATAGATATCAAACACACTGAAGACCTGATAGATATCAAACACACTGAAGACCTGGTAGATATCAAACACACTGAAGACCTGGTAGATATCGTTCACACTGAAGACCTTATACATATCGTACACACTGAAGACCTGATAGATATCGTACACAGAGACCTTGCAGAAACTGAAGACCTGGTAGATATCAAACACACTGAAGACCTGATAGATATCAAACACACTGAAGACCTAGTAGATATCAAACACACTGAAGACCTGGTAGATATCGTTCACACTGAAGACCTTATACATATCGTACACACTGAAGACCTGATAGATATCGTACACACTGAAAACCTGATAGATATCGTACACACTGAAGACCTGTTAGATATCAAACACACTGAAGACCTGATAGATATCAAACACACTGAAGACCTGATAGATATCGTACACACTGAAGACCTGATAGATATCATACACACTGAAGACCTGTTAGATATCAAACACACTGAAGACCTGATATATATCAAACACACTGAAGACCTGATAGATATCGTACAAACTGAAGACCTGGTAGATATCAAACACACTGAAGACCTGATAGATATCAAACACACTGAAGACCTGGTAGATATCATAGATATCAACAACGGAAGAAATACACACTGAAGACCTGGTAGATATCGTTCACACTGAAGACCTTATACATATCGTACACACTGAAGACCTGATAGATATCGTACACACTGAAAACCTGATAGATATCATACACACTGAAGACCTGGTAGATATCAAACACACTGAAGACCTGGTAGATATCGTTCACACTGAAGACCTTATACATATCGTACACACTGAAGACCTGATAGATATCGTACACACTGAAAACCTGATAGATATCGTACACACTCAAGACCTGTTAGATATCAAACACACTGAAGACCTGATAGATATCAAACACACTGAAGACCTGATAGATATCAAACACACTGAAGACCTGATAGATATCGTACACACTGAAGACCTGGTAGATATCAAACACACTGAAGACCTGGTAGATATCGTACACACTGAAGACCTGATAGATATCGTACACACTGAAGACCTGATAGATATCAAACACACTGAAGACCTGATAGATATCAAACACACTGAAGACCTGATAGATATCAAACACACTGAAGACCTGGTAGATATCAAACACACTGAAGACCTGATAGATATCAAACACACTGAAGACCTGATAGATATCGTTCACACTGAAGACCTTATACATATCGTACACACTGAAGACCTGATAGATATCGTACACACTGAAGACCTGGTAGATATCATACACACTGAAGACCTGATAGATATCAAACACACTGAAGACCTGGTAGATATCAAACACACTGAAGACCTGATACATATCGTACACACTGAAGACCTGATAGATATCGTACACACTGAAGACCTGATAGATATCAAACACACTGAAGACCTGATAGATATCGTACACACTGAAGACCTGATAGATATCGTACACACTGAAGACCTGATAGATATCGTACACACTGAAGACCTATAGATATCGTACACACTGAAGACCTGATAGATATCGTACACACTGAAGACCTGATAGATATCGTACACACTGAAGACCTGATAGATATCGAACACACTGAAGACCTGATAGATATCAAACACACTGAAGACCTGATAGATATCGTACACACTGAAGACCTAATAGATATCGTACACACTGAAGACCTGATAGATATCGTACACACTGAAGACCTGATAGTTATCGTACACACTGAAGACCTGTTAGATATCAAACACACTGAAGACCTGATAGATATCAAACACACTGAAGACCTGATAGATATCGTACACACTGAAGACCTCATAGACATCGTACACACTGAAAACCTCAAAGATATCGTACACATTTAAGACCTTATATTTATATGATTATCGTAAACACTAAAGACCTGATAGATATCGTTCACACTGAAGACCTATTATATATCGTACATGTACACACTGAAGACCTAAAATATATTGTTCACACTGAAGACCTGTTATATATCGTACACACTGAAGACCTCATAGATATCAAACGCACTTAAGACATTATATAAACCTACACCCTGAAGGCCTGAAAGATATCGTACACACTGAAGACATGATATATATCATACAAACTGAGGACATAATAGATATCGTACACACTAAAGACCTGATATAAATCGTACACACTGAACACATGATCGATACTGTACACACTGAACACATGATCGATACTGTACACACTGAACACATGATAGATATCGTACACCTGATAGAAAAAAAAACCTATGAACTGCCAGATACTGAGTTCTGCCTCCTTGACGGGCGTATTTTGAGACTTTCTTGGTCATATAAACCGTACAAGTAGTTGTAACATCCAACATGATCAGGATAGTTTATGGTTAATTTCACATAGAAAACACGTATGACTACAACTATGTTTTGAGTTTATTAATTATTAGATTATAGCTTAATCAATTCCGTTCTACACTTATTTAATTTAGGATCGATTACACTTGTAAATAGGGATATCTTATCGTCAGCTAATTTTTAATGTTTTAAGTCTGAAGAACAGACGAAAAGTCAGTTGAAACAAGTTTAATTTGTCTTTTTTCTGAATTCTTTCTCTCGATTTCTCATCAACAATAGGGAGAAATGTATGATCCATTTTCGTGATAGAGTTCAGTCTTATTTGCTAAAAAATGTAACAATTTAGATTTAAGATGAGATGTTTAAATAGATTTACAAAAGTTATGAATTAATCAGTCGCTAGGTTAGACACGTTTTTTTCTTCACATTTGGCCCTACGTTCTAATCCAAACACCCCATTTCATTAAAAAAAAGCAGAGTTTGTTTTCCACACTTACTCAATATCTGCATCATAAAAATAATTATTTCACCTATTTTTCAAATAAGTAGAACTGCGAGATAACACAGCTTAGCTCCGCACAAAACTCTAAAATAAAGATTTTATTTCAAAAATTGTCTGTACGTAGGGAAAACTGTAAGCTGGTTTTACGTCCATGTTACAGGAATAAACTAACTTATCGCTGCGGTTCGCTGACGCTTCCCTGAAATAGTTTTGCTTATTCCTGTAACAAAGTCCTATATTTGTGCATACATGAACGCGGATAAAGAGGCTTTTTGGGTGTGTACCAACCACAGAATTAACTATCATCCCTTTTATGATCATCCGTAGTTTCACCTCAGTTTGAAGACGCTTCAATCTAACCCACGGTACCAATCCCACATGACTTTTTCGGCTAACCCTGATTCAAGTAACATTTTTCATGATACCTTTCTTAATCCTTCAGAGATGTCAATCAAACAAAGACAAGAAATAAACAAATACTTTTATACATTACTTTTATTTCCTTCATATTTGAAGAGCATAATACAAGAAAATGCAGAAAAGGGAAGGAATATATACATATTTACAAGCGATACAAAAACAATGAGATTTACATTTTCACACAAAATAATTCATCAAATTTAATAAATGGACACACATTTACTGGAAAAAAATGCAAAGGAAAGCTATATTTAAGAAATAATCTATGGCTTGGAGTGCTTTATCGAAATTGAAGCATTCCCCGGAGGTGATGTGCCTGGCGGAATAATTCACGAGGGCGAAGCCCGAGGGTTACGCAGGCATTACCGACGGGAAATGCTTCAATTTCGATAAAGCACCCCAAGACAAAGTTATTTCGATTCTTAAAGCCGATTTCTTGAAAACTATCGTAACTACTACGGACCTTTTTTCAGTTCGGCGGTAATGTGTAAAACAGCATAAATAGTAGCTGTTGGAATTCACTCCCCTATTCGGGCAACCATTCAAGATATCAAACATAACTAGATCTATATTATACAAACTTATTTTAGTTTAATCATCTAATACAAAAATATAAAAGGAAATACCTGACTGACTTATGCAGAAGACGTCGATTCAGAACCTAACAAAGCGCCAATCGATTTAAATGCGTACCGTTAATTTGAACTGTACAACGTTTTAACGTGGAGTAATGACGTCGTGTGATGACGTAAACGTTTTCATTCATAGTTTTGTCTCCCGGAATCAAAAATTGTATGACTGTTAATCATGAATTTCTTGGCCTTTTTAAGGAAAACAAGGTGAGGGTATTCTAAGGCTTACTTGACGCAATCAAAAATAATATTTAGGTTCTTAAACAAATCTTTTCCTCGTGCGACTGATGTATTTATACTGATATTATTTCCATTTCTACATTTTATTTTTGAAGAGTAACTAGAAAATGCAGAAAAGGGAGCTACTTCCATATTTCCGAAACTCCGCTTACTTTTCCGAGTCTTTAATCAAATTAAATGCACTCGAATTGACTATAGAAATATACCGTAGGCATATTAGAATGACTGTTAACACTCTAACAAGCATAGGTCTATACACGTTACTAGTCTTGCCGTAACGAAAAACAATACCTGAACTACAGAAATACTGTCAGACTTCATAACAGATCGATGTCCTTATAAAAAATGCAACTGGGAATGTCATGTTTAGAGAGAGAGATAGAAGACCGTTATGATAAATGGCACATGTATGGATATTTAGCTTCAAGGAAGTCATGTAATATATATCTGGGAAAATGAGTGTGGTATTGACTTTTAATTGCATATTCACAAATGTATGTACTACAAATAACCAAATTCCAAATTCAGGTTCTGAGATTTTGTAAACTTTTTATAAAGATACATAAAAAATTGTCACACTCTTTGGAAGCGTATGCATGTTTTTGACAAATCAATAGTTCTTGAAAACCTTAGTGCAGGGTCACATAAGGGTCACTATACTTCAATTGTTTCAAAATATGGCCGCTCATTTTAGAGGAGAAAATTTGAATGTTTTCTGTCTGTTAAACATGTAGAGGAAATTTTGGTGGCCAAGTTTGTTGAAAATTTAGAATGTTTGTGATATATTGTAGCTTGAGCAAGCTTGGCAGGGTTTCAGCAAAGGATCATTTCTGTAAAATAGTTTTCAAAATGGGCCAGCAGTTTCTGATCAGGTTTATTCTTTCATTTACCATGGCAATTGTTCTGCGTTAAATGTAATGTGTAATCCATGTTAGGAACACTCATGCTTGATCCGAGTACATGTATTATCAATTTTCGCTAATGGTTGTTTGAAAGACAGAAATGAATTATTTCACCAAGATAAGTTGCTCAGTTGAAATAAAGAACGAAAAGACTTGACATGTTTTGTGTTTTCTATATGACTACATTTTTATGTTGATTATCATATAACTTTTTCAAATATTATATTTTATGACTACTTTTACATCTTGATTATCATATAAATAGTCTTTGTTGTTATATATCATCAGATCACGTAGATCACGTCCGTGTGTTCACTTGTTCAGAGGTATGGCACAAAAGTCGTATGGCTCTGGTTGGCTCGTGATTCCAGTCTGGATTCTTCGTGTAGACGGAGGGGGACTTCCAGGTGGAGACTTAAACTCGAACCGCTGTATCAGGGTTCCCAGAAATAAGAACAGTTCCATTCTCGCCAAATGCTTGCCAAGACATGACCTCCCGCCTATATAAAAGTCATAATTATTACTGAGGACAAATATTCAGCATTTTTTAGACTTGTTGGAGGTCTAAGTGACTTAGATAATGAACGTGTGACTGATCGAGTAACTGAGATGTGTGTTTCCTTAGTCACTGACGGTTTTAAAGCTTGATGCGTTCCATTTTCAACAGACAGCGTCTCCCTGACATTTCAGACATTTGCGACCAGGTAATACTGAATAGCCAACAAATCTTTTAACTTTCCAATACGCTCAACTGCCGATCTAATAATTAGGAAAGTGACATTAAATGGATGCTTAACTGAAACTTCACCGACTCACAGATGATAAGGAACATTGGAGATTAGAATCAGACTGGGGGGTGGGGGATGTACAGGCTGTTATGGTAGCGATAGTGTCGTTTGTTGCCAGCAGGATATGGGCTAAACAGCTCACCTAGTTGCATAATAAGACAGGTTTGTCAAATTGACATGTATTATTCACCATAGCGACTCATAATTTGTGATTTCCCTGTACCAAATAAGTGTAGATGTACACTAAAGGTCTTTTGTGAAATTGTCAAAAGTATCATGTTCGAACTAATATAGTAAATCCTAACCCTTGTAGTAAAGTTTTCCTATTCAGCACATCACTATGAATTACAGTGTACGTTGTCCTCAGACACAGACTCACCTACCGGCAGTCTGCCGTATCCATTTTATCAGGGAGGTTTACCGTATTTAGCTTGATTCATAAACAATGATTTACTATACATCTCCCCACACCTCCGTATAAAAGATCATTTATTAGTTATAATTCTCAAAATCCTGGCATTTTTTTCGCATACCTAAACTAAATGGAGTAAAGCATTCCTTGTCCTCCACAAGCTGGCCCGTTTCCGACAGAAATCTCTCCGGTCTGAACGTTTCTGGATCACCCCATGCTTTTTCGTCCATCAATAATGTGAACAATACAAACATGACAATGCTGTTCTTTGGTATTGTGTATCCTTCAAAGTTCGTGTCCTCCAGGACGGTGTGCGGGGCACTCTGCGGAGCTGTCAAAACAGTAGAGATCTATGTGAAAATTAATATGAGAAAATGCGTTTAAAATTCGAAACATCTACTGTTTCAGACAAACTGATTTGAAAACTTCTTGATAACAACCTATCCCGACCTTCCAGAAAAATTATTGGACCCAGTCATTAATTACCATACAACTATTGTTTAAGAAGTTGTGCCACAAAAGATAAAACAAATAATGTACTAGTAATGCGTTAAGGGGAAATCACTGCTGAAATCAAAATAACAAGAAATTTTATTGATCCTGTTTTTTAAAGAGACTATCATAGTGCTAGTTAATTTCCTGAGAAATAATGATGGGTCGATGACTTAACTTTTTCGCAATATTAATCTTTAGTATTACACTATCAAATCAACGTGCTAAACGCAGAATTAGCTAGTAGAATTTTGGTATTTGTGGCAGAATTGGTATCAATTTTCTATCTTTTCTAAGGTAATATGTCATACTTTAGGATGAAATATTAGGGATATTGGTATGGTTATCATCATCTGAATAAATATTGCGGTACTTATTATTACCCAGCCCACTATACTAAAATTCATTTCTTCATTTTTGATAAATGATTTTTTTCAGGATAAAGAAATAACAAGGTGTTTGAGATATTTTGCCTTCGATTTGATTATAACCTTTGTTTTATAATGATAAAATAAAAAATTGGGGTCAATGCGCATATAAGAAATTCAATTCAAACCGGCAAAAATGTGTTTTTTAGATTTCGACGAGCTTTGAGATATTACTTCATAGCTCTGTAACAAAGAACTGTAACAACAACTTGTTACTACTGTATTTTTACATCCTAACAATTCTTCTTGTAATAAAGTTTGAATTTAAGTTAACAATTTTTGAGAAATGAATATTTTGTACCCCTACCCCCATTTCGGCATTTGGCAAAATTTGTCAATTTAGTAACAAAATGTGGGGTCAAAATATTTTTCCTCAAACTTGTTCAATTTTTTGGCACTAAAGTAATCCTATTGTGCCTAAGTTTGCTACTGCATAATTGTTTTTTTCCAGTTAAATCATAATTTTTGAAATATAACAAATGTAATTTTCCGGAAGTGCAAAAATTCAAAACCTCACCAGTGACCCCCCTTAAATCATCAAATACAGCATTCACTAACAGCCAGTGTTATACACAGAAAAAGTAATCATCCATTACGAGGAAAAGCGGCAGACAGGCAATGTGGACACTGCAACTTAAACACAAAACAAACACACATATAAGAAAGTATGTTGAATCCCAAACGGTCAATTGTCCCAAATAGTGATAGCTAAGGTTGGAGGCGGGGGCGGGGGTGAAACAAAACCTGTTTGTAGCTTATAACTGAGTCATTACAATTTACATGAAATATATCTCTAAGTTATAAATATAAGTTCTAACATTAGCAACGTAACAAAGTCACATACTAATGGTACAATATCTGAGAACCTCGTTGATAAACGCCTGTAGATATGGCATGTCTTTCTTGTCCTCCAGGCGTACATATCGTCCTGTCCCAACAACCTGTAAAAATGGATACATGTATCTTCTACAGATGTAATCATTACATGTATTCTTATAAACAATTAAACGCTTATTCCAATGGGTGGGTTTTGTTTATATTTTGTGCATATTTCTGAACGAAACCTATTCTAGAATTCCGGTCTGTCTAACAAATCGAGGGTTGATCGCAAAACCGTTGTAAGTCCTTCTTTATTTCATATAAGTTACTGCAGTTTTGCGATCAACCCTCGGAATGAAAACCCATGTCGCCTTGGTAAATGCCTCGCTGACTTTCGCGCTTTTTGCGCTAGTTTCCTTTCATGTATTACAAGTCTTGCACAGATTATGTCTTTAGTGCAACATGATAACTTACATATCTCTGAAATGTTTTAATCTGACAATCATAATGTACGTGTACTCAAGAAAGTAGCTTATGTTTACAGGTATATCTGTCCAGCTTGAACATGTGGATAAAATTACTATATAATAGGACACGTAGATTTATTTTGTACATCATACCTCCGTGATTTCCTTCCTACATTTATCCTGGATCTCAGGATGTTTAATAAGAAAGACAATTGCCCAGACAATGGTGGTGGCTGTCGTGTCCGTACCAGCATTAAACAGTTCGATAATTATTCGAAATAAGTTGTCCTCTGAAAGTAAAAAAGCACTGAAAAAGCTGTGGGCATGTAATATCCGTTTTATTTTTATCCGATAGACACGTGTATGCTTTAATACTGTACTTATCTTGAAACCTCCATGTCCTCTATAGCTCAGTGGTAAGTGCACTGGACGCAAGAGTGGAAGGTCGTGGGTTCAAACCCCGCCTGAAGCTGAACTCTCCACTTCATTCTATTTCTCATCGTTTCTCATAATCTTTCGACAAAAACTGCCTTGTCAAATTTCAATGTTTCTCCAACTTGTGGCAAAGTCCAAAAGTATATAGGAACGCTGGTAAACGGAAATTCTAAAGGCATAAATTTGCGTGTCTGGAGTATACAGTGACATAGTAGTGAATTTACTGTCGGGAGCATACGTAGTGGTTCGTAGTTTTGGCGGTAATTTTGCACGTGATTTTAGTGCGTTACATGTGTTGAGCAAGCCATTCGAGGGTATATCGTCAAGCCTTTTCGAAAATATAACTTCGTTACTTTACTTGACATTTATATTGGTATCATGCAGTCATTTTCATAAAAATCTTTTTTGCTTTTTTCAGATTAATTTATCACTTTGACGTTAACGCCGGAAGTACCGGAAGTGCCAAAAGTGCAAAATACTACTGACTTTTCTATACGAAGTGTTTAAATTGTATATCTTGCTACTGCATTCTTTGCTTTACACCGGTATTATATGCATTAGTTTTATCAGATTTAATATGCATGTATTGTTTTTCAGCACAATTGTATCAGACTTTCATTACGGTTATAATTTCGATTTAGATTTTGAGAAAGATCAAAAACATTAAGTATTCACATAGAACATGAATTTAGTTATATATTTGGCTTTGTGGTCACAAAATTAGATTACTGCTCGTCAGGTAGGTGATGGAAGCAACCGCTGATCTAGAGCCATGGAGCTTCCTACCTCCCCCTCCCATGTTGGAGTAGGGTTGGGTAGCCCGCTCGCAGCACACCTGACTGGCACGTTAATCAAGTCTTGTCGAAAAGAACAAATACTGTCGAAAGAATCTAGTTCGGTTAATAAAAAAGGGGTACTTTGTTTCTTAGATTGAATTGTATTAAGGTATAGTTATACAAAAAAACGGTTTACTGGGACGGCTCAAATACGATCCCTCTGGCCTAAGTGTACTTTGTCTTTTGTTTTATTGTTAAAGGTGTATGATGAGAGATGGTTAATGATTTATGCTCGTTTGAGAGAATCGAATTAGAGCATAAGCTGAGTAATAGCCCATTAATAGATAAGTACATTGTGAAAAAGTGCCGTAGAGTACCATGGGAAAAATCTTTTCCGTGAAGAGGGAAAACGAGAAAGTATCAATTGAAATGCAAGTGAAAAGGGATGAAAAGTGAAAATCACAGTAGAAAAGGAATGTACTGCAATGTTCGGCGAAGAGTACGTGAGAACGGATAGCCGATGACTAGGGCGGGCGGATGTTGCAGAGAGGGGAAGGGAAAAGTTAGAGGGCAGAGAAAGAATATTAGGCAGGCAAAAAAAAAAAACAGAAAAAATATCTTAAAACCTGTATGCGGAACTATTTTTCAAGATAACGACCACTGCAACTGAGTAATTGGGAATGTTGCAAATATTTAACAACAAATGCCTATGGTTGAAAAATAAAACTGTGATTACCTGTTATCGCACCGTCTTCGGACCCTTCATGTTTCAAAAACATATCAACAAAATCTCTTATGTTATCTGGATCAAATGTTGCCCTGTGCTCCTCAATGCGACCTTTGGCAAACTTTTCAAGGTCGCCAAAGAGCTTAACCACTTTCCTAAACTGAAATATAAACGTGAATATGTAGCAGTGAAATATCATTTTGTCTCAAGTAAGAATCGAACTTCAGACTGTCAACAGATAGTATATGATAGCAAGATTCTACTACGATAGAAATATGCGTGTGTCTATTATCTTATTACACGAACAATACATTTTGCTTATTACCCTTCCAGGGAAAAATGTGTTAACAGACAAGCCGGTAATTGGCTCCCGAAAAACAATTTTGACCTACGTGTTCTGCGTTGAATCTTACTATAGCCCGGGTCAAATGCAGGACGAAATTCATAACACATGAGATCCAAAGGGACGAGCGTTTTATTATAGAATGTACGTTAAACGAATAATCACATAGTCTTATGTTTAAGGTAATGATTATCTACGTTTGCAATTAACCATTCTGATTATGTGGTCGAAAATCATTGTTACAATAACAAAACCTTGAAAAAAAAAAAAAAAAACAAAACCCCCCAACGTATCGAATACAGTATCGTACAATGTGGACGGTTACCTTGTAGTTGTAATCAGTGAAACCCCTGCACTCCCTCGTAAAGGAAAAGTCTTGCGTTAGCCTCCACTTTTCAGGTAAATAAGTATGTAATCGTCGCGGTAATGACATCGGAAAGTTGAAAATCAAACTACAAATCCTTGTTACATTTCCGTAAATATCCGTTTTGTGTGATAGAATCGTCCGTAATCAGCTACAGCGCTTAATTTCTAAAACAAAAAAATTTTTCTGCCCCTAGCCCCTATAACCTTCAATGCAGTTTTTGTAGTTCTATTTTTTTTTGTAACAGTTCTTATCATATGCGGCAAACGAAGGATTGAGGTATCATATTTATACGCAGGTTTACTGTTACGTTCAGCAATAGCACGGTTAAAATTCTTGCAGGGTTTGAACCCAAGGCCTTGGAAACTTTCAGTCCCCAGGCCAACAAAAAAAAATTAGAACCGCTAATCATAATTCTATAATTGTTATTTGTTTCTGTATGAATGTTGATATATTGAAAAAGTTTTTTTTTTGCCCCTAACCCGCCTTAACAGCTCGCTGAACGCAATATACCCAGTGCAGTACAAATGCCCCCTTTCCCCCCCCCTTTCCCCCCAAACATCTAATTAGTCTAAGTAAACGGCTACTATATCTAGCCACTATATCGTCCCAAGCGGCCATTTTGTTGAAAACGAAAGTAAACAACAAATAACTTGATTAATAACTTTAGGTATAATTAATTTACTGAATTATTTGTTTATCTATAAACATTTTCTTTTTCCCCTACCCCTTTTAAAACCCAACCCCCCACACACACCCCAAAAATTGTAAAAAACACAATTTTTGCATTCCAAAATGTACTATTTACCTTTGAACCTGGAAAGAAACTTGAAAAAAGGCAGGTAAGAAGTCATTTCTATTTTGTTTGTGGTTCCCATAAAAATAATGTGCTTAAATTCTTTAAATATCTGATCAATCTTTGATATCAATCCATGAAATGTTACCGGGTAGACAACTGCGCAATATTTTCGTAATTATGGCTCTAACCTGGTAAAATAGTGAAATATGATATTTTAATATCAAACCTCCGTCAAAATAGATGCGGGTCATTGTAGTCTTTAATCCTGGTTACGTTGTTTTTTGACTTCACGAAATATCATTTTGGTATTATATTTATTTTGAGGTCTTCTTTTCCTCCCCAAAATAAAATGACCGACTCCCCCCCCCCCCCCCCCCTCTTTTTTTTTTTTTTAAATTAAGGGCTATAAAATTGTTATTTGTTTGCCTTACCGCTCATAAAATAGGCCTCTAATCCCCATATACCACTTAAATTATTAACTTTTTATTTTAGGTAGAATAAAAATAATTTACTGAATTAAATTACTTTTTACCTTTTTTCCTGGAAAAAACCCCAAACCCCCCCCCCCTTTCCCCCCGAAAAAATGAATTCTCCCCCCTTAAATCCCCATCTGATCATCTTTGATACAATCCATGAAACTGGGTCACTACTCTAACCTGGTAAAATAGAAATAATTTTTAATATCAATCCGCGAAATTTCGGGTCTTTTTTGTTTTAACTGGTAAAATAGTGAAATTGATTTTTATCCAATGGGTATTGTAGTTTAATCTGGTAAAATAGTTTAAAACCGTAAAGTACCAAGAAATACCGGGTCTTCGTAATCTATCTGGTAAAATAGTTCAATATAGACTAATATAAATGGAGTATTTTATATGAATCGCGTTATTGTAGCTAAAACCATAAAACTGTATAGTATTTTGATATCAGTCCGTGAAATACCTCACACCACTGCTTCCGTGAGAACATGTATTTCAGCCAATCCCTGCAAGCACATGTAGTTTACGGGAAGGGGTGAAAAATTATATATATTGAAGACGATCACCACAACATTTCAATGAAGTTGAACATGAAGAAAAATCCACTGTAAGTTTCGACTCCACAACAAATATTGGTAGCATTTTCAACATACATTGTTACATGTCAGAAACTGTGCATTGAAACAGTTTTCCTATTTAATTTTAATGAGTCAGTAGGCCCCTAAAGCTTGAACTAAAAAGACCAATAAATACAGAAAACAACAATGTTGTGCAAAAGACAATAACTGCACAGATATAACTGCCCTGCATCTGTCACTTCAGTGTCATTTTACATCTCGACCATATGTACAGTCTACTTCTTTAAAAAAAAATAGGCCCCAGCGTTATATGGTTGTCACTTTGCAAAATTCAAATATAATATATTTTATTTAGCTGACAAGTTTCAAGTCCCAGGACCACAATATATAACAAGTAGCTCTAATTTTACCCAGAAAGATGTCTTAGTGGCGAAATAACCTTTATTTGTGCCAAAAGCATTAATAACTTTGTATTATAAATCGAAAAGGACGTTAGAAATATAGCGCAATTTTATAAATTATCAATAAAAGATTTATTTTTCCTGATTACATTAGAACAACTGTCTCTTAGTTATATGTCGACATCATTCTAAATGCATGAATGGCTGGCTCAAAATATGAATCAGTTTTACATAAATTGATTGAGTATCGTTCATTGTACAAACCTATTTCCATAAACTATTCCTGCAATTATATTCGATACCGCCATTTTGAAATTATTCAAATAGTACCCTGGTTTTCCTTCTTGCTTTTCCAAAACTTCACACAACCTGTTGATGATAAAAAGTATACTGTTTTTTATTCAATGCTAATGAAATACTGTGTTATATCAGTGTTCTGCTCAAAGTATAGAAACTATCAATTTAACTCAGTCGCGTGTAAAATATTACAATTATAGTACTTCCGAGAACTACATTTTTCAGTATTCCATATATCAAAATGTAGCTTTCATCCTTTTAAAATATAGGAAGTAACCAGACTACCTATTCTATAGCAAAGCTATGAAGTCTCAACAAATCGCCATTTACAAGTACATGTACATGTTTGACAAGGTCTTAAAACGATAACGCTAAAAAGAAAACTTCAAAATCAAAACCAATTAAGAAGAACTTATCCCAAACAATGTGAAGGTATCGATTCTAATAGTGGATAAAAAGCTTCTCAACATTCTCCGAAATTCGGACCTTTCTATCTTGTGAAGCGCGCTTGCGCCACTAAAAATGGGTTACCCAATTATATCACTGCAAGATGAGATAACTATCTTCCCGATCCCATAATTCCACACAGTCGAACAACTTTATGAGGCTGTAAGACTTCCTTCCAGACCGCTTCTCTATCGTACACACCCCCACACGACCTTTACACACTTCACAATCAACCCGGTCTTACGATACCGACCCTACAGGAACCCCACAGATCTACCGGATATTCGATTCATACACGATCCCTAACGATATCTCAGTCGATCATATCGCCCATACATTTCTAAGATACTACTTGATCATCTATGACAAGGTCTTAAAACGGTAACTGCTAAACGATATCTCGTCACTTAAAACCAATATTCTAAACGAACCCAGAACGCTTCATCCCAAACAATCTGAAGGTATCGATTCCTCCGTATATACTTGACCTGACGACAGTGGTAATAAATATCTCCGATTCTCGAAACATTATCCTACGATCTACTGGACCTTCTCTACTCTTGCGATCCACAGCGAATCGAATCATCTCGACCCATACTATTTACACGTTATCTAATAGATGGTCTGAACCCGGTTTCGACTGCCAATGAGATAAACTCGATCTTCCTCTCGATTCCCAAATCTCGACATCTCGACCCATGTTCGACCAAACTGCTTGATCATCTCGGCTTGTACACGATCCCTACTTCCGACTCGACCCTTCTCTGATCCTACACGATCTCCTCGCATCTCGACCAATTCACGTCCCTAACTCTCTCTATGACTCTCAACCCACAGTCCACCCGGTATCTACTTGATCATCTCGATCTGTACACGATCCCTACACGATATCGATTTTTCATCTCACCCATACACGATCCCTACACGATATCTACTCAATCATCTCGACCCATACACGATTCCTACACGATATCTACTCAATCATCTCGACCCGTACACGATCCCTACAGGATATTTACTCGATCATCTCGACCCATACACGATTCCTACACGATATCTACTCGACCCCCTCATCTCGACCCATACATGATTCCTGCACATATTACTCGATCATCCCGACCCATAACCCTACACGATATCTACTCGATCATCTCGACCCGTACACGATCCCTACATGATATCTACTCGATCATCTCGACCCATACATGATTCCTACACGATATCTACTCGATCATCCCGACCCATACACAATCCCTACAAGATATCTACTTTATCATCTCGACCCGTACACGATCCCTACACGATATCTACGCGATCATCTCGACCCATACATGATTCCTACACGATATCTACTCGATCATCCCGACCCGTACACGATCCCTACACGATATCTACTTTATCATCTCGACCCATACATGATTCCTACACGATATCTACTCGATCATCTCGACCGTACACGATCCTTACACGATATCTACTTTATCATCTCGACCCATACATAATTCCTACACGATATCTACTTGATCATCTCGACCCGTACACGGTCCCTACACGATATCTACGCGATCATCTCGACCCATACATGATTCCTACACGATATCTACTCGATCATCCCGACCCATACACAATCCCTACATGATATCTACTCGATCATCCCGACCCATACCCGGTCCCAAAACGAACTAACGAACCCGACCCATACACGATCCCTTCACGATATTTTCTCGATCATCCCGACCCATACACAATCCCTACACGATATCTACTCGATCAATTAAAATAACCCGACCTGTACACGATCGTTTCCCGATGGCTTTTTTTCACATGTCAAAAAAATCAGGCAGGAAGCTGCAGCGCTGCCGAGCAATGTAGACCACCCGACTACTCTTGCCAGGTGAGCCAGACCAGTCCCCGATCGCTTGATCGGGCAGGATCGTGTTGTTATGATCGGCAGTGGAAACCTAGCATTTTTTGCACTTTTGTACAACCAGATCTGTTTAGTTGTACTGCATTATCTCTAAAATTGTGTATTTGATCCTCAAAGTATCACACGTTAGTTATAGATAGGATATAACAAATGTACGTTTTTGTGCGATCACTTGCTTGAAATAAGCTTTGATCAGAAATAAAACTTGAAAACTTAAAACGTGTTCAAATCTGGCTTAGCAGCGATTACCTAAGTTATAAAGCAAGTTCTCTTTATATTCAATTTCGTAATACATGTGTTTCAGCTCTTGAAGTTGAGCTTCATAATGCAATATGAAAGATTTCTCAGCATGTCTCGTCCTTCGTAGAGCTTGAAGCACAAAATATAAGTAGAAAGTACATGATTCATAGCTGAAGAACATAAACGTGCATTTCTAAGGCGAATTCACGCTTAATCGAGAGGCAAAGTCATATTTAAGGGGAGCGGTGGTGTAGAGGTTAAGGTGTTTCCCGCTCATTCCGGAGGCTTCGGGTTCAAACCCCACTAGGGTAACGACTGTACCTCCTCATATGACACTACTGTTTTTTTCCAGGAAGCATACTCGAGAGTGACTCGATAAGCTTCATGCATATTAAGCAAATATTATCGTTTATGGTAAACAAGGAGAAATGATCTATAGTTTTCTAGTATTAAAACCATTTACTAAACAATTTTAAAAGAAGTTTTGAATTCTAAACTTACATCCCAGCCTCTTCATGTATTCGCTCCTCTAAAGTTTTCTTCCCGACACCGAAGTCCCTCATAGTGCCGAGAGTAAACTTCCGTAGAATAGAATGAGTGTCGCCATTACCAAAGAAAACGCCTGCAAGTGAAAGCACACTTACATCGGTGTCTATATGATCATTATTCAAACATTTCTACAAAATGTTCGCTTTATTTTTAATAATCTGATTTATTTCATGACTCATTTAAGTATAAACAGTTATTTTCTTCATTGTGAGATACGCATGCCATATATTTTAGGTTGGATAGCCTATACTCCCATTACACACTGGAGATCTTGCAGCTCTCGGTTACTGTTTCTTGTGGCTCTCACGAATACGCGCGCCATACGAAGAGATTGTAATGGCTATGGTCAAATGCGTTAGAGGTGCTTAGATCTGCAGATTATGTAATTATTACTTGGTATAAGAAAATGATAATTTACCTTTATTCTGAAATATGGAATTGATTATAAAGACGTCGGTCGGTCTGTATTTGAATGTATCGTTCATAGTGACTGCGGCTTTGTGTATCTTCTCCTTTCCCATAATTAGAATAAATTCATTTTTTGGACCAAGTTTTAGACGAACCACATCGCCGTATTCCCGTCGTAGATTCAAAGCAACCTCATACAAGTTAGCGAGTCCTTTATCATATAAGGGATGTTGCCTGTTCGAATAATGTAGTTTTATATAAGTTTATATTAGTATTAAGTACACGGGTAAGAGTAAATTTGTTTGATTCAAGATTATAAAGTGAACAAAATTGGTTCGAGTCCTGCTATACTGAAGATGTCTCATCACATGGACCATACCTCAGTCATTATGTTATCACATACAATACCTTTGCCAATACCAGTAGGACCATAAATTGACTATGCTTCGTCCCTAGTCACTACTAAGCTCATACCTTGACCATGACCCGAACATTCTAGCTACGCCGTACATGACCATGATTCGTACATGACTATAACTACGACCCATACATGGACCATGATTCGTACATGCTATAACTACGACCATACATGGACACGGATTCGTACATGACTATAACTATGACCATACATGATATTGTATTATAATAACCTTACATAGATTAGTTACATGACTATAACTAAGATAATATTTGGCTTTAATTCATGACTACAAAAATGACCAAACTTGGACCATGAGTCACATGACTATACCAAAGATGTCTCAATGTAAGACCATCACATGGACCATACCTCGGCCATTATGCTATAACTACGACCATACCTGGGCCATTATTCGACTATGTCTATAACTACGACCATACCTGGACCATGATTCGTACATGCTATAACTACGACCATACCTGGGCCTTGATTCGTACTATGACTATAACTACGACCATACATGGACCTTGATTCGTACATGACTATAACTACGACCATACATGGACCATGATTAGTACATGTCTATAACTAAGACCATACATGGACCATGATTCGTACATGTCTATAACTACGGCCATACATGGACCTTGATTCGTACATGACTATAACTATGACCAAACATGGACCATGATTCGTACATGACTATAACTACGACCATACATGGACCATGATTCGTACATGTCTATAACTACGACCAAACATGCGCCATTTTTCGGCAATAAGTATTGCAAGGACAAATCGTCACTGCCACCACTGGACCATATCTTGACCATATTACTTCACTAGTTGTACAAATAACACGTATTTCCTGTGCCCCGTCACTGGTCAAAAGGATACATCGTCACTGCTTAATACTAAACCATTTTTACTAAACATCACAATGGCCACAAACTCGTCATGTTTCGTCACTACTCGCCGCAAAGACCATTTGTCATGTTTCGTTACTACTCGCCACAAAGACCATTTTTCATGTTTCGCACTACTCACAACAAGGACCGTACGCTTGTCATGTTTCGTACTTCTCACAGACCATAACTTCGTCCATTATCGTCACTACTCACAACAAGGACCGTACACTTGTCATGTTTCGTCACTACTCCCCACAAACCATTTGTCATGTTTCGCACTATTCACAACAAGGACCGTACATTTGTCCATGTATCGCACTTACTCACAACAAGGACCATACACTTGTCATGTTCGCGAATACTCAAACAAGGACCATACATTTGTCTATGCTTCGTCACTACTCACAACAAGGACCAAACACTTGTCATGTTTGTCACTACCTCACAACAAGGACCGTACATTTGTCATCTTTCGTACATTACTCACTAACAACGACCTTACACTTGCATGTTTTGTCATTTAAACAAGGACCTACAATTGTAATGTTTCATCACTACTTACAACAGAACCGTACACTGGTCATGTTTCGTCCTTTTCACGGGCCGTAGTACTTGCCAGGTTAAATCGTCACTGTTCACCACATGGACCATACTCTTGTCATGTTTCGTCACTACTCACAACAAGGACCTTACAACCGTAATGTTTCGTCACTACTCACAACAAAGACCGTACATTTGTCATGTTTCGTCACTTCTCACAACAAGGACCGTACATTTGTCATATTTTGTCATTACTCACAACAAGGACTGTACACTTGTAATGTTTCGTTACTACTCACAACAAGGTACCGTACATTTGTCAATGTTTCGTCTTACTCACCACAACGGACCGGATAGCGGACACTGTTTTAATGCATAAACTACTAAGGACCTACGATGGCCATGGTTTCGTCGTAACGCAAGTTCCGTAATTTGTATGTTTCGCTTTCAAACAAGGTCCTCACATATTGATAATGTTTTGTCACTACTACAACAAGGCTACATTTGTCATGTTTCGTCACTACATCACAACAGGGACCGTACACTTGACATCGTTTACTAACAAAACGTCCATTTTGTCGTGTTACGTTATTACTAACAATAAGCAACGGACACTGGAAAAAGTTCCCACAACAAGGACCGTACATTTAAATAGTCATTATAAATAAGGACAGTATTGTTTTCCCCTCCCACAACACCCCCCTTTCAGTTTCTTCCTGCAGACAATAACGTACACTTGTCCTGTTTCGTCATCTACTCATGCCAGTTATGTCATAACGTCACTTTCACAACAGGGACGTAGACATTTGTATATTTCAAAAAAAAGTACACCTGTTTAGTATTCACAAAACAAGGGTACATTTGTATCTTTCGTCATATCAAAAAAAGACTTACTTGTCAGATTTCGTACTAACGTAATTGGTTACGTATAATAAGGACTACATTTTGTGTTGTCAGTACTCCAACAAGGACAGTACATTTGTCATGTTTATTCCTGCTACAACAAGGACAGTACTTTGCAGTTCGTCACTAATAATCAATGACAGTACTTTTATGATTCGTCACTTCTCACAACAAGGACCGAACACCTTGTGTTCGTCAATTCTCACAACAAGATTGATCTTTCGTACTGTCCAAAAAAGGCCTTGTACATGTTAACGTGTTCGTTATTTTTTCTTTTTTGCACATTAATCATGCCTTATCACTAATAATCAGTGTCATGTCATTCTTTGCTAAGTCACCAGAAGAACCATACCTCGACTTCGACTGGTCACTATTATTTACTAGCATCGTATCTATGTCATGCTTTGAAAATAGACACATAGACACCAAAAAGACTACGCATTTACCATGCTTCGTTACTACTAGTCACCATGACGGAGGATTGCGGACACTGCTTTAATAAAGCATAAAATATCTTACCTACGATGGGCCATGGTTTTGGTCCTGGGGGTAAGTTGGTGTAGCGCTTTCCAATCATCATATATAGAAAAGTAAGCAACGCTACCACTGTTGCCACGAGGTACACAGGGTCTGACAACACGTGCGCAAAATCCATTTTCTACTGTGCGTGTTATTAGTAATAAGGCAAAGCTGGAAAAAGTAAAGGGATAATTTAAATAAAATAAAATAACAGTATTTCCTTCCGCAGACAATAACGTAATTACCTGTTTATCTATCAGCCACTTATGTCAAACCCTTTACAGGGACGTAGACATTATGAGACTGTTAGTAGAGAAAAGAAATATCAGATCGGTTTAAAAGAAAATAGGTATGGTTAAAAGATAAAAACAGGGCTAGCGTACTGACTAAGGTGAGGCATGATCAATGCGTGTAGGCAGGGATATAGTGTCAGGGGGAAGCTGTTACAGTAATATATTGTCCTGGGGAAAAAGGAAAACTTGTAGTAGTCAGTGGATGCTGAGATTAACCTGTAGCATAGTGGATGGCTATACGGGCCGGGTTAAGTAACGATAGCAACCTTTTGACACTACGACAAGTTTTAACATTTAGAACATTTTAATGGAAACTGAACAGCGTCAATACTATCATTAAGACTTAGTGTTGATTATAAACAGCAAACCAGTATAGAACAGTCTTCTTCTCATGATCGTTTTTCATCTGAAGTTGATATCATTGGTTAATTGTCATGTAGGATACGATGTTTTAATATATTTTTGCAGCTGCTGTTTTAACTTAACAGTATTACCTGCGATAATATTTAATTAGAGCACTATGACGTCACAAATTCAAAATGGCCGCCTCCATGATCCCCCATTTTGGAAATTTTCAGTCTTCAATATTTTCACAATCACTTTTAAGATTTTAGAAAGTATTTCAACAATGTGTTATTCCTCTTTGCATGTTCTTCAATTTAAAGTCAAATTATTTTCTGACTTGCATTTTCCCTTTACCTGCTTAATTTCTAAAAAAATGCGTTTGTCCATCTCTCGGTTTTGACTGTGCCATTAACAGTTCAAATAGGTGCTTACTGAAACTTTACAGACGGAAAAGCGAACAGTGGAGATTATGTTCAGATTTCACGGTTATGCAGAGTGATAATAATCTGCACTGATGGCAAAAGCAGAGTCAATTGCTTCTAGCAGGTGAAGAGTTATTACCTGACCTGACATAGTGAAAGGTCAACCCGTCACAAGGGTGTCCGATAGTGGATAGGTCATAATCCGTCATTTATGTTCAAAGAAATATGTGCGCTTCTGGTCTCCTTGCCAAAATGTGATATTACCGTTCAAAGTGACCATCCTAATTTTAAATAAAACATTAATCAATGATTTATACTCCTAGAATAATAAATATTGCCATAGTTTTACTCAAATATAACGATCTGTATAACAGTTTCATTCACATTGAATATAGAGGAAATCTGTAAAAAAAAAAATTGACTATCCTAGTCAAAAATAAAAAATCAACCGTTCCTGTTATGCATATCGTAATTTGTATTTATCAATACCAGAAACAATTCGGTAAAACTTATTCCTTGTATGCTTTTAAAGCATCCACTGTGTTTTGAGCATCATTAATGTGACCATTTTGAAGGGTAATATAAAAGCTCTAAAAGCTCTAGAAAATTGGTATCTTTTATAAATTTCTTATTTAAAAGTAAGATGTCAGCAATAAACATAATATGGTATACTATATTTATCAATCGGCAGACCAGAAACACAAGAGGAATATAACTCGGACACCCAGGCTCGTGTTTGTTTTTCATACTATTAATTAATGTACGGGCGAAAACAGCCGTACACACGAAGCTCGAAGAACATTTCACTAAAACAATCAATATTTACCTCGGCGGTATTCTTATGTTTTAATCAAATAAGGCCATTTTATTCAAGGAGTTCAGTTCATTTTCCAGTAACCATTAAATACGAGGGTACTGCAAAATGTTTTGTCAGTGGGGTTTGATTTCTGAAGGACAACGTTTTATCCAAAATGTTTTAATTGCAAACCTACAGTACCTTGATGTATTTCCCCTTTACCGAAACACATTTTTGTAACTTGTTTTACCCAGTCGTGAAATACGGCTAAGATAATGGGTTTTTTGGTATCTGTTTGAGACACTGTTATATAACGCTGCAACGTGAACTTCTGGACTTATATTTTTAAGCCTTTAAAATAAAAAGAAGTCGCATGGACTCGTGTTCAGGTGAATATGGCGCCAAGAAAGCCTTAGCATCCTCGCTTCTGTGAGAGGAGGCATGAATCAGCTGGGTACCTGACCATCCTCTTATTGTACAACTTTTGTACAACTTTTGACTTTCTTCACGGACACTTGGATTATGGAGTCAAAACCCCATTTGCGGCATAATTTTACCACTACAGTACATCTACGGTAATACAGTAACCAGACATAAAGTTTGGTTGTTATCAAAACATGTTCTAAACAATCAAGGCTTTGATATTATAAGGCAGTTTAGCGAAAAAGTTGAATTTTTAGAACATGCTTTGATAACAACTTTATGTCTGGTTATTGTATGACCGTAGATGTACTGTAGTGATAAAGTTATGCCGGCCAATGGGGTTTGGACTTAGTTCCATATATTTATCACACAGTTCATCAAATGTCTCCTTTGCATTTGTGGCATTTTGCATAGTCACGAATTTCAATCTATTCGTTCATGTTACAAGGTGAAATGTAAAATTATCAGTGTACATGTACATGATTGCATATTTCAAACTTAAATATCTCGGCCAATTGAAAAGCAATTTGCATAAAATAAACAGGTCTCGGTAGCTATTGAAAAAAAGAATTGAGGTGCAGTATATACCTGGGATAAATCTACAGAATCCCATTAGTGACAAAACTTTTTGCAGGACAAACATTCAACTGAGATAAATAAGTAGGTGTATGACATATATTTGCCTGCATATTAGTCCAGTCTAAACAGTTGATGATTACATTTAACATATTAGTCCAGTCTAAACAGTTGATGATTACATTTAACGAAATATCTTCTGCTATCGTTAAACAGAGAATCTGATATATTATAGCAAGTTTACTTACTTCTATTTTTATTTGTATCCGACTTTATCGAAGTCCAGACTTATTGTAAATGTAAACAGTGTTTGTCACTCTATATAACCTAGATACAGCAGATTTAGCACTTACTATGGGACGCCACAGTTGTCTTACATACTATAACATTTCAATTTTGACCAAATGATGCAAAACAAGTTGTGTGCAATCTATGTAAATTGCCCTCCAGGCACCTCTCAGTCATTATGCAACCAATCATAGGCAGACACGTGGTGGATAAGACCAATATACAGCAATTTAAATATGAATAATCCGTGTCCTACCTTATATCCTTGAAAGATGTCATACATTTTAACCCCGGAATCTGTTTACAGTGAAAATCTTTATAAAAAAAAAGTTTAATGCTTTAAATTGATTATCCTGCAAAAGATGAATTCGACATGAATTGTTTTCTGAATTTATCAGTAATTTACATTGCGGGTCATACTTTACTACAAGCATCTTTTGTTGTGGGATAAGAAAGAACGTGCGAAAGTTCAATTTTTGTAAATATACGGAACGCCAAAACTACCAAACAGATTCCCGTCAAAACTAGTCAAGTAGAAAAGAATTGCACATTTTGGTTCTCAGATGAACTTATAGAGCCATCACGGCTCTCATGTTATGTTCATGCATGCTACCATGCGGCATAACCCACTTGATGTTTTTTAAGCAGATAACTTGTGTTCGTTGTGACCACTGACGGAGACAGGAACACTGTATACAGTACTTTAAATATGAACAGTTTTTCAAATAAAATCATCCGTGTCCTACCTTATAACCTTGAAAAAATGTCATACATTTTAACCTCGGAATCCACAATGTCAAAATGTTAAGAGTGAAAATGACGAATTCGATATGTATTGTATTTACATTGGGCCCTACTTTACCACAAGATATGAAAGAAAGTTCGAAAGTTCAACATACGGTTTGATTTTTGTAAACGTTGTGTTAACGTTATCAAATGTATGGAACGCCAGATCTGCATAAACGCAATTGATCTCTCTGTCTCTGAAGCTCTCTGAACTCTCTGCAATTAATAAAAGCACGCTATCATTAAATGTCTGTCTGCAATGTTTGTACTTTAAAGATTTATCGTTGGTACCGGATAATCCATATGACCAATGCCCCCAGAAGCGTTTAGTTATTTTAGGTTTCGGGGAATAGTGCAAGATACAGAACGTGTCCCGTTCCAGAGACACCCCTATTTCTTTAACATGCCCGGTGTACAGCACCGATACCCCTCAGTTTTTAGGTCTCATCCGAAAGACCATTAGTTATATCAGTGAACGAGCGGGGCATCGAACCCTGGATTACAAGTCCAGCGCGTTACCACTGGACCACTGTTCCGCTCCTCTGTCTGCAATTCAATTAGAGGTGAATTATTACAGCACGCTCTCTACAAACAATTATAGCATGATCTACTTAAAAAGAGATGACACACACTAATTAATGACAGAAAGGTATTACGTTTATAAAAATGTGGCATTCCTAAATGCCACACCTTATTTAACCTATTTCTGTAGACACAGTCATCTGAGAGTTATCTGCCCTGAAATATCACAAGAGCTCTCTGCAAATAATTATCACAAGGTACAATAAATTTTGAGCGCTTTTCTATTTACGAAAGAGACAAGATTGCAAAACTTTGGCGCACATTTATTAAAACAAGAGGGCACAAATGGCCCTATATCAATCACCCGAGTACATGACATACTTATGACCCAATATGATTGAAATTAAACCTTTAACCATACATTATAGATACAAACATTCTGTTTGACAAGACAAACATTCTGTCCAATTCACATGATGATTGGCTATAAAATGTTACTACTAGTATTTTAGAGTATTAGCGAGGTTTTTCTTTGATTTGACCTGTTGACCTTGTTTTTAATTCCAGGTGACCCACACTCAGTCTTGACCAAGAAATCATCAAAACAAACACACAATTTTATGACAATTTGGAATTAAATGTGGCCTCCAGAGTGTTGACAAGAGGGTCATGATGGCGCTATGTCACTAATCCGAGTGTTATTGCTCACAAATTAAAATCTGATAGCAAACGTAGTCAGGAAGTCACTGGTTGATAGAGAAACTAGGCAATAGGGGACTAAGTTGTTGCTATGGAAGTCAATGGTTGCTAAGGAAGGCAATAAGTTCTAGGGAAGTCACTGGTTGCTAAAAAAGTCACTGGTTGCTAGGAGAACTGACTGGTTGCTAGTGGACTTAGATGTTGCTAAAAAGTGAATAGTTGTTAGGGAAAGTTACTGGTTGCTAAGGAAGTGTCTGGTTTCTGTTGGAACTTTCTGGTAAAGAAGACTAAGTTGTTGATAAGGAAGTCAATGGTTGGTAAATAAGACACTTATTCCTAGGGGAAGTCACTGGTTGCTAAGAAAGTCACTGGTTGCTAGGGGAAGTCACTGGTTGTAAGGGGAAGTCACTAGTTTCTAAGATAGTCATTGGCTGCTAAGGACATGATTGGTTGCTAGGGAAGTAAATGGTTGCTAATGAAGTCGCTGGTCACTAGTCTAAGTTGATGGTTGCTAAGGAAGTCACTGATTGATGAGGTCAGTGTCCCTGCTTGCCATAGGAACTCATCAGATAATTCTAAATACCAACAAGTGATCCAAAGGGGCAGATTTTAACAAACCTGGTAGAGGTCTACTAACCGGATGACAGACCAAAGACCATACTAAATGCTAACAATGTTTTACTTTGATTTGTTCCAGTGATCAAGTTTCAAACTTGAACTAGAAATCATTTGGACAGACATTCTGACAAAATTTCATGAAGAAATGGATATCAAAGTTGTCCTATATAGAGTTAACACGGTTTTACTTTGATTTGACAGTGTGACCTAGTGTTTGATCCATGGTGATCCAGATTCGAACTTGACCTAGACATCACAGAGATAAACATTCTGATTTTTTATGACGATTGGTTAATAAATTTGGCATCTAGTGTTAACAAGGTTTTTCTTTGATTTGACCGTGTGACCTAGTTTATTATCCTAATGACCCAGATTTGAACCTGACCTAGAAAACATTAAGACAGAATGTTACTTAAAAATCAGACAGGTGACTAAGATATAAAAATTGGCATAGAAATGATTCTAAACAAATTTCATGATGATTAAGTAATAAAAGTGGCCTCTATAGTGTTAATAAGGTTTTACTTTGATTTGACTTTGTGACCTACATTTTTACCCCAGGTGACCGATATTCAAACTATACATAGCAATCAGTAAAACATTCTGACCAATATTCATGTTGATTGATTAATAAACGTATAAGTAGTTATACGATATTTTGCAGTGTACAACCACGGTACGTGTGTATAGGTCCGTTGGTACTTCTGAATGTGAACATTTGGGAGTTCCATACAAATGAGACAAGTTTGCACACAAATGCACAAACTTACATTATACAATTTACGTTTCATATGTGCACACAAAACATATGATTATCTTGTATATTGTCAACTTGTTCCAGTGTATAACAATGGCTTTGATGCATCAAAATGTTAGCCACAGTGACCCTCTCTCTTACACTATCAGCTATCATTACATTCATTGAGAGTGAGTGTAAGAAACAGTAACTCTGCAAAGGAGACTGACAGTGTCCAAGTTACAGTGACAGTCGACACAAATCCAAGATGGCGGCCATGATGGCCGCGGTCATAGAGAAAATTGCCAAATCTACATATCTTTTTTGTTTTTACCAAATTCTTTTTTAACATATGAATGCAAACCTTGTTTAAACAGCAACAAATACATGTTTTATAACATGCTTGAAAGCACTTATCAGTGTAAAGCTCTATTCAAGGTCTCAATCCCCCATGAGGATTACTTTTATTCAAAGAACCATTTGACGATTAGATTTACACTATAACTTTTATGTCAATAGCCTTTAGGCATATTATATTTACGGATTCTAGCGGTTTGTTTAAACTAAACATAAAGTGAGGGCATACATCAAGAAATGTTCACAGTGCAATTGTGTTGGGATTTCAATATGGCATGACCTATGCATAATGACCAAAATTGAAGATGATCATTAACTTTGAAATCAATAAATCATAAATAATTTTAGTGTTTTGGAACTATTTGCTTACAACCAAAGACAGATCTTTTATGAGTGTAATAGAATCAGTAACTATCTAATCTGTTGTCATGGTTACTTTTACACAATCAGGCCTTCTATTGGACCAAGAATTTTCATTCCTGAAAGTCCCAATTTCAAAGCCTCAAGTAGGCTTATTAAATACAAATATCTAAGGAATATTCAAGATCTTCAAACATAAAATCAATGAATTATAACAGGCCTGGTAATACCCACAAAAGTAAATCTGTGTAAATGATTCATTGCTGATAATGAGTTTCATGTTTTGGCAATTTAAATGCTGTATGATTTTGCCCATGACATGTTATGAGAAAGGCATGTACTTAAAATGGTCAATGTCCTCCACTGGTAAAATTGACTGTTGCAAACTCCACTGTGACAAATTAGGTGTCTGTTACCTTACCATTACACCAAAATTAGGTGGCTGCTACCTTACCTTTACATCAAAATTAGGTGTCTGTTACCTTACCATAACACCAAAATTAGGTATCTGTTACTTGCAAAATTAGGACTAGCAGTTATAACACGAAACCTTGTTTACATCTGCAATCATCTTTTATTCAAGGAATGCTTAACAATTGTATAGATCACAGATTAATGAATGCGTCTCCACTTCAAAATCTCTTCACAAAATATATGAAAGCACTAGAAGGTTATGACTCCTCAATTATTCACTTATTAGGAAACAGTGTACTAATAATACTATAAACAAGAGCTGTCAGTAGGACAGCGCGCTCGACTTTTTTAGTGCTTGCCAATAAAACAAAACTTTGACAGTTAAGGGCACACAAGACTTTAACTAGGAATTTCTAAGTACAAATCAAGAAACATTTTCACAGAGTTATCTTCTCTTGCTTACAGATAGGTCTCATGATGGTACATAAGTACTCCAACTTTCAAAGTAATATCTCAAATGGTTAAGTCAACAAGTGGACAAGAATGAAAATTTTAACTGAGTTTCTAAGTCAAAAAGGGCCATAATTCATATAAAATCCTTGACAGAATTACCTTCTCCTGCCCATGTTTTGGGATCATGATGGTAAACAAGTATTCCAACTTTCAAAGTAATATCTCGAACAGTTTAGTCAAAAAGTGGACTGGTATGAAAAACTTAACCAAGATTCTAAGTTGATAAAGGGCCTTAATTTTTAAAACAAATCCCTGACAGAGTTACCTTCTCTTGCCTACAGATGGGGGTAATGATGTAAACAAGCATTCAAAGTTTCAAAGCAATATCTCAAAGGGTTAAGGCAATAAGTGGATTTTACCCATATTCAATGTATTTTCTAAGTAAAAAAGGGGCATAATTCTGTCAAAAACCTTGACAGAGTTATGTACTCTTGTCTGTTGATGTAGGTCATGATGGTAAACAAGTATGGTTAGTTTCAAAGCAATACCTCCAATGGTTTTGAAATAAAGTGAGGTGGTACGAAAAACTTAACCAAGCTCAATACACTTTCTAAGTTAAACAAGAGCTGTCACATGACAGCACGCTCAACTATTCGAAAGGTTGTTGGTAAAATGGGTTTTTTGTCAAAGAACAGGAGTATTGTGTAATTGTCTGTAAGAATTAAGGTCAAAGATATAAAACTTGTTCAAAGACCTTTGTAAATGTACATTACATTCAAAGCCTTACTCTGGATTCTGTAGCCAAGTGGAGGGAGGAGGGGATTATTTCAAAGAAATACATAACCTTGTAAATTTGATCATGAATAACTTTGTAACTTTTCAATTGAAATGTATAGATTAAAAAAGCATGACTGCTGCATGCTGCATAATTATTCTATGATATTTCAAAAGAAAGTTAGTATTTCCATGTTAGTCGGTAAAAACTGACAAAATTATAAGTTAAAAGGGGCATAAATGTCAAAAATCAAAAACATTTAAGCCATTTTAAGTCCATAAAAAATCAAAGTTAAAAAGGGGCATAAATCTGTAAAAAATCAAGACAGAGTTATGGCCTTCTTGCCTCATGTTGTGAGATGTTGATGGTAACACATATTTTGACTTTCAAAGTCAATACCTTTGATAGTTTATTCAAAACATTTGACTGTTACTAAAATCTTTTACCAAATATTCTAAGTCTAAAAAGGGGCATAAATCTGTAAAAAAATCCAAAACAGAGTTACCTGGGGTTCTTGCCTACAGGTGTAGATGTTGATGGTAAACATGCAGTTTGAGTTTCAAGTCAATACCTTTGAAAATGTTAAGGCAATATTTGACTTTATTAAAAACTTTAACAAATAATTTCTAAGTTAAAAAGGGGCATAAATCTGTCAAAAAACAGAACAGAGTTATGAGGCTTGTTTCCTCAGGTGTAGATGTTGATGGTAAACAGTACAGTTTGAGTTTCAAGCCAATACCTTTGATAATTTGCAAGATATTTGAATTGTATAAAACCAACTTTAACCAAAATTTCTAAGTTAAAAAGGGGCATAAATCTGCTAAAAAACCATGACAGAGTTATGGGGATTGTTTCCGTAGGTGTAGATGTTGATGGTAAAGATATATTTTGAGTTTCAAGTCAATACCTTTGATAGTATTCAAGATATTTGACTTTATTAAAAACTTTAACCAACGCAGACGCCGACGCTGGGGCGAGTGCAATAGTCTCCTTATTCTTCGAATAGTCGAGCTAAAAAGGGCCATAATTCTGTCAAAAACCTTGACAGAGTTATGTACTCTTGTCTGTAGATGGAGGTTATGATGGTAAACAAGTATGGTAAGTTTCAAAGCCATACCTCTAATACTTTTGAAATAAAGTGGGGTGGTACGAAAAAATTAACCAAGGTGTGACACCAACGCCGACGCCGGGGCGAGTAGGATAGCTCCCCTTTTCATAGAAAAGTCGAGCTAAAAATGCATATGAAATTTTGTCAAGTTTTACTGAAATTTTCAATGAAACTTTTAAGATAATTTTGCCATAAGTAAAACATGTCTTATTTTGCAACACTTTGTGAATTACAAGAGAAGGTCTTAAAGGTCTATTAAGGTTCTCTATTGCCCTGTGGTTCTCTATTGCCCTGTGGTTCTCTATCGCCCTGTGGTTTGGGAGTCACACATTGAAAGTTCTTGCCTTCTCCCTAATCTCTTAAAAGAGTGGCATATTATCAATTATTGTTTTGCAAGTTTTCTAATTAGTGATGCAACTAATTAACATGTGTAAACAAAGTATCTGATATATATACCGTAACAAACACTAAATGTTCTGTCTATCTGAACTCCTTCAGCAGAAAATGTGGTTTACAAACAATGAATTACAATGTTTTATCACAAAATGACACAAAATACCAAATATAAATTTAAAAACAGCTGTTTTTTTAAACAAAAATATCAAACAAACAAGAGGTTCATAAGGACAAGTATCACTCTACTGGACTGGGCTGGTCGAGGTAAGTTCTGTAAAATCTTTTGAAATATTATCAAGGAAAAGCTAACAGAGGTCACTGTAACCTTCACCCACTGACTCCAAAAACAATAGGGATCATCTAAACAGTAAGACTAATCATCCTATGAAGTTTGAAGCCTGTGGGTGATATAAATCTGAAAATTTTGAGCGGTAACAATTTTCAAAAATTTGGTCGCTATGACTTTGACCTTTGAACCACTGACCCAAAAAACAAAAGAGATCATCTACAGGTTGCAAGCAACATTCTGAGCAAGTTTCATGAAAGTTAAATGAAAACTGAGACCTGTAGAGTATTAACAAGGAAAAGTTAACAGAGAGATGGATAACGGACAAACCACCATGGCATAAGCTCCACTGGACCATGTCCAGTAGAGCTAAAAAGTGTTAAAGGCAGAAATAGGCAAACTTCATTACTGACTAGAAAGTAAAAGTATGAACATTATTAAAGCTGGATTAAAGAAATAAACCATATTAAAATTATCTTTCCTTACAGAAGGAAATTATAACCCATCGCCCACTAAATTTCTAAAAAAATGTTCAATGTGGACAGTTGCACTAATTGTTCAAGGGGAGGTCCACTAAAAATTTACTGACTGAATAGTGAACAGTGCAGAACATGAGTACACCACATTGATCAGCAGACTGATCATGATATGCACATGTAGCACAGGTAAGGTCAAGGTTAAGAGAAGGCTAACAATATGTCTGCTAGGCATTACTGTCTCTTTGAGTTTGTAACAATGCCAAATTCCAACTTGTGTAATCATTACTTCACACGCAATCTTGTATCTAGATGTCTAAGCCATTCCCAGTTCATGTTAGCTTCTACACTCCTTCTCTCAAACTAGAAGAAGGAATGATTAGGACTAATTTTCAATGACCTAATGACCAAGGAATGGATGAATAAATGCTTTTTAAACAATGTCAGGTTTTAGTCACAAAAAAAATATATATGTATGAAGTCAATTAGAACTGATCTAAATATGAACAAAATACACACCAGTGCCCTTTCACAAAATGTGTGGCAGTGAAAAGTATAAGGACCTGAATACCATAAAACAGTGGAGAATGAGAAATTCCCTACACACAATTTGAACAATATAAAGCTATGAATTATTAAAGGTTTTACTACAGAAATCAACAATTACAAATAGGTAACAACAATAATAAATAACAATACAATTACAGATGATAAGACTATGATAAACAAGAGCTGACTCATGACAGCACGCTCGACTATTCGAAAGCTTGTCAGTAAAATGGTTTTTTTTTGTCTAAGAACAGGACTGGTGTATTGTGTAATTGTCTATAAGAATTAAGGTCAAAGATATGAAACTTGTTCAAAGACCTCTGTAAATGTACATTACGTTCAAAGCCTTACCCTGGATTCTGTAAGCCAACTGGAGGGAAGAGGGGAGGGAGGTTTGGGATAATTTCAAAGAAATACATGACCTTGTATATTTGATCATGAATAACTTTGTAACATTTCAAAATTGATATGCATAAAATTAAAAAAGCATAACTGCTAATTATTTTACGACATTTTAAAAATAAGCCATTTCGAGTATTTCAGTCTGGTAAAAACTGTGAAAAAATTCTAAGTTAAAAAGGGGCATAAATATGTCAAAAATCAAAAACAGTGGTGAAGATGTTGATATTAAAAATACATTTTAAGTTTCAAGTCAATATGCTCGACAGTATTCAAGATACATGTATTAGACTTCATAAAAATCTTTAACTAAAATTCTAAGTTGAAAAGGGACATAAATCTGTCAAAAATCAAAAACAGAGTTATGGGGATTGTTTCCTTAGGTGTAGATGATGATGGTAAAGATATATTTTGAGTTTCAAGTCAATACCTTTGATAGAAATCAAGATATTTGACTTAATAAAAATCTTTAACCAAAAACAATTCTAAGTTAATAAGGGACATAAATCTGTCAAAAATCAAAGCAGAGTAATGGGGATTGTGTCCTCAGGTGTAGATGTTGATGGTAAAGATATATTTTGAGTTTCAAGTCAATACCTTTGATATTATTCAAAATATTTGACTTTATAAAAAACTTTAACCAACGCCGACGCCGGGGCAAGTGCAATAGCCTCCTTATTCTTCGAATAGTCGAGCTAATAAAATCAAACAACAGTTACTCATGCCTTGTGGAGCATTCCCTTTTCTACAGTATAAAACTGGGAACTTTTCATGCTGAACTTTTCACAATTTATTAACAGACATTTACCTATTAAATGAATCTTAAAGAAATATGAAAATAAACTATCACAAATATTCCCCCATTTACTGTGTTTTAAGGTCACTTTTCTTTACTGCAGAATAATGCTTTAAAAACTATATTACTATATGATGTAATAGTCATAGTATTGGTCCATCTACACTTAAACTGTCTTACCAATGAACTGATTTATCACTTAAAGTGTATGTGAGACATTATGACTATTAACATTTCACCACAAGTGAAAACTGGCCTAACATATGTTTCACAAAAATTTGTGACTGAAGAAATGACTGTATATTGCACCATGTTTTCAGCATATCAAAGTGTGAATGAGATATATTCTGTATGAAAATAATGTGTCAGACAAAACAAACTAAAAATCCAAGCATATCTAAGTGTGAATGAGATATACAAATGTATTCTGTATTAAAAATAATGTGTCAGACAAAACAAAAATCCAGTCATCATATATTAGTTTTTAAAACAAGAGCATTGGTAACACCAATGGATGTTCCCCAAAGCTTGCAATTTCAACTGAACGGTACACATTTTCTGTTCTTACAGATGAAAACTTCACAAGTTTCACTATAACATTATAACAGCTACACTGAACACAAGCAAAGAGATAGTAATGAAAGGACATAACTCAACGTATGTTAAGGTAGAGATATTAGACACTGCACTACCTTTGAATGCCTTCTATTACTGTGTAAAATATAAACTTAATCCCATAAATTAGTTTTGAGTTATGTTATGGACAGACATAATTTCACAAAACAAAGGGAAGTAATTCATAATTGCGGCAAGTTTGACTTATAGTTCACTGACTGTTGGTCATATGGATCTCCAATAATTGAGTGGAAACCATATTTTTTTTTGGTCACTGTGACCTTGGCCTTTGACCTACTGACCCAATAGTGAGACAAATTATCCTATGAAGTAAGAAGACTATGGGTCACATGAATCTCCAGTTATTGAGTGTAAACAACACGTGCCAGATGGATGGACAGACAGACAGGGCAAAAATAAATACTTAAAAAATCATTCTTTACCATTGAAGTATTTCTGTACATACCTTAAATATAGAATATTATAAATCCGATCATTCATATTATTGAAAATTCTCTGTACTTATAAAACTCTAAAACTTAAAAAAAAAGAATTTAGATTTAGAAAGTGTCAACAATACATTCAAATGACTATAAAAATAAACAAGTGTACAAAACATTAAAAAATTTCTTCTAATATCAAAGCACCAAGAGTGAAATTACACTGACTCTGTATGTTATTGTGATAAACTGGCAGTGGTCTGAAACACAGATTAGCTAGCAACTTTATATGTCAGCCAATGAAATAGACGCATGGAAAGTAAAATTATCAAAACTCTTTATAATGGACCTTCCTATTTGTTGGGCTTTCCCTTTATACTTTGAAAAACATTTGAACCAGCAAATACACAAGTCTGATATAGTGCATAAAGATGCTGTGGACTGAGGCACATATGATGTCAGAAGTAAAATGCTTTGGACTGAGGCACATATGATGTCAGATGTAAAATGCTTTGGACTGAGGCACATATGACGTCAGATGTCACCCCAAATTTGAAACTAGATGGTTATTCCATAGAACACTTGTGTCACCCTCTTACACTATGTCAGAATAACTAATGTATTTGTGACAGATTCTGAGTACAAAAAGGGGCATAACTCTGTCAAATATGACCATGACATACAAAATTTGGCAGCTTCACGACCCTTTTGTCATAAGCATTGCAATTTGAAAGTTTGATGAAGAAATCTTATGAAATGGCAAAATTATTGCCAACGTAAAGTATTCGTGACAAAAAGTAAGTACAAAAAGGGGTATAACCCTGTCAAATATGACCTTGACTTACAAACTGTGGTGGCATAACTACCCTTTTGTCATAAGCAATACTATTTGAAAGTTTGAGGAAGATATCTTAAGAAATGGCAAAGTTATAGCCAAGGTTAACTTTTTGTGACAGACGGACTGACACCTTTTCTCTGAAAGGGCGACACAAAAAGAATTACATCAAATAAGATACTAAAACTGAGACAGCACTTTCTTGTTATATGACCTATTAAAAGAATGAAGATTTCAAAAGTATACAAATTACATCCAAACTTAAAACAGAACAAATTACATCCAAACTTAAAAAAGAACATAAGTAAAAAAACTAGCTTTCTAGAGTCATAACAGATTCTCTAATACTTTACTTGGTAATCAACTGAGCTTGTCTCATTTTATCTAGAAAGCAGGGTATGGAAAGTCTTTCCATTTATCATATTTAACTTTCCAAGCAGGTATACAAAATATCTAGCAAAAGTAGGCTTTCTGAAATCAGAAATGTGTCACAGTGACCTGTATAGAAAAGTGTGACACAGTGACCTGTATTTCTCATCATACAGTTTAGCTAGCGGTATGAAATATTTGTCAGTATGCAGTACTGCGCTGAGGAGACAAGTTTTGATATATGCTCAACATAACTGGACTTATTTTGAAAAAAAATCTAGCACTAACATTATGCCATTATACATGTATCTTCTTTACTCGAGAAGGCAGCTCTACTGCACTTACTGTAAGGGGCCACATGCCCCCTAAAATGCCTGCTTGTATAGAAACACCCGTAGCAACGGCAAGATCTGGGTCCTCTGATGTGATTGGTTCCTTTTTAAAGAATTCTCCAATCAGCTGGCGTATTTTAGGTATCCTTGTAGATCCGCCGACTAGAATTACTTCATCTATATCTTCTATAGTCAAATCCACTTCCTTTAAAACAACTCTAATAGGTTCTAAAACTTTAAAAAACAAATCTTTATTTAGATCTTCAAAAAGAAGTCTTGAAACTTCTGTACTGAACACTTTGTTTTTATTTCCTGTCATGGAATGAAGCTCTAACATTATTTCACTGTTATGTTCTCTAGTCAAGTTGATTTTCAAGTCTTCAACATGTAACAAGAGACCTTGAAGATCTTCCCTGTCAGTAAGTGGTTTTCCAAACCTTTGCTCGATGACTTTCTTCAAGTGTGACATCAATCTCTGGTTAAAGTCCTGCCCTCCTAGCCTATTGTTTCCTGAAAAATTTGAAAAGCATGTCTACAGTGCAATAAAATGCATTTCAAGAGAGTAAGTTGATACAAAATACATCCAGTATATAAATAATGAGGAGAAACATTTAAAATCCTTTACAAATTAACTTTGCCACAATGTACATTGTGTCATTATGCAGATCTTCAAAAGAAATGAATCAGAAACATTAAAATAAGTTTGGAAATAAAAATTAAATGGTATATGTATCGTCAAATCCAAACCAACCTGCCATAGCTTGAGTAAGGAACATTCCTCCCTGCACATTGAGAAGTGAGACATCCAGAGTTCCTCCCCCTAGATCCACTACAATGACATTCTCCAGACCCAGTTTGTTGTGTAGACCGTAAGCGAGAGCAGCTGCTGTAGGTTCATTGATGATCCGTATAACTTCCAGTCCTAAACAGACATAAATAAAGTATATTTGTATGTTTTCAGTATCTTATAAACAAAAGGGAGACAATTCATATTTTCATCAACTCTGAGCTACATATACAATGTTTTTATAAAACTTTAAGTGCTTGCATTCTTAAAACAAAAGTACAGTTAAGGGCATACAAGCTTAAGTTAGGAATCTATGAGTAAAAACAAATATTTTAACCTTTTCTAAATTATCTCTCTTGCTTATATATAGTAAGAATATATTATAAGTATGCCTAAACTAATCTATACTAATATCTAAATATATTTACTTCCTACAACAGGTCAGCTGACAACTTTGTTTTTTCACAGCCTTATGTAAATTGTGTTGTGACTTTAAAAAAAGCCTTGCAATATTACCTGCATGTATGGGATCTTTTTTGTATGTATTCCATCTGTTTCAAATCAATACTCTCAAACAGTTTAACACAGCCTTTGTAACAGGAGCACTGAGGTAATTGGCCTTGCCTTTTAAAGCAAGTCCCTGACGAGTTACTTATGGCTTCCGACAGACTGGGGATATAGAATTTTGACTGTCCCATTCACCTTCACAATAAAATGGACTAAACCAGCTCCCTGTATCTGCAAATGTAAAGAAACAGTCAAGCCATTCAACATTGTTTTGTTGCATATTAAGCAACTTTTCAACAGTTCTTCAAGCATGCATAATTGACTAGTACATGTCTATCAATGTATTCAAAATATGAAACTTTTTGATTCCTAGCAAGTCAATCATCTTTCCTCCTTTTGAAATTCTAGTCATTGCTAAATTGACTTCTTGAAATAAACATGTACTTGAAACAAGAGCTGTCCCTCCCAAGTGACGAATGCCCCCGAAAGAGGTGCCTCACAGTCTGTGTCCTCTCCATGTGCTCAATAAATGTGCTATGTAATTTTAAAATCCTTCCATGCATACGAGTAATCTTGCATACAGTATTCCATTACTTTAAACACTAAGTGTGACCTTGACCTTTGAGGTAGGGACTTGGGTCTGATGCACCCTTTGCTTTGCATCCGCTTGAGTGCTAAACATTTGATGCACAGTTATTTTAAATATCCTTCAAAGCATAAATAATAAGTTATACTATGAACACAAATGTTTGCAACCTATATACATGGATTCCATATACCTGATAAACTCCAACTGTGACCTTAACCTTTGTACTAATTGGATATATTTACATGCCTACAACACGTCGCTGCTCTTGCTTTGCTTCACAGTTTGTGCCAAATTATTTTATGATCCTTCAAGGCATGACATATTACAGTCAGTACAGCATTTTGTGCATATATGCTTATATGGAATCCATTACCTTCAAACTCTAAGTATGACCATGGCCTTTGTAGCTAGGGACGCTGGGTTCTTGGCTGCCGCTTCGACAACGTCCGATATTGATGTGCTAGACATCCTTGTGCCATAGTTATTTTAAAATCCCTTCAATGCTTGACAAAGTTACAGTGGACTAACCCATTGTCTCCCTATATGCTGTAAATGAAGGAATCCATTAAGCCATTCAAAAGAACTAAGTACTGAAATCTGACCTTTGAACTAGGACAAAAAGGATCTTGCACCCGCAATTACACATTTTCTAAAATGAGTTTTTGTGCCATATGCCATGTGTGTCCTTGCATATTAAGCAACTTTTAACAGTCCTTCAATGCATGACATAATTGAACAGTCCAGTCATCAATTATGTCAAAATAGGAAACTTTCGGATTCCTAGCCAGTCAATCATCTTTTCTCCTTTTGAAATTCTAGTCATTGCTAAATTGACTTCTTGAAATAACCATGTACTTGAAAAAATACTGTTTTTACTTAAAGGAGATGTCAGAAATGTGTCTAATAAACTAAACTGTCTGTCAGGTTTACATTACCTTAAATGGATACTGTTTCTGTGCTTGTTGAATTTCTTTCTCTGTGAAAGTCTTACCAATAAATCTTTTAGCATCATAAATGGTGTTGTCTGGGTTGTGCTCGGCCTGTGCCATTGCATCATAGCCTACCAACACATGACCTCTTGCACTATTGGAACAACATAAAACATCCCTTATTAAATGTTTAAAATGTATCATTTTAAAATATGGTTGCCAAAACAAAAACTTGTTATTCAAATATGATAACTTAAGAAATCAAAAATGTATACATGTAGTTGAATGCTTTGGATACAAGTACATCTGGCTTTGTGTTTTTAATACAGGTTGGTTAGGCATTTGGAATACTTTTTATTCCATTTCAATACATGCACTCAGGTTAACCTGAGCAGTTAGTCCCGGCCGACCCTGGAATATCTCCCTGGGAGAACTTGCCAAGACTTGTGAAAGGCACAGGTTGATGAGACAGATGTGGACACAAGGGAATCCAGGTTCCAGACCCTAGTTCTTTTACAATTAGACCGCTTAGTTCTTTTTACATGACCAGTGTATAGCACCAATACACGCGAGACTACCTCTGGGTCTCTAACCAGTTCATCTCTCAATTGGTGGGTAGCACTGAAAAATGTTTATGAAATTTCTAGTGCACTGGCTAGGATTCGAACCGGATTGGTAGTTCAGATAATTAACCACTTGAACACTGTGTGACTATAACTTAGGTTAGTAGTTCATTTTACTATAAAATGAGAAATCAATAAAAAATAACTGAACTGTTATGTACTCACCTAAAAGCTACCACACTTGGTATACACTTGTGATTATCCTGTACCTCCAGTATGTCTACTGTACCCAAAACTGCATGATACATGCCAACACATGAGAATGTTGTTCCTGTAATAAGTACAATACATTTTATGACTGTAGACATAAATGATGTAACAACTTGAATGTGAAAATGTCTTCTTTTTTCAGGTTGCACGAAGGGTGACAAAGCAAAAATTAAAATGTAAGGTAACTGCTTTCTTTTGACATACAATCATATCCTACAAACGCAAATTGGTTCTCGTTTTGCTTTAAGTTACTGTTGCAAGAATTTAACATATCAAAATTCTTGACGATACGGAACCACTGTAAAATATGGAATGAGAATTGAATGGCTGACCAGTACAAATATTAAACCATTTTCAAACTTAAAACTTTGAGACAAATCTTTGAAGCACTACTTTCATTCTGGGTCAAAATACATGGCCCTCTTTTGATTTAAGCAAAAAGGAAATTTAGAATTGGATAATACTCAAAAAAGTTTTCAGTAGATCGAGTACTTACCAAGGTCAATGCCAACTATTTTTGGTTTAGGTGGTGGAAGGTATCTTTGAGCAAAGTACCCTGCCAATAGAACAGCTAGGATAGAAGATCCTACAATGTAAAACAATATAGAAATTTTATCACAATGTCATTATCAACTTCAACATCTCGTAAAAATGATGTTCAATGACTGCATTGCCCTTTTAATAGTAAACTTGCCATTTGGGAGTAAACTCACAATTTCTCGAAGATACATCAAATTTCCTATGAATATTCATAGCTTCAAAGTAATGAAATGCTGGACACACAGATTACTCAGCATCTCTTTTTTACTTAAAATGTATAGACTTTGTGTTTTTCCTCGGCATAAGCTTGATGTCATGCCTGTCATTTAATCAATCAGATTACAGGGGTCTAGCTAGAGCTAAATTCTAGGAAGAAGTCATTCTTCTGAGTTGAAAAAAGGGAGAAGTTTGGAGCTACATGTAATAAGGAGAAGTGAGGGAGTAGTGAGATATTTTTTGTTGGTTTGTTCCAAAGCGAAGTAGATCCAATATAACTTAATGGTTGTGTGATGAACAAGGAGATTGGCCTGTGGCCTGCATAATACACAATTTACCTCGTACAAATAACAATTTTCTGCTCTTGAATGAAGAATTAAATATCAATTTAAATGAAAACCTAAACGTTTATGAAAAATCTCACCACTTTAATAGTAAAAATCTAAATGTTTAAACCTGAACATACAATTTTACACATGTATACACCATTTATTTTCTTATTTTACTGATTGATGTGGGAGTGTAAATAGGTAAATGTAACTTGGAATTGTGTTTGCACTATTTTTAAACTTAACCCTATCATGTTAAATCAGAAGTACATTTAAATATTGGATTATATTGTGTTTGTAAGTACCCAAACAATTTTGTTAGGGATGTGTACCCAGCGATTTGCACATCAAAGTGAGATGTAGAAGGCAGACAAATCTAAAATGTCAACCTTCAAAATTGGTTTGCCTTTGAGGTGGAAATAGTGAGACTACATACAGACCAGTGATGAAAGCCTTGGAATCACCTTTGCCAAATAGAGTGGGGAACCTATGCTGGAGGTATTAAAAATTGAATGTATATCAGCTGTTCAGAAAGCAGAAAGTCCTAACCATTTTGATTTGCCTCAGCGAAAACATAATGTTATCCCTGCTAAATCGAAACAAGATGTTGATGTGCGTCATCACGTGACTATGTTGTTCTGGGAGCTATTGACACGACACATGTCAAAACTTGAAATTTCACCACGAAGGGAACCAATGCTGGCGGAATGTGATATTTGACAACCAACAGGTGGGAAACAGTTTTTAGAGCCTAAATATTAACTAACAAGAGATAAAGTTTCCATAGAATTTTTTTTTTTTCAAAAGAAATAAGTGTTATCAAAAATGATAACTTTAACTGGGTGATTTTGATGTCTATATTTAAGAATTTTTCTAGCGAAATGGATCGATCGAATACAATTGTATCGATCAAATGATGTCACAGAGCTGCACGCGCGGCTATCACTACGTTTGCTGTAAAACCCTGAAAATTTTTTCTTCATCTGTTTTTCTGTAAATAGCCCTTTTTTGGAGATACCACCAGCATAGGGATACCACCAGCATAGGTTCCACCACTCTAGATGATTTATCAGAACCTGCATATGACTGAGGGTAGGCCTGCATTTCTGAGGGTTAAACTTTTGCCTAGCAACTCTTTTATGACCAACACAACCGATTTTACAAATTAATATAACAAAGATAACAGTCGAAGGCGTCAAAATATAACCAAGAACAATTCTAACATTGGTAACCCTTTTGTATTCATGTTTGTTTGCTTGCACAGATATGGTTTATGTATTTGTGTATGTATATACAATAAAATATGACTAAATTTAAAAATATATCTCATTGTATCTGAAAAAATACAAAATTACGCCAACAATTTAACTTCATCAGTCCATATGGACCACATTTTAGCATTGCACAAACTAGAATCTTCCAAAGCATACTTAGAATATACTGGTCCTATGATATAAAACCCGCTTCAATATGTCACATTTTAATTCAAAATATCTGTTAATTATATAAAAATCAAACAGTCACCTATTCTTCCGGAAGTACATTTTCCTAAAACGCGTCCTTTTCCTGTGAGAATAATAAACAAGAATGTTCAAAAACTAACTTTGGTATCCACTTTGATAGACGTACCTAACTTATAAGATACACAATTAAAACAAAACATTTTTTGTTGTAATAATTTGAATTATTGTAAATAGATAACATTTATATGACTCAGGGATCTAACATACAAAAGTGATCGATGTTGACTCGGAAAACTTGGCTACTAATAGTTTGCTAGTTTCTAAGAAGAAGTTGCTATTCTGTTCCTGGGAAGTGTTAATCATTTTAAACTTTCTAAATATCATCGACTTTTGTGTCTCTTACCAGTGTCCTGGGTCCAATGGCCACTTTTGAACTAGAATATAGGTTATTATCGCTTGTAGCTTTTAAAATATGCCCAACCCTTTTGTATTCAATATGTTTTTACCTGTTCTTTCTTCTCGGACCACATGATATGGTAAATTACCTAATTTGTGATCACTGTCTATACAATTTAAAAGTTATGACTACAGGTTTTTATGTAAAAATATATCTCACTTTCTTTGAAAATATACAATATGTACGCCAACAGATTATCCTAACTTCCTAGCTTAGTTTCCATACTGAGACAACATGTTTGTCTGGTCTGTTACGACTTCTCATGCCCAAAATCACGGTCTTTAAAACGCCCGTTTAACCTAAAGAATAACTAAGCTGAAATGAGTGCCCCTGCATATAATATACCTCGCTTCAGATATGTCAGCCTTATTTAATTCAATGTGAAGTATTATTGAAAACGAAAGGAATACGGTCAAAAACTGATGTTTTGCGGACATTTGCACCCACTCTAAAGATAATTTTTCTGATTCGTGCCAAATCGACTGCTCATGCGAGTAAAGAGTAGGCCAAAAGCAATTAGCGGGCACATTTGAAGTTTTATACTAGCACAATTGGCTATAAGGCGGCACGAAAGTAACGTATGATATATTCCTTTGTATTACAATGGGGGTACCTAACGTAGAGGATCGGTCCTAGCCCCTTTAAAACTAAATATACGATTTTTTTTTTGTATATAATTACTATAATTCTACTTAGATTGTAAAAGACAGCCTTTATACCACTGCACACCGCCTGAAATAACCACTGGATCCAAAAGTGAATGATTTGCGGGCTTGTTAAGTCTTGTGTGACAGTAAGATAGCTACTAATAAGATACAGTTGAATGTCTGTAAATAGTATATCATTTGACCAATAGGAAAGTAAAGCCTAAATTATCCATATTCGTCTGTATTAAGTAGTCATCTACCTAACTTGTTTTAATACTTTCCTGACTGTCCGCTGAAGTCAGGGTTATATGCAAAATAGGATAACATACTTCAGTAAAATCTATAGAAATCTGCATATAATCGGTATATTTAAATCCGCTATTCTTATCAAAATCGCACTGTTGTTGTTTCTTTACCTTCTTTTATCAATTTCCAGTTGTACCAAATGTCTTTCATAATAATACGTTTTGCAACACATTTTGACCACCATAGTAAAATCATAACACTTTCCTAGGCTGTAACAGACGACAGTGGAATCATGTTCAGTTCTAAATATGCTTGAATTATGCTTGATGTTTGAATGATTAATTCCCTATTTAGTTTTGTTTTTGACAATACGTTATAAATACCCTAGTTGAAATAGCCTTTCTGTAGCTCATGACGTTCTAAATTAAGTGAAATTGAAAACCAGATAAACAATACTCACCCTCAAATTTCCTTATTGCACCTAGTAATACATTCATTATGCAAAATTTAATTTTGAAAACATCAGTTCGACCTGAACCTTACTGAACAGAACAAAACAAAACCTTTATTACTGAAAATTGCAGCTACGTGTAAAGAAAATAGACTGTTAATTGTTATCATCACGACACAAAGTGCTTTAACGATTACTATCAGTAAGCGAGGTGACAAATTAACACCATTACAAGTGTTTTCACGTGTAATGCACGTGTCATAATATTATCTAATGCATCTTATCTAATCCAAGGACTGTTGACACGATTGATAAACATGCACGATTTTATCGGCTAGAATCAGAGGAAGTGAGTTTCGGAAAGAGATTGTGCTGTAGGTATATAACTTACCACGTCATGTTCAGATGCCATCAGTATTCGTCTGTTTTACCTTGAAGTGAATCAACTATATAAAAATATTACGTTTGTGTTGAGAGAAGCTTCTATAGAAATATGGAATTAGCTAATATTGCATTTCACGCTGAGAGTTCTGGACGTTACAGTGCTTTAGGAAAGTGCATGCATAGAACCAAGCTAAAGGCAAAAATAAACAACTTGTTTGATGAAACCAGAGGAAAACATGTTTTACTGAGGAGATATTTAAACGACGCGGTTCAGAATACTGAATATCTTATGTTAGATAACATTTCAGATGAGATAAATGTAGATGACTGTGAAAATATATTGGACTGTGCTTTTGCTGAACCAGATTCTGTCACTACGGAACAATTTCCTGGGGGCATTGGTTGCTTAAGTATGGAGTGTACAAACGAAGGTAAAAACTGTTCCGGCTATCGAGTTTCAAAATCAGCTACAATTTCGTCTTTTTGCAAGAGAGCGAATAATGTGAGAGAGAGTGGAGACGGAACGGAAGTACCGGAAGTGGTAAATCTAGCAGACTATCTTGGTGAAATAAAAGATAACCAATCCGAAAGAGTGGTAGTTGGAGAAGAAACACACAATTTGATGGCCGTTCAGCATGTTTCTTCTAAAAACTCTTTTCAGAGAATTATTGAGGGAAGCGACCAGGCACAGGAGACGGAATCGAGACGTGTTGCTGGAGAAGAGTCGGAATCGAGACGTGTTTCTGAAGAGCTTGTTCTCACCGATACCGAATATATCGATACAAAGGCCTTGCAAAAGAGATGTGCGTGCAATGCACGTGCTTTCACAAAAAGACGCCTACAGCTTAAGGCAGCGAGCAAATTGAAAGGCTTGCTAAATCTCTACAAAACTATGAAATTAAAGAAGAAAGCTGCCAAGAGTAAACGTATAGGAGGTAATTTAGCTTGTCTATCCCATGTTGAATCGAGAAAATGTTTGAACTCTGCCTTCATAAGCGAACCATCCAGAGTGGCGCTTCCATTGCCATTAACTGGTTCTCGGTTAGATCCCAATAATCTCGGAAATGATCGTGTTTGTTCGGCAATCATCGGCGAGTCAACGGAATATTTCCAGCAGACCTTAGACTACACAAGGAGCACTGTTGAAAACAGTGTACTAAATATAGCGTTTGTATCCAGTGAACTCATACATTCATACAGATTTGGAAGCAAAGAAAGCGGAAACTCAACCTCGGCGGTAGACGTTAGTGTTGATCAGATCGATTCCGCGCAAAGCTTCGAACGCAGTTTAGAGGAGTTGAAGTGTCAGTCAAAGTACCTTTCTCTCTGCCACGAGGATATTGTGTGTAGTCCCTCAAGATATGAGGAGTTTGCATACTATAATAATGGCTTTGTTATGGACTAAGATTTTACAGTGTTTTTATCTTTCCAGTCACACTTATTAATTGCATAAGTGGAAGGGGTGCTTAAATTTAGTGTACATATAATGTAATTATCTCTGTTTACTGTACCCTATACACATGAGAGAGAGAATGAGTTTCATTAAATATGTTGTTATGTCAGAGAATGTCAATATCACTTTAAAAATAAAAAATAGGAAAAATATTTGGCTTAATTGTACTTCACAAATAAAATCACAGTAAATTCTGACAAAAGTCATACACGAAGCTTTTTTGCAATATGTTATGTTTAGTGACGTGTATAATCTCAGTGGGGCTATGTATTTTTACAAGTATAATCTCAGTGGGGCTATGTTTAGATACATGTATAATATCAACGGGACTATGTATAGTTACGTGTATAATCTCAGTGGGGCTATGTATAGCTACATGTATAATATCAACGGGACTATGTATAGTTACGTGTATAATCTCAGTGGGGCTATGTATAGCTACATGTATAATATCAACGGGACTATGTATAGTTACGTGTATAATCTCAGTGGGGCTATGTATAGCTACATGTATAATATCAATGGGACTATGTATAGTAACGTGTATAATCTCAGTTGGGCTATGTATAGCTACATGTATAATATCAACGGGGCTATGTATAGTTACGTGTATAATCTCAGTGGGGCTATGTATAGCTACATGTATAATATCAATGGGACTATGTATAGTAACGTGTATAATCTCAGTTGGGCTATGTATAGCTACATGTATAATATCAACGGGGCTATGTATAGCTGCATGTATAATATCAATGGGACTATGTATAGTTACGTGTATAATCTCAGTGGGGCTATGTATAGCTACATGTATAATATCAATGAAGTTACGTACAGTCACAAGTAATATTTCAGTGGGGTTATGTATAGTCACAAGTAATATTTCAGTGGGGCTATTTATAATCACAAGTAATATTTCAGTGGGGTTATGTATAGTCACAAGTAATATTTCAGTGGGGCTATGTATAGTCACAAGCAATATTTCTGTGCGGTTATGTATAGTCACAATTAATATTTCAGTGGAGCAATGTATAATCACTGAAATGCATATTTGGCATCCCTTTGTTGGTAAATATAGAAGTTTAAGTAACTTTTATTAAACCTAAATTTTCTGTGTCTAAATTACACGGCAAATGATTAAAATCATTGTCGTAATATAAAATTGTTAAATATTGCAATGTAAGCCCTTGCTCTTCCTCAGCCTATGGGAAAAATCACAAAATTTAAAATTTTGACTGAAATATCAAGTTAATCAAACAAATGAAGAAGTGGCTTGGAGATATTAATGTTCGAGTGATACTGGTGTAATTAATATTGATGAAATGTGCATATTCGAAATTTAATCGAAGTCTACCGATTGAGTGGGACAGACTTTAGCAATATTTCAGTGGGGCTATGTTTAGTCGCAAGTAATATTTCAGTTGGGCTATGTAAAGTCATCAGTAATATTTCAGTGGGGCTATGTATAGTCACAAGTAATATTTCAGTGGGGCTATGTATAACCACAAGTCATATTTCAGTGGAGCTATATGTAGTCACAAGTATTATTTCAGTGGGGCTATGTATAGTTACAAGTAATATTTCAGTCAGGCTATGTATAGTCACAAGTCATATTTCAGTGGAACAATGTATAGTCACAAGTAATATTTCAGTGGGGCTATGTATAATTCAGTCAGGCTATGTATAGTCACGAGTAACATTTCAGTGGAACAATGTATAGTCACAAGTAATATTTTAGTTGTGCTATGTATAGTCATAAATAATATTTCAGTGGGGCTATGTATAGTCACAAGTTAGGCCACACCAAATTAATTACTTGGTCAACGGATTTCCCGCTCAGTTATTTTCTAAAATCAAAAAAAATTAAAAAAAATTTTCAATTTGAGCTTCCGCCCGCATCAATTTTATAAACCAAGACCAAAAATTCAAGGCTGGCCTTTTTGTCGCGGCGAACTCGTAAATCTAGTACTTTCAAACCTACAATTCAATTAAAAACGCCAGCAGAACATGTTCCCGCCACTTTATTTGTATAATCATGACTACCATATGGCAAACTGGCAGCAAACCAGTACCGTATGAAAATTTTCGATGCATAGAATGGCCGAAAAAGACCGAAAAAAAAAACGAAAAAGACTGAAAAACAGTTTATGAAGACCGAAAACAACTTATTTTTTAAAAGAGTATATAACTTACAGTTTAAATGAAGAAATTTGTAAATATTGTATTACAAATCAAGTAAAAAGATCGAAAAACAAATATTGCAGACCGAAAACTTTCTCAATTTAGCACTCCATATTTTGTTATTGATGCAGCACAGGAACTTATCAAAAGAAACAAATATTCATCACGTACAAATTCCTTCATTTATATAAATCGTACATTATCTTTTTAAACAAAGTTGTTTTCGGTAAAGATTAATCATTTTTCGGTTCTTTTTCGGTCTTTTTCGGTCATTCTATGCACCCGAAAATTTTATTTGTTAACATAAATCAGGGTAGCGTCGGTGGAAGACGAGTTGCTGTCCAGACAAACAACTCGGAAACATTTAAAGACATTTTTGTTAAGGCTGATTCACTTCTCTCTACTGTTGTTAGTCTGATGGTTTTTTAAATGATAATAATGTGTTTCTCTTTCAAAAAACTTGTTGTATTAGCTGTACATGTATGTATGTCTTTTTAAATGAATAAAAATATTTTCTTGCAAGAAACACTTTATTATACCCCTGCAAACTTAGTACCGGTGTATATAGGAGTCACTTTGTGGTCTGTACCTTTTTGGCAATTTATATTTAAGGTGTCTGTAGCTCTTTCCAAGTTTTTTTATCTGTTTTGACAGTGAATATTTGTTTTTGTGAGGATTTTTTAAAAATTTTTACCAAATCGCTCTTCGCCCGCTCCAATAAAGGTTGAATTGGGAAAAAAAATATTTTTTTTTTTTTCGCTCCCAATTTTTTAGGATATATTCCGATGACCAAGAAATTAAATTGGTGTGGCCTTATATTTCAGTTGGGCTATGTATAACCACAAGTCATATTTCAGTGGGGCTATATGTAGTCACAAGTATTATTTCAGTGGGGCTATGTATAGTTACAGGTAATATTTCAGTCAGGCTATGTATAGTCACAAGTCATATTTCAGTGGAACAATGTATAGTCACAAGTAATATTTCAGTGGGGATATGTAAAGTCATAAGTAATATTTCAGTGGGGCTATGTATAGTCACAAGTAATATTTCAGCGGAACAATGTATAGTCACAAGTAATATTTCAGTGGGGATATGTAAAGTCATAAGTAATATTTCAGTGGGGCTATGTATAGTCACAAGTAATATTTCAGTGGAACAATGTATAGTCACAAGTAATATTTCAGTGGGGCTATTTGTAGTCATAAGTAATATTTCAGTGGGGCTATGTATAGTCACAAGTTATATTTCAGTGGGGCTATGTATAGTCATAAGTAATATTTCAGTGGGGCTATGTATAGTCACAAGTTATATTTCAGTGGGGCTATGTATAGTCACAAGTTATATTTCAGTGGGGCTATGTATATATATAAGTTATATTGCAATGAGGTTATGTATAGTCACAAGTGATATTTCAGTGGGGTTATGTATATTTACATGTATAATATCAGCGGGGCTATGTATAGTCACAAGTAATATTTCAGTTTAACATGTATACTAATATATTTATTCTCGATTGCGAAACAAGTTCTTACAACTTAGATTAATCGCTCTCGAGACTCATTCCAGATGGAAACCAACCTCGAAGAGAGGCAATGTGGAATTATTTGTGTTTTGCCTAAGGACACTACCGACATGGCGATAGTAGGGATCGAACCCGGTGTCCTTCGATCCTGAGGCGAACGCGCTACCATTGCGCCACGGCGGCTCTATAGTTACATGTATAATATCAACGGGGCTATGTATAGTCACAAGTAATATTTCAGTGGGGCTATGTAAAGTCACAAGTAATATTTCAGTCAGGCTATGTATAGTCACAAGTAATATTTCAATGGGGCTCTGTATAGTCACAAGTAATATTTCAGTGGGACTATGCATAGTTACAAGTAATAATTCAATGGGGCTATGTAAAGTCACAAGTAATATTTCAGTAGGGCTATGCATAGTTACAAGTAATATTTCAGTGGGGCTATGTATAGTTACATATATAATTTCAGTGCGGCTATGTAAAGTCACAAGTAATATTTCAGTTGTGCTATGTAAAGTCATAAGTAATATTTCAGTGGGGCTATGTAAAGTCACAAGTAATATTTCAGTTGTGCTATGTAAAGTCACAAGTTATATTTCAGCGGGGCTATGTTAAGTCACAAGTAATATTTCAGTTGGGCTATGTAAAGTCACAAGTAATATTTCAGTTGGGCTATGTAAAGTCACAAGTAATATTTCAGTTGGGCTATGTAAAGTCACAAGTAATATTTCAGTGGGGTGGGGCTATGTATAGTTACATGTATAATATCAGTGGGGCTATGTAAAGTCACAAGTAATATTTCAGTTGTGCTATGTAAAGTCACAAGTAATATTTCAGTTGTGCTATGTATAGTCACAAGTAATATTTCAGTTGTGCTATGTAAAGTCACAAGTAATATTTCAGTTGTGCTATGTATAGTCACAAGTAATATTTCACTTGTGCTATGTATAGTGACAAATAATATTTCAGTGGGGTGGGGCTATGTATAGTTACATGTATTATCTCATAACGCTTTAGTTTTTACAGGATTTCTCCGTCATCTACATTAAGGACGTAATTCATGTGTTTACAGTGTGATTAGCAGTGAACGGCTGACTACCAGCGAACACACAGGGCTTCCAGTGAACGCCCGACTTCCTGACAGATCCAAATATCATATAACATGATATAAACCGTTTGCAATACATTTTAACCACCAAAGTAAAATCAAACGCAGTATTTTATGCTATCATAAATTGTAATTTTATTTTCGAATATAGAGGTCCGCATCTACAGTAAAAATTAAAAACACAATGGCCTGGAGCAACACTTTCCTAGGCTGTAACAGACAACATATGAATCATGTTCAGTTCTAAATATGCTTGAACTATACTTGATATTTGAATCATTAGTACCCTAATTAGTTTTGGTTTTGCCATGTACACATGAGAGACGTTATAAAAATCTAAGGTGAAATAGCCCTGTATGTAGCACATGACAGTTTCTAAATTTAGTGAAAGAAAACCAGATAAAATAAACTTGACAAATCAACTCAACTCAACTCCTCAACATTTCCTTATTGCAAAATGCTTTGACAAGCTAAAACTCGCAACGCGTAAGTTCAAAAATAGTTACAGCTCTACACGCAATGTATAAAACGGTCAAATCCTGTGTGAAATATACATGTAATCAGTCAGAATTCTTCAGTTCAAATATTGGGGTAAAACAAGGGGACCGAAGCTCCAGTTTGCTTTTTTATTTTTCGTCATTTTTAGACAGTATTAATACAAATATAAGGGGATTATTTACAGTAGATGATGTAAAAATAGTTTTGTTACTTTTCGCAGACGATGCTGTATTATTTGCTAAAACACCAGATGCTCTACAGTCCATGCTAAACGACCTAACGGAATATTGTCATACATGGGGGCTTAAAATTAACACAAATAAATAAAAAATTATGATATTTGAACGGGGACGAGCAACTCGATATAATTTCGTGCTCAACAATGATATTCTTGAGGTATTTCCCTCTTTCAAATACTTAGGTATTCACTTTTTCAAGAATGGATCGTGGTACCGAACACAAAAGAGAATTGCGCAACACTCATTATTTGCTCTTCATAATTTATTTATTGTTTTCGATCAACTCGAACTCGCGGCTATAGATAAATGTCGTTTGTTCGATAGCCTCAGTTGGTTCCATGCTTAATTATAATGCCGCGGTATGGGGTTATCACGATTCCAAAAACATTGAAATTGTTCACCGTAAATTCTTAAAAAAACTACTTCATGTAAAAAGATCAACTAACTTAGATGGTCTTTAAGGAGAAACTGGGCCATGCCCAATGGAAATTTCTAGACAATTAATTGGGCATATGAAATCAAAACAATTTTAAATAGTATTGGTATGTCAGATGTTTGGTATGAACAGAGTGCAACCTCAATAAGTTTTATGTTTATTAAACAGCGTATATTAGATGTATATATAAGCAATCTTGGTATGCAAAAATAAATAATTCAGGAAGACTGTACTAAGAAAGTAATAGTCAATATAGCAAAATTCACATATCATGCCTTTAGATTACGAACTCATACATAAGACTTTATACGAAATAAGTTACAGTTTGAATTATCTAATGTTTGATTTAGGAATTAAGTTTAATTTCATAAATTTATTTAAGTATATTTTTAGTATTACACTGGTAATATCAGAAGCAAAACAATATACATGACAGTTTGAAAAAAAATGTATGTTCTTCTATGTAAATGTATCTTTAACAGAATTTAATGTTTCTCACTATTCTTTCTTTTGTTTGTATATTCATTTATATGGCTATAAATATGTTTATATCTAATGCCGTATAAACTTTATGTTATGTTATGTTATGTTATTGCACCTAGTTATACATTCATTATGCAAAATTTAATTTTGAAAACATCAGTTCGGCCTGAACTTTACTGAACAGAACAGAACAAAACCTTTATTACTGAAAATTGCAGCTAGGTGTAAAGAAAATAGACTGTAAATTGGTATCATCACGACACAAAGTGCTTTAACGATTATCATCAGTAAGCGAGGTGACAAATTAACACCATTACAAGTGTTTTCACGTGTAATACACGTGTCATAATATTATCTAATGCATCTTATCTAATCCCAAGACTGTTGACACGATTGATAAACATGCACGATTTTATCGGCTAGAATCAGAGGAAGTGAGTTTCGGAAAGAGATTGTGCTGTTAGGTATATAACTTACCACGTCATGTTCAGATGCCATCAGTATTCGTCTGTTTTACTTTGAAGTGATCAACTATATCAAAATATAACGTTTGTGTTGAGAGAAGCTTCTATAGAAATATGGAATTAGCTAATATTGCATTTCACGCTGAGAGTTCTGGACGTTACAGTGCTTTAGGAAAGTGCATGCGTAGAACCAAGCTAAAGGCAAAAATAAACAACTTGTTTGATGAAACCAGAGGAAAACATGTTTTACTGAGGAGATATTTAAACGACGCGGTTCAGAATACTGAATATCTTATGTTAGATGACATTTCAGATGAGATAAATGTAGATGACTGTGAAAATATATTGGACTGTGCTTTTGCTGAACCAGATTCTGTCACTACGGAACAATTTCCCGGGGATATTGATTGCTTTAGTATGGAGTGTATCAACGAAGGTAAAAACTGTTCCGGCTATCGAGTTTCAAAATCAGCTACAATTTTGTCTTTTTGCAAGAGAAGAAAGAGCGGAGATGGAACGGAAGTACCGGAAGTGGTAAATCTAGCAGACTATCTTGGTGAAATAAAGGACAGCAAATCCGAGAGAGTGGTCGTTGGAGAAGAAACACACAATTTGATGGCCGTTCAGCATGTTTCTTCTAAAAACTCTTTTCAGAGAATTGTTGAGGGAAGCGACCAGGCACAGGAAACGGTATCGAGACGTGTTTCTGGAGAGGAGACGGAATCGAGACGTGTTTCTGAAGAGCTTGTTCACACCGATACCGAATATATCGATACAAAGGCCATGCAAAAGAGATGTGCGTGCAATACACGTGCTTTCACAAAAAGACGCCTACAGCTTAAGGCAGCGAGCAAATTGAAAGGCTTGCTAAATCTCTACAAAACTATGAAATTAAAGAAGAAAGCTGCCAAGAGTAAACGTATAGGAGGTAATTTAGTTTGTCTATCCCATGTTGAATCGAGAAAATGTTTGAACTCTGCCTTCATAAGCGAACCGTCCAGAGTGGCGCTTCCATTGCCATTAACTGGTTCCCGGTTAGATCCCAATAATCTCGGCAATGATCGTGTTTGTCCGGCAATCATCGGCGAGTCTACGGAATATTTCCAGCAGACCTTAGACTACACAAGGAGCACTGTTGAAAACAGTGTACTAAATATAGCGTTTATATCCAGTGAACTCATACATTCATACAGATTTGGAAGCAAAGAAAGCGGAAATTCAACCTCGGCGGTAGACGTCAGTGTTGCTCAGATCGATTCCGCGGAAAGCTTCGAACGGAGTTTAGAGGAGTTGAAGTGTCAGTCAAAGTACCTTTCTCTCTGCCACGAGGATATTGTGTGTAGTCCCTCAAGATACGAGGAGTTTGCATACTGTAATAATGGCTTTGTTATGGACTAAGTTTTTACAGTGTTTTTGTCTTTCCAGTCACACTCATTGATTGCAAAAGTGGAAGGGGTGCCTAAATTTAGTGTACATATAATGCAATTATTTCTGTTTACTGTATCCTATACACATGAGAGAGAGAATGAGTTTCATTACATATGTTGTTATGTCAGAGAATGTCAATATCACTAAAAAAATAAAAAAATTAGAAAAACGTTTGGCTTAATTTTTAATTGTACTTATAAATCACAGTAAATTCTGACAAAAAGTCATACACGAAGCTTCTTTACAACATGTTTAGTTACGTGCACTATAATCTCTGTGGGGCTATGTATAGTTACATTTGGTTATGTATAGTGACAAATAATATTTCAACGGGGCTATGTATAGTTATATGTATAAAATCAATGGGGTTATGTATAGTCACAAGTAATATTTCAGTGGGGCTATGTATAGTCACAAGTAATATTTCAGTGGGGCTATGTATAGTCACATGTATAATATCAATGAGGTTATGTATAGTCACAAGAAATATTTCAGCGGGGCTATATATATATTTACATGTATAATATCAATGAGGTTATGTAAAGCCACTGGTAATATTTCAGTGGGGCTATGTATAGTAACATTTATTATCTCATTAGGCTTTCTTTTTACGGGATTTCTCCGTCAGCTATATTTAGGACGTAAAAACGCCGTACGGGACAGGTACCGTCAGTATTTAATGTCGAAAGACCGTAATTAACGGTAATTGTTTACAGTGTGATTACCAGTGAACGCAAGACTACCAGTGAACACACAGGACTTACAGTGAACGCCTTACTACCATGAACGCCTGACTTCTAGTAAACGCCTGACTACCAATGAACGTCTGGCATCCAGTGAACCCCTGAACGCCTGGCTTCCAGTGAACGCATGACTTCCAGTGAACGCCTGGCTTCCAGTAAACGCCTGGCTTCCAGTAAACGCCTGACTTCCAGTCAACGCCTGAATGCCAGTAAACGCCTGACTTCCAGTCAACGCCTGACTACCAGTCAACGCCTGACTACCAGTCAACGCACTTCAACTGTCACGGTACTAGTATTTAAAATGCTGTAAATGACAGCTCCATTCTGGTTCCATCAAGGAACTTGTTCAATTGGTCGGTGATGTCCATACCAAAATATTAAAAGAAATGGTTACCCGCATTTTGGTTTTACAAAGTCTAATCTTATTGAGTATAGTTTTAAATTTTTTAAAGACAAAACTGCAAATAATTTAAAAGATGTTATGTTTCGCATACAGATACAATGTAAGTTACATTTACATATATTTTTAAGTCCCATTAGCACATTGGATGTAAAGTGACTTGTAGTTCTTACATTACCAAGAAACCAAGAAAGATTCAAGTATCTTACTGGAAAACGGAAACACCACAAAACGTGCACTCGATCCTAATATTAATTTTTAAATCGAAAGTACATTCTTAAAATATAGCGCAGATTTTGTTGTTGTTTTTTCGGAAAGAAGCGACAACAATACGAAATAATTTCATGTCAACAAAGTGTTAGACTAATAAGAACACCATACTATCATTATCTATACATAAGTTAATGTATCTAGTTTCGAGTATCTTACCGTATTAGCGGAAGACTAAGAATCTGATTATTGAGAATTTTTCGAAGCATAGACATTTTTCTCCACATGTAATGAAAAGTTTACGAGCGAATTCCACATTTATACATTTACATATTAGTAGAGCAGCAAAGGTCTAAAAAGTGGCTTATTTAAGGAGAAAGGTTGCACAAAAAAGTAACAAGCTGAGTTATATACCAAAATGTTTGGGAGACATTGTAGTTTATTGTACAGTAGGTAAGAGTTGCCGACCTTGGGTGGAAAGTTGGAAAAGGTCAAGGTCAAGGTCAAATTCAATACCAAAATAAAGAAATACCTTACTTTACTTAAATGTTAAATAGTGTTTTAAACGCACATGGAATGGTAAACTATTTGACTTAACATGATACCTCAATATCAAGGCTACAAATCTGCTTCCAACTTTTAGTCTGCCAAGGTTTAGGTCAATGTCATTTCAAGGTCAAATACTAAAAAATCACTAAAAATTATCTTTCTACCAAATATCAAATCTGTTAACTTGTATAAACGATTGTAAAACACATATCTTTACTCATTTACATAAGTATAGGGTTATATCCATTGAAATGAAAGTAATTTTGTAAAAATAAATGTTAATATGGATGAGTATAATTGAAATTACCCCACCCACCATCCTAAAATCTTTCATTTGCGCTTGCTGCATCTACAATCAACATACAATACGACAGTGTTTTTGTTATAAATATTACTGGAAACAGTTTAACAAATAACATTTTTTTCTAAAACTACTGTTTTGACTCTTTTGTACTAAATTGGATTAGCATGGGTCAAGGTCAAGGTCATTTCAAGGTCAAATAGTTAAAAATCACCAAAAATAAGCTTTCTACCAATATCAAAGCTGATACATTTTATAAATGATGTTTAAACACATATCTTTAAATTTTAACATAAGTAAAGGTTTATATCCGTTGAAATGAAAGCAATTAGGTAAAAATAAATGTTTATATGGTTAGTATAACTGAAATTACCCCACCCACCACCCTTAAATATGTAAGTTGGGGTTGCTGCATTTACAATCCAAAAACAATACGACAGTGTTTTTGTTATAAATATTACTGGAAACTTTTTAACTGATTACATTTTTTCTAAAACTACTGCTTTAGACCTTGTACTAAATTGGAACAGCAGAGGTCAATGTCAATGTCATTTCAAGGTCAAGATTACCTAAAATTCATAAAAATCATTAAACATTATACATAGCATTACTTATAATACATGAAAAACTTATTTTTCTACTTAATGGCACGTCTATATAGCACAAGCATGTACCAAATTATCTTTGAATGAAAAAGAACTTGAACAATAGACATTTTACACAGATAATGTTATGTAGTTAGGGTACTTAATATTTTTCAGCAACATTTTGCTATATGTGTTGGTTATTTCAGTATGAACATAAACACACTGATAAAACTGACCATACGCAGTAAGCTTATTTGAGATTGAGTATATGTACATGTTATCAAGATATATTCTTAAAGTAAATATAGCTAACTACCATATGAAAGTACATGTACTTATCATGTACGTTTACCCCACCCACCATGTTAATGTAAGCTTTCTTCTTGCAATGCCAGCCCATATTGCATACATAATATAATGAAAACTAAATGTCTTAACAGAGTTTCTGCAGTAACTGTTATAATTTTTTATCTAAAGTTATTTCTGAAGTCATAACAATTTTCAATTTCATTATTAAATAAGTCGATACGAGTGTTTACAGTGTATTTAAGTAAAATTATACTAAACTGAAATGCCCATCATTGCTTATTAAAACATACAACGCATGTCATGATCCCAATGATAATAGTATCAGGGTCAAGGATGTCTGATGATGGTAGACAAATTTTAAAATCTCAAGACAATACATTGCTTCAATGGTAATAGTACATTGTACATGTACCAAGGTCAAGGATGCCTGACGATGAACAAATTTCAAAAGCTCAAGACAATACATTGTCGTCAGAGTTAATACATGGAACTGGTAGACAAAATAAAAGCAAATTCCTGAAAGTCTTTACAAGGACAGTAAGCTACTAGGGAGTCAATTTGTTTATTACTTTAATACTAAACAAACCATGTAAACAGTGCCCTACATGTCCATGTACAAACTAAATATTAAATTATTTTCGACTAGTTAATAACTAAACCTACTTACAAGTATAAGTTTGCACTATACATGTGTTATGGTGCATGTACAATACATTTTTCTTATCTGCACAAATTAATGATATTTACTTTCACCACCCTCTCGAAGCAGACAGAAATGAAACTGAAGAAACAACAAAAGGCTAAAATGCTTAGCTCAAAGATGTGATGTAGAACTGCAAAATTAGGAATGTTCTGTGACAACAGGTATGAAGGTACTAATGGAAATGTTTTCCATGCAAAAGCAATGCCTGACAAGCTTCAGAAAAAGTAAGATGTTGTATACAATCCCATTCTATTAGCCCAGCCTACCAATTATGAATCCGTGTATAAGACTCTTAAGCGTTGTAAGGAGCAATTGAGTGCTCTGGATCAAGATTTTTGTCCAATAGCATTCGAAATGGGTTTGCAGTAGAGATTATATAATCGTGACAAGGTCTTATGAATATGGTGTGTGGCGTCATTCTTTTAGATCGGGAATGCACTTGCTTATGCGTGTATTTGCAGGTAAAGTGTACGTTTAAAGTGATCTGGGTCTCAAATTGTGCTGCTCTCAGATTTTGTTGGTGTTTTCTCCCGTAACAGCTGATCAAATTCTCGTTGGTAAATATTTTAGAAGAGGCCACCGTGCTTTTTTATGATTGATAGTGTTCTATAATTACGCTGTCTTCTCCATTTTCGAATCTGGTGTGCATCTTCTCTGACAATCCATCCCAGCTTGACCTAGACAATGCAACAGTCTTTAATGCCTTTGTTAGATGAGTTCAGTGCTCAAGGGCGGGACGCATCACCAACGTTTGCCTTTTGGGACAATTACCTTTATAACATTTAAACATCATTCAAATTATATCTAAATGCATCTAGGCATACCCTCTTTGATGTGTATGAAACAGTCGGTCTCTGTTTTTATCATTTTATCTTTGCATCAAGCAGAACAATATATGCATGAAATATGTGCTATTTTGTATTGAAAATACAAAGACTACCTAATATTGTCCACAACAGTTACTTACGCAAAGTCAATTTAACTGATATATTACTGGTTTGAAGAAACTGGGGAAAAAAACGTTAAAGCAAACGGCTTTATTGACAAGCCGTGATTTGGCCGAGTCTGTGGCTGCAAAATTTTCCAATTGATTAAAATAAGCAGATGATGTTGACCAAACAAGACCACATCATACAGAGTCATTTAGGCAATTTTAAAATGACCACTATAGAGCCCTTTTCTTGGCTGGCACCCCTTGCAAGCTGGTGAATATTGCGACTGTAGTTCCTCTTCAAACAGAAAGTTCCCTTCTATATTGTAATATCAAAGGCAGAGCTAGTCTTGAAGGGTTTGTTGAAGTTGCTTTGTTGCTCCAAAAGAGAAGATGGGAGCTATTGGCAGGTATTAAATTTATGCAAAAGGCAAACCCTAGGTCCATTGACATACCAATTAAGAGATGTACATTCGTCTCCTGGCTATAAACTCTTTTGTTGTGTAGTAGAAAAGCAGTGTTTGCTGGTGATGGTTTGGGAGGCAATATCTTCTTTTCCTAAACTAACCGTTGTACAAGAAGAAGCAGATATTATAATGATATTGCATGCTAGGTCTGATCATTGCAAGACAACACTATAGTCTGCATATTAGCCCTGATACAGACGTTATGGTGATGCTGATACACCATTTCAACTACATCAGCGCTAAAATGTGTATTTCCAGATAGGCAAACACTCCTATAAATACAGTGCTCTATGTCACTTTACTTTGCATTTTTTCTTCCCTGACATCTGGGTAACTTGATTTTATTCTCCCTCAGTATTGTTCTGAGGGTTGTGACACAACATGCCTTTTCTTTGCAATTTGCAAAAAAAAACACGCATGAGCTACTGACTGATGTTGTAGGCACATGCAAGGATATGTGCACTGTTGAGTGTGCATGTGAATCACTGCAACAGAGGCATGTGGCTATGGGGCAAGCATAGACAGCCAGCTGTGTTGTTTTCATGCCATGAATAAAATTGGGATTTCCGCAACAATGGTAATATGTATTAAAATCAATGATGGTCATTTCTTTTTGGAAGTTTTGCTATACTATATACTCAAAAAGGCTGTAAAAATTGTATTTCTTTAACCTGATACTGATTTGTAAATCGTAACATTGAAATTTGGTAGTACTTCATAACGAAAAATAGATACTTGTAACAATTATAACACTTACTGCAGAAACTATGTTTACACATGAACATTTTGTTGTATTATAAATGCCATATGGACTAGCATTGCAAGTAGATAGCCTTCATTAACATGGTGGGTGGGGTAAATGTACATGTACATGACATGTACATGTACTTTCATATAAAATGTATAATGGTTAGCTGTAGTTACATTGAGAATATCTCTTGATTACATGTACTTATTTTCCATAAGCTTACTGTGAACAGTCAGTTTTTTAGCTTGTATAAATTTATCTGCACATTTAAGTTACCATCACATGTATTAAAAATGTTTTTGAAAAATATTAAGTATCCCAACTGTATGATATTATTTAAATTGTCTATAGTTGATGTTCTTTTTCACTCAAAGATAATTTGTTACATTCTTGTGCTGTATAACTGAGCCATATAGTAGATAAGAATAAGTTGTTTATATTATAAATGATGCTTTATACAATATATAATACTTTTCATGAATTTTAGGTGATATTGACTTTGGAATGACATTGACCTTGACCTCCATTGCTAATCCAATTTAGTACAAAAGAGTCAAAGCAGAAGTTATAGAAAAAATGTTTGTTAAACTGTTTCCTGATATATTTATAACAAAAACACTGTCGTATTGTATGTGGATTGTAGATGCAGCAAGCCAAAATGAAAGATTTAGGATGGTGGGTGGGGTAATTTCAATTATACTCTCACCATACAAACATTTCAGTTTACTAAATTGCTATCATATCAAGGGATTTAAACCTTTATCTATATTAAAGTGTAAAGATATGTGTTTAAACATCATTTCTACAATTTATTAGATTTGATAGTTGGTAAAAGCTTATATTTAGTCTATTTTGACAATTTGACCTTGAAATTATCTTGACCTTGACCTATGCTAATCCAGTTCAGTATCAAAGAGTCAAAACAGTAGTTTTAGAAAAAATGTTATTTGTTAAACTGTTTCCAGTAATATTTATAACAAATACACTGTCGTATTGTATGTGGATTGTAGATGCAGCCAACACAAATGAAAGATTTTAGGATGGTGGGTGGGGTAATTTCAATTATACTCATCCATATTAACATTTATTTTTACAAAATTGCTTTCATTTCAATGGATATAATCCTATACTTATGTAAATGAGTAAAGATATGTGTTTTACAATCGTTTATACAAGTAATCAGATTTGATATTTGGTAGAAAGCTTATTTTTAGTGATTTTTTAGTATTTGACCTTGAAATGACATTGCCCTTGACCTTTGCGGGCCAAAACGTTTACATATATTTGTAGCCTTGATAGTGAGGTATTATGTTAAATAAACTATTTTAGCATTCCATGTATATTAAGATTATTATTTTAGAGTCAAATAGTTTACTATACGTTTTTATTTTGGTGTTCAATTTGACCTTGACCTTGACCTTTTCCAACTTTCCACCAAAGGTCGGCAACTTTTATTTACTGTTCAACAAACTTCAATGCCTGCTAAACATTTTGGAATATAACTTAGCTTGTTACTTTTTAGTGCATACTGGACTCAAGTAGCGGTCAAAATGCTGCTCTACTATATACTCCTTAACGAAAACTCAATATTTCGTATTTGAAATTTAATTTTTTAACTGTGCGAAAATAAATTTTGGGGGTTGCGGGGAGGGGGGCGGATAATTAAAACTGCTACATAAACAATGCTTTATTGTGTATACGGTCATGATTTACACCTTAAAACCTTAAAATTATGTACAGCTTAGGTTAATATATAAATCATGGTTACCTTAACTAATCTTGCTGTATGGTCATGCACACAAACATTCAAAATGTTAAATGTTATTAAAGTTAATGAACAGAAATTAAATGTCATTTATTTTCACAAAACTATTTCCTCAAATTACATCATTTTCCCCAACTTGTATGTTGCTAAATTCTGCAGAGTAGCAAAAATCATAGTGAAAAACTGGCAACAGACATTTTATATTTAATTATTTTCCCGACATATTTTTAAACCCGAGAGGAGAGGACCTGAACTATTCTTAATGGATCATGTAAATATCCTTAAATACCCCAAAACAAAAAACAAAAAAAAAAAAAATTTAAAAAAAAAAAAAAAAAAAAATAATAATAAAAAAAAAAAAATTAAAAAAAAAAAAAAAAAAAAAAAAAAAAAAAAAAAAAAAAAAAAAATATTTTTTTTTTTTTTTTTTTTAAAAAAAAAAAAAAAAACAAGGAAAAAGGGGGGGGGTTTTAAAAAAAAAAAAAAATATAAAAAAAAAAAAAAAAAAAGGGTAAGGGAAAAAAAGAAAATATAAAAAAAAAAAAAAAAAAAAAAAAAAAAAAAAAAAAAAAAAAAAAAAAATTTTTTTTTTTTTTTTTTTTTATAAAAAAAAAAAAAAAAAAAAAAAAAAAAAAAAAAAAAAAAAAAAAAAAAAAAAAAAAAAAAATTAAAGAATACCCGCATATATTTACCCACTCTTTTCCTGCAGTTTGGCATTTCTACAAAGAAAAGTAACACTCACTAAATTTAAAGTATGCTTTTATTTTTGTATTAACATATGTACAAATAAATAGATAACAAATTAAATCAACAATGAACTGAAGTTCAAATAAATCTTTTCAAAACGCGTTTTATTGACACGACATCTGAATGAATACTTTTTATTTCTGTCACACTATAAAATAATGTGCGCTTATTATCAAATAATATAATAACATGATAAGATGCAATACATTAAAGGTTTTTATAAAAATGCAGTTCGACGAAATAGATTGCAATATAACTAAAGCAACTCATAATGTCAAATATACTGTCCTTGTGTATGCATCACATTAAAATAAAATATCATATTTTGTCAGTGTTGATAACGATGAAGAAAAACAGAAACAATCAATTAACGAGAATAAAGTTGTGTGTTCAATGCGTTTCCTGCAGTTAAGTACAGTTTTTAATCAAACGCAGGTTTAATTCGTTAAAATGAAACAGTTTCAATTGGGGCTTTTAAAATAAGAGATTAAATGATGAATTGGTTACACATTTATACAGTACCACCCCGAGACAAAGAGCCCTCCTCATATACTTATAATTAAATATATACACAATCATAGCCGTGTTGTATTATCACTCATTATTACTTCATATCTTGTCATCAGTCATGTCCTACTACACATGAACAGGTCACGTGTTTTACACAAAGGTCACGTGTATTACACAGCTTTATGTACAATACAGATTGATCAAACCACTTTCCTTTCCGGGATTGTTTACAAGTTGTCTTCTTGGAAAGAAGTTCTTACATTTTCATATCTTTGATGCAACATAATTTGTATGACTAATCAGCGTACTATGGATACTACTCAAGTCAGCATTTTCTGAAAAGGTCTACTGGGCTAATTCAAGTTTTTTTATTTATCACATAAATGTAAAGTTTTAAAATAAGGCAAGCTCTATCTAAAAGTGACAGAATTTATTCTTGTTTTAGCCGTCAGACTTCATCAAAGCCATCAAGGCCAAAATCTAAACCATCTAACGCCCCTATTGTGGCCATTTGTCTAGCAGCGTTCACAATGTCTCTTGTCGGTCCTCGACTTGTTTGGCCAGTCGCGGATTGTTGAGAACTAACAGGCGTGCCATTTACCGGCGCTTCTACAGTGATCACAGTCTTGCTAGAATCGTCATTTCCGGTAACCGCGATCGTTTTACTTATTGTGGGAGAATCCAGAGTATTTTGTTTCTTACTATTCTGAGATTTATTTGGCAATGGTATCGGTGGTGGGTGCTCACTATCTGCTGTAATTGTACTGGGGTCGATTCCAAGCAATGCCAGTGAACCTGCTTCAATTCCATTGTCCCTGTCCGTCATGACGTCACTTCCTGTTGTGCTTGGATCGGCTGCAGTGTGTGGATTGACTGGAAATACAGGAACACTTTCTTGTGCAATTTGATCAAATATTCTATCATGTGATGCAGCATGCTCTAGCTCCGTTAAAATGTCATTCCATGTGCTCGGCCCAAGAAGCTCGAGACCATCGATGGGACTTTGATCCCGTCCCAGAAGTCCAATCTCACCCCTATCTTCAGCGTCATCTCCTCCGCCAATGGCCGTTACAATGTGAGGTCTGTCTAAGATTTCTTCATCGATTCCACTTTGAACGGTACCAACTGACCTTACCCGATTTTCGAATCTGTCGTTCAAAACGTTTATTTGTTCATTCATATGAAGTCGATTTTTCATATTTAAATGATTATTCAGATCAATCCTTTCATTCAAATGACTTAACTCATCATTTACAATATCTAATCTATTCTCAAAAGTGCCACCTAGTTCTTCTAAATCTTCCACATCGTCTCTGAATAAACCTCCAGGAAATCGTTCTTCTCCCGCAAGGCCAACAACTCCTGTAGTTGGCATGCCAATATTTCCAACTGGATTAGGCGTAGTTAAAATACCTTCTGAAATTCTGTCATTTATAGCCATTGCTTTGTTAATCATGCGCGGTATCGCACCCTCATCAGTGCTCTGGCTGCCCAATACACCAGCACTACCTCCCATTCTTCTAAACGGAACCTTTCTTTTTCTATCGAATGTACCGAGTATTGCCGCATTGATGGTATTTCTTACGTTGTCGAACGGCTTAGATGTTCCAATCTGCGTACCGCCAATACCTACTGTGTTAACATTTTGTCTGGGAATTCCCTTCTTTCCCGAATAGTAGCCTTTCTGTGGGTATCCAAGGAGACCTGTCCGTATGGCTGGATTTCTAAAATGTCTGTTCAGTCTCGGTGTCGGACTTTGTGGTACCCTTCTCTGGAAACCTCTGACGCCAGCTCGCACGGATCTCGACCCTGTGTTCAGCAACGGATACGTGTCTCTAAACCCCCGATCGAAACGGTCGTCAAACGAATCTTCGAGACCATTGTCTAATGCATCATCTACAAAATCATCTAAGAATTCACCATCATCTACAAATCTACGCCTGAGATTGACGTTTCTTCTCAAAAGCTGTGCTCTACTGTTTTGCGGGAAATTGATTCGGCGGGGCTGTCGGGCGATTGTTTGTCCCAGTATGCTAGCAGAACCGGTTCTTGGATACGTCTGAACTAAACGTTTTGGTTTTATACCGTATCTTCGATATCCACCTCGCCGATGTTGGTCTAAAATTCCTGCTGAGCCTCGAAAAGTATCGTCATCATTCCGTTCTCTAGCAAACCCCAATAAACCTCCTCTTACAGAATTCATTCTCGCGAGATTTCTAGCTCTTACAATGGTATCCATCATCCTAATCTTTCTAGTAAAATGTGCCTTCTTCGCAAAATGTGCCTTCTTCGCAAAATGTGCCTTCTTCGCAAAGTGATGACGAACTGACGGATTGATGACGTCACGCTTTTTTGATATGACCTTGACCCAAGCGCCTGTCCGAGGATCAAACTTTTTCACCCAGACAACACTGTTAACAGGTGGTAGCCGATGTGGAATTCGCGGTGCAATACGTGCCACTGGACCAGACCCCAACAAACCTACTTGACGACGTACAGGTCGCGGGTAGAGTGGTCTTGGGTAAGCTCGTGGTAGGTTTGTAGCTTCATTTAGACTAAAGACCGTCGTAAAGAGAATTGTGGCCAACAGCATCATTGATGAAGTGAAACACCGTTTCTGTCACTGAAATTTAGAATATGATTTACATTAGGTTGGTGAATGAAATCACACGACGGGATTGACATCCGTACTCACAAGTCGCATGTATTTTTTTTCAGACATTGATAACTAATCTAATTACGATAAAGAATGGTTTTATCAGAAAATGCTAAAGCAGAACATTTTACTATATAATTGTATATACAAGATTCTAGAAAAACGTGTGGAACTGAATGGTCAAAGTCTTACAGTCAAGAAAGACCAGCTAATTTATGTATAGAATGGATGTTTTTCCACAGAACAATGACATGTTCATAAATGACCAAGCCTTCCTTTTATTGTTGGTACCTTCAACTTTTCAGAAATTCCTTTTTATTTTAAATTTCACCACTATTAAATCTATCTAAAATTTTGAAGGAAAACAAAAAAAAATATTTTGATATAGGACAATACAATGGGTGTTCGAAAAGTATCGGGAAAACAGTCATATCTTTTACTAATCGATACATTTTGACTCAATTTTACCAGTAAATGCAAATCAGTGTATAGAATTCACTATCTCGTCAATTTCTATTTTTTTTTTAAAAGATGCACGTTCGCTAGTCGTTATAGTAACGCCATGCTGTCGCGAGCGAGAGATGTTCGCGGCGGTAGTAACTGTTTAAAAGGCGTCGGACGTTTATATTTTCCCTTAAAACTGTATGAGATTTCATGCAATATCATGAAAACCTTTGTTTAGACGTTATTAAAGAAGTATATGTCGTATTTGTACTACTACAGTACTTGAAGCTCACGTCAACAAAACGTTGTTATAGCAAAATGGGAACGTGCGTTACTTAAAGGTCCAATACTAACGAAAGCAAAAATTCAAATATACTTTAAAAAACACAAAAATAAGTTATTTTTAATATAAAATGAAAGTTGGTATGTAGAAATTCTAATTAAACCAAAGTACATGTACAATTATTTTTCTATGCTTATGAAGAAAGTTAAAAGACCTGGGTGTCTTTTGTCGAATCACTGAGATTTCAACATAATACACTCTTTTCTTCGTGTTCCAAACACTTTCTGTAAATTTTACCTGACAATCTTCATTATTTAGTGTCTTACATAAGGTAATGTACTTGCCATTGAAATAACTTCCTTATTCCATATTTAAAGTACGCTGAATAGACGAGTATTCTTTATAGTATGTACAGTTAAAGTCTCGTCAACGAGTTATGTCAGCCAGAAAATGACAAAACAAGATCACAAAAAATAACTTGGCAGAGGATGAAAATATAACTCTAGCGTGTTGGTCTGCCGTGAGAACGTAAAAGTAGTGTTTCATTTACTATTTTCAAGGCCATTTTGATGCTATCATTACAAACTTAGGATTTTCAGCTAAATTCAGTAATCATAGTACATGTAATTTCCAATCCTTATATTTTAAATCTGGTAACAACCGCAATTATTCCATATGTACATGGCTAATTTAAAAAAATTGCAAAAGATAAATTTCATATACTAGATTTATCATTAGAGAATTTTCCTTTCGCGAAGAGTTTGTATGCTATCACATCTGTTACGCCAAAATCACACAGTTTACAATTCTTTAAAATTACTTTGTAAAATACATACGCTTTAATAGAATCCTGCCCATGAAAATTCATCATTATTTTCTAATTTTCATAGAATGCATTTTATGAATCATTTGAAAAATTTCACTCATATGTAAATCCAAATATGTTAATGCAAATGTACCAGAGTCCGTATATTACAATATGTTTCCTGTTAATACGTAAATACTTATTTGTTCGTACATGTCCATAATCACCATGAAACAACTAAGTGTAGACTGATTGCACACTGATTTATACATTTTATTATTTTAGATGATCGGTTTTCCTAAAATTGCTGCCACGCGGACAGTTTATTATTATTTACCTTAATTGATACGTCATTTGTCATTAAACTGTCATTTACAAAATAGAGTTAATTAATATCAACAGGTTTTTGGACAGTACCTAAGTATCGTGTGTGATGTTAACCTGTCATGTAATTATGTCATTGTCACCGTTAATAGGTAAGACTGACCCATGGAAGCATTATGATGGAGTCGCACTGCCTGGAAACCGGAACTGTTCTGTCTACGCTTAGCGACTGACGTAGATACTGTCCAAGTATCCAAAAGAAAGCTTACATACGGGCTCTTGTCCATTTCCAATGCTTACAGTTTCGTTAATTTGTTCAGAGAGATACTAACTGAAAAAGCAGACGATGGAGACATAGATGGTGCTAGGACCGCACGGATGTACGGGCTGATCATAATCTACACTGACCAGAACCTGTTAACCACAGATCAGGATCAGTCTGTATATCTGCATTTGTTCAATTTTCAAAAATTCTAGTTCCTTACCGTCAGATGTTAGTACATGTAGTGGATTTACAATGGTTATCTAGCTTTTATTCAGTATAGTAGTAATTACATATTTTTTTTATTATTTGCCTATCTTTGCAATGTAAATGAAATATCTCATATAATTCTAAACAGAATTGACCTGCTTTATTACAACGTTTTATCAAATCTGTAATGTTTATGCATTGAATGTAAACTTAATGCATTTGTAATTACAAATTTATAATCTGTTAATTATAACAGTCTCTATTTCATAAATAAAAATCTTCTACGACACCGGAAACGAGCGTCATTACCGTTATAATTATTTAGTATTTACCTTATCCTGCTTAATTCCTATCTCTAATTTCATGACTGGACAGTACCACTAGGTATTCAAAGAAATGCTCATTGACTGAATAGCGAAAAAGTGAAGGTCACGGTCAAACTGGACGCACGTGCACGCTGATCAATCACCATGGCCTGTACTGGTTGTAGAGATTGATTCTCTTGCAGTCGGCATGGTAGGGATAAAGAAACTATTAAATCTGCATTGCTTCCGCCACGAGCTTTGATCCAGATATATTTACTCTATTGTGAAGCTTCCAAATGAAACTCAACCAGAATTGATCATTTCTTGAATTTTGTGAACTATACAAGATATAGTGAAGCGCTTATGCAGAAATTTTGTGACATTAGGAATTTCGATTTATAAAGTTAACTGTAACTCATTAACTTACGCAGCAAGCAATGTCTGTTTCACGGTAAGTTAAAACTCCGTTTTCAAGTGATCCCGACAGATTACAAAATACTCAGTTTTTTTCATGATAGACCGACAACTTTAATTTTTCTGTTTAAAGCAAAGATCTTACACAGTTTGTATTCTTGAGTTTTCTAATGTATACTAAAACATAAAGTGGAAAATACAGTAAACTAATACCTATACTTAAATTTGTAAAACTAAAGACTTACATTTTTCAGGGTTTCCCTGTTAGACCACTAACTGTCCACAACCGTTGTTTCAGTCTCACTAACTGCGATCCCATGAAAGTTCATATTAAATAACACGGGTAGCACTGAGTCACCTTGTAGCATACCCAAGTAAAACATAAACAAAGCGTTGAAACATATGTCTTGAAATGTTAAATTCTGTTAGACGGTGCACCATCTAATAATTGAGGCACTGGATAATAAAATTATAACAGTTACATTACGTCAAGTCAAACCCGTCTAGGCTCAAGGTCTGTACGTTTGTCTACATGAACGGTCAGCTGTGTCTGATCATTACACTCTATGATGTCATGGTGACAACGTACACGCGTTCCAAACACCTTACCCTTGCATAAGCACTCGTTTATTTATCACGAACAAAACATTTCAATTACATCGTACCCGTATAAGAGTCAAGAAAATGTACATGGCATGTTTTTGTATTAACGAGTCTCATTCTCCATTAACTTTATAATTATATAACTTGTAACGATAACTAATTGTCTTAATATTTTTTCGTACATAATATACGGTTCAACAAATAATGAAATAGAAACATAAAAACCGCAGATTGATATTCACAAATAATGATCACATCTATCTACTGGATGACCTTAATCACCTTTGTTAAATTTTAAAAGTAATTTATTAACTTGAATCATCCGTGATAATTTAAAAGACCGCAAGACCAACAAAAAACGTTCGTGCATATTCTCAAATACAAAAATGTATGTATTATTAATATATTATACAAAGTCGTACGGATTCCATCTGTTACATAACTTTATACTTTCTTGTGAGGAATCTTACTGGAATATGAAAATCAACGGCTAATCATATCAGTTTTCAAGTCAGTCTACGTCTGGTATCTAATAGGTCGAGTCTATGACTTGCAATCCAGGGATCGCATGTTCGATCCCGCGCTCCTCCAATTACATAACTAATGGTCTTTCGGATGAGACTTAAACCCGAGGTCCGATGTATTTGTGCTGTACATGTTAAAGAACCAGACGGTGTCTCTGGAGCTGGACGTGTTCTGTAGCTTGCGCCATCTCTCCGAAATCTATAATAACCAAAATCTTGGGGGCGTTGGTCATGTGGATTTTCCACCGATAAAACTCTAAAATATAAACATACATTTTGTCTAACTTACGAGAGAACTCTATAAAGTGTGTTCAGCGCCATATACTTGAATCATGCGTTGTAAGTGCTAAATGTATTTGGGCTCCAACACTGGCACCAGAGTACTAGACTGCCCTATAATTTTAACAAAAAATACCCAAAATTATACCTAAATAACACCCTATCATGAAAAAAATGGTAAAAAGTCATTTTCTGACAAACCCCCGTTTACACTGTTCTATATTATTCACATGGTGTTGAACGTTTTCGACAGGGGGTCCGGTCCCCGCTCTTTTTGTACTATTCAAGCAAGCATTTGAAGATCAACAGCGGTCGCGTTTTACAGACAATATATTTATCTACCAAACTGGTAAGTAACACTTTTTGAAAAGCTACCGTTTCTATAAAATTCTTCTAGAATATTGAGCTATTTCGCTCTCTCCATTTTCTTGATATTTTCTGTCACTGCTGACTTCCGGTTCAACTCAAATGACCTTTCAAACACGTCATACGGTTATGCACAGAAGTGATACTTTGCGCTGCTTACGTAACGTTTTACAAATTGTTTTTACAGTAAATAAATTTCCTGTACCTACTTGTCCACAAGTTAACAGTTACGGCCGCTTAGCTTGTTTACATACGAAATACAATAATTTGACACAGGCGCGAAATATAACGCGGAATATTTTCAACCAATGAAAACGAATTGTTACAAAATTGAAAGGTGAACCGGAAGTCGACAGTGACAGAAAACACCAGGAAAACGGGCGAGCGAAATAGCGCAATATTCTTGAAGAATTTAATAGAAACGGTAGCTTTTTAAAAGTGTTCTTACCAGTTTGGTAGATAAATATATTGTCTGTTAAACGCGACCGCTGTTGATCTTCAATTGCTTGCTTGAATAATACAAAAGAGCGGGCACCGACCCCTGTCGACGTTCAACACCATGTGAATAATATAGAACAGTGTAAACGGGGGTTTGTCAGAAAATGACTTTTTCCTTTTTTTCATGATGGGGTGTTATTTGGTATTTTTGGGGTATTTTTTGTTAAAATTATAGGGCAGTCTAGTACTCTGGCCAGTGGGCTCCAAGTATCTAAGTGGAATAACAATGGGAACATTCGTTAGTGGAGATGTAAAAGGAATGAACAAATGAATTGTATCTTTCAGTCAGATACGTTGTCTGCTGGTAACTTGCTAAACAAATAATCCGGGATGCACGAAATTAAGTTTAATAATCTTTCCATCAATACCTTTTACCGAGCTTTAATGTATCGGTGTAATACCGTTTATCTTTGTAACTATAGGGAGTCTTTAGTATCTCGCATTCCCCGAAACTCTATGGACACTGAGGGGTAAATACAAGTCTGGACAAAGTAACTTATGGAAGCCTTGGAGGGCCACTTTTGAGTTTCGACTTACGGGTGTTTTTGACTTTTAAGTTATGACTTTCAACTTTTGACTTTTGACTTATGACTGCTACTTTCAGACTTTTTTAAGAGGAATGGTACTGCTAAAAGCATAATGATCTGCTGTGACAATATAAACTGGGATTCGAACCTGTATTAAGGTTTTAAAATGATGTTTGTACGTAGCACTGTAAACTTGTTTGCTGTAAATAAATGAACTAAGTTACTTTTTGTCTTTGTCATTTATTTTTGTATCAATGAGCCGTGACGGCGCGTCAGGAGGCGACCTTGGGAGCCTCCGCGTGAGCGGCGACGCAACTCTCGGCTCGGGAGGCCTTGTGGGTGTCCTTTTTCTTTAATAATAATAATAATAATAATAATAATAATAATAATAATCTCTTTATTTAAAGAAGCTAGCTCATTAAGCAAATGTACAAAAGCAACATATTTCTTATCTACCATGAGACCTTCTTTTAACAATGATAATATACAATTGAGAATTTTCTTTAGCGGGTGTTGGAGGACTTGCCCCCAGGCGTCAAGCCAACTATGAAGGAACTGTAAAAAAATTGAATTTTTTTGTTGCTATGGTAACTTTTTAAAAATTACTTTTTATGTTTTTATGTATCTATATGTTAATATCACAAGGTATACCGAAGGAAATAAAAGTGCTGTAATATGTATAAGTATTTGTTATTTGTTGGGTCCTCAGTAGCAGGTTCCTAGTATTACCTGAACCTGCCGCTGGAGGTCCTCAGTGAGGACCGTGTATAGGGTTAGGGTTAGGGTTAGGATTAGGGTTTCTTTTTTTCATTAGTGATAAGTAATAAGTCAAAAGTCAAAAGTGATAAGTAATAAGTCAAAAGTAATAACTCAAAAGTCAAAAGTCAAAAGTAATAAGTCATAAATCATAAGTAATAAGTCAAAAGTCAAAACATAAAGCGTGTTAAAACACGTTTTATTTTGTTACTATTGACACAAATGATGTAACTTTTTATATATATATAATTGATTTTATTAAAATCTTTTAAATGAAATTGTATTTATTGAGTGTTGACGTGTTTATATTGTTTTAATAAAAACGCCAAAGAGGCAATACAGTAGTTCTAGTCTAAGTCAAAAGTAACAAAAGTCATAGTCAAAAGTAAAAACACCCGCAAGTCGAAACTCAAAAGTGGCCCTCCAAACATAGTAACTTGATGCTCAAAGGAATACTAAGTAGAAAGTGTAGTTGAAACGGAGGAGCGTTTTGAAACAACACATGAACACTTACGTAAGTTTTTTTCAGCGTAAAAGTTTTTGACAGCCTACCGCCAATAGGTCAACATAGTTGTCCCTTTTGCGGTTCGGTGTAAGGTACTGTAGCACTTACGACATGTATTCATCATCCCTTACTGCAATAGCTGCAGATTAGAACATGTAATTGTGGTACTAGGTTAATTGTTAAAGATCTAGTTCAGATACATGTATTTATATTTAAATGATTCATACACAGTCTGTAGTCAGTACCAACTTCCTTAACAAATGAAGTATCCACTTATATTCAACTTATATTCAAGATTTTAAAATTGCCATAGCATTTATAGGATTTATAGATTTAGATTTAATATTTATTATTTTATTGTACAAGTTACACATACATACTAAGATATCCGTAAAGTTGGTTTGCAGTTCGCGGTTCGCAGTTCGCGATTCGAAATGGCAAATAGTCTTCGTTTGTACGGCTAATTGGGAATGAGAAGTAGTTTGTATTTCGTTATTCGATTAGGAAACTCATGTTAGGTTTGCAGTTCCCAAAGTTGCCTGCAGTTCTCAAATTGAATCGCGAACTGCATACTGCGAACTGGTTTGCAGTGCACAACCGAACTTGCAAATTGTCTGCAGGTCGCAGTTAGAATCACGAACTGGCATCTAGTCTGAAGTTCACAGTTCGCAATTCAAATCTCGAACTGGCAACTACTCTCCAGTAAGCAATTCGCAATACGAATCACGAACTGCGAACTTGCAACTAATGTGTATTCAAACATCATATTGAGAACTAGTCGACAGTTCGCAATTCGCAATAAGAAACTAGTCTCTATTCAAACATCATACTGGGAACTGGAAAGTAGTCAACAGTTCTAAATTCGCTATTCGAATCGCAAACTGGTGACTGGTTTGCATTTCTACAGCAATATACGCAATTCGAATCGCGAACTGCAAACTGGCAACTAGTCTGTAGCTCGCACTGCGAACATGTTTGCAGTTCACAATTCGAATCGCGAACTGGCAACTAATCTTCATTTGAACGGGTTATTGGGAATGAGAAGTAGTTTGTATTTCGTTATTCGATTAGGAAACTCATGTTAGGTTTGCAGTTCCCAAAGTTGCCTGCAGTTCTCAACTTGAATCGCGAACTGCATACTGCGAACTGGTTTGCAGTGCACAATGCGAACTTGCAACTTGTCTGCAGGTCGCAGTTCGAATCGCGAACCTCGAACTGGCAACTAGTCTGCAGTTCGCAGTTCGCAATTAGAATCGCGAACTGGCATCTAGTCTGAAGTTCACAGTTCGCAATTCAAATTAACGAACTTGCAACTACTCTCCAGTTCGCAATTCGCAATACGAATCACGAACTGCGAACTTGCAACTAATATGTATTCAAACATCATATTGAGAACTAGTCGAAAGTTCGCAATAAGAAACTAGTCTCTATCCAAACATCATACTGAGAACTGGGAAGTAGTCAACAGTTCTAAATTCGCTATTCGAATCGCAAACTGCGAACTGCAGACTAGTTGCCAAACCAACTTTACGGATATCATACTAAGTATGTATAAAGCCATGCAATATATGTATGACTATAACAAATTGATCGGGCCACGAGTTACCACATCAGAAAAGACCCTCTCTAAATGACGTCAGAATTTAAGTAAACGACAAAGACATTATTTGTATTACACAACGCAAGCATAAATGTTGTAACAGCATGCAAAATTTGCAAAAATCTCGAGAGGTCTTTATAAACAACGAAGTGACAGGGAAGTTCATGTAAATATTCATACAAATCAACACATTCTACATCTCGACATCAAGCGTATCATTGTATTATTATAGCAGAACTAATACACTAGTAGTATTTAAATCAGGTCAAAAAAGCACACGAAGACACTTGAAATGGGTCAGTTTGAAGGATAAGACTTGACGTGTCATCTCATACATTTCAGCAAAATCCCCTTTATGTACTTTCTAAACTGTGGGTTAAAGAAACAATAAACTATAGGATTGGAAACACTGTTAACATAAACTAGTTTTAGTGCAAACTGAATGCCAACGGTCAGTTCAAACTCAACTCCTGACTTCAGCACGAGTCTCATGATAATTTTGATCACAAAAAACGGGATGAAACATAACACGAACAGAAGAGAAACGGTAAGCATCATAAATGTCAGATTTCTTTCTGAAGCGCTCCTCGCGGCAATCTTCCGTCCACGTTTCCGTTTCCGCTTCTTGGCGTTCATTTTGGTAACAGTTCTTCTGAGACTATCGTTTGAAATCACTCCAGCGTCAGTAATCGTTGGTGCATTCTGTGAATGAAAATCAGTGGTGAAGTCGGCGGACGTCTGTAAATGTGTGAGCCCGTAAGCGACGCTCTCCGACACGTAAGACAGGCCTTTAGAGTCGTAAACACCGCAGCTTATCTCGGATACCTCTTTAGTACTGGTATTTCCGGTAGGGCTCGTGCCAACTTTTGCATGTGATGCGGACTGTTTCTTTTTATTCTTCAGTTTGATCAAAGAACAAATAATGCACGAGTACGTCACAATTACTGTAACCAAGCACACAATCACAAACAAAAAGTCAATAAAATGGAATATAGAAACACTGATTTTATAACCAGGATCATCCCGGGTAGTGCAATACCGTCCTGAAACTGTCTCGTTCGTTTTGGACACGTTAACATGAACTTCGGTATTAGTGAAGTTGACAAAGTTTCGTACAGATATGAAAAAAGAAACAATTACTATAGCAACAATAGAACACCTCGTAAATTTTACTGTCATCTGTTTTGCAAATGGTTTACATATTTTTCTGTACCTATCCAGCGCTATCAACCATAGTATGAAACAAGAACAGGCAATTGTCCACAATCCGAAAAAGTGTGTCAGCTTACATGGAATACTATGGTTATACTTTATGTTGACAACCATCTCTATAATGTTAGGAATGATCATTAAGCACACCAGCAGGTCTGCTGTGGCAAGACACGTAATCTGTATTGTAGAGGGGCATCGTCTGGGTTTTGAAGCGTAGAATATTATGGTCAGTATGTTGCCAATTATTCCCACGATGCCAACGACTGCCATACACAGAATTACTGGCAGTAGATGCATGAAAATTTCGTGCTGTGCACGGTCAAGTAACGTTGGCTCCTCTCGTACAGTCATCTGCAAAAATATGAAGGTATTTGTTAAACATCAAACTGACAAAGATGTTATTAGCTCGTATCTAACGCTCAACAGTTCAGTTGCGTATAGATCGACAATGTTCAGTGAGTCGTGTTTGTATTGTAGCGATACATACAGCGAAGAACGTGTAACGATGTCTCATTTACTGTATTTATTTCATAAAAACACTCTACTGCCCCACCACATATATTAGTACGTAACAACAACAGTAATACTAGTAGCATAAAATTAAGATTAAATAAAATACTAACAGTAAGAATACCTACTAAGCATAAAACCTTCAATTTTATTCTTAACAAATGTACATTCACCTAACCCTGACTACTTTACGTGTCAGCGTAGACACTGGTTACTCTGCAAGTACATTTGCGTCGATCACAGGGCTCTAGTTACTGTCTCTATTCATTGCTGGTCATTGCTATGCAGGTATTCTATGTCTCAAGTCAGTCAATAGTCACAATCCGTGTTGATTGCTGATTATGATCTGCACTCAACATGTCACGGATCATTATCTGCGCTGGACATGGATGATCAATGTTTGAGATATGCGCCTGTCTCTAGTCACGGTCTGCGCTGACCAATGGTCGCGATGTAAGCCTGTTTCTAGTCACGGACTGCGCTGATGAATGATCGAGATAAGCGCCTGTCTGTAGTCACGGTATGCGCTGACCAATGGTCGCGATGTAAGCCTGTTTCTAGTCACGGACCTTGCTGATCAATGGTCGCGATCTGCGCCTGTCTTTAGTCACGGTCTGCGCTGATCAATGTCCGATATCTTATCCTGTCTCTAGTCACGGACTGCGCTGATCATTGATGGAAATCTGCGCCTGTCTCTGGTCACGGTATGTGATGATCAATTACCCATATATTATCCTGTCTCTTGTCACGGACTGCGCTGATTAATGATCGAGATCTGCGCCTGTTTTGAGTAATGGTTTGCTCTGATCAATGTTTGCGATACGGCCTGTCTCTAGTCACTGTCTGCGCTGATCAATGATTGCAATCTGTGCATGTTTCTAGTCACGGTCTGCGCTGATCAATGTGTATGTGCTGATTAATGATTGCACCATGCGCCTGTCTCTAGTCACGGACCGTGCTGATCAATCGTCGTGATCTGCGTCTGTCTCAAGTCACGGACCGTGCTGATCAATGGTCGTGATCTAAGTCTGTCTCTAGTCACGGACTGTGCTGATCAATGATCGAGATCTGATCCTGTCTCTAGTCACGGACCGTGCTGATCAATGGTCGTGATCTAAGTCTGTCTCTAGTCACGGTCTGCGCTGGTCAATGGTCGAGATCTTATCCTGTCTCTTGTCACGGTCTGCGCTGATCAATGGTCGTGATCTAAGTCTGTCTCTAGTCACGGTTTTCGCTGATCAATGGTCGCGATCCACGTCTGTCACTTGTCACGGTCTGTCCTGGGCACAATCAGCCGCAAAAAGTCATAATATTTTACTTCGAAATATCTTGAAATTAAATGCATAGAAATGTACCTGAAATAAGTATATCACTTTTTCACAGAATACGTTCGGAACAGATTTAAAAACGTTTACAAATTAATTGTCCGTCCGAGTGCTATTAAGACTATCACTAGTATAAAACTGCCTGTCGTATTTTGACATGCTCATAACTCATGTTAGAAAGAATTAATTTCCTTGTTTGTATATTGTATTGCTGTTGATAAAAGAAACTTTTTTTAAAAACGCCAACAATTTTTTCCTTCTTTTTAAACCACGCGTCCATAAGTATAACTGAAATTAAAGCTTTTCTTCCTGGAACAAAAACTGAAACACCGTACGTGCATAACATCATCAACAGAAAAAAAGCCAATCATTCGTTGATGGTAGATGAATTGGGTATCCCTTTTTAGGGAACTGCTGAGCGTGGATACTTTTTGTTGGTGTTTCCGTTTCCGGGCCGTTTATTTTCGTAACTGTTGTTAAATAATAGTGCCGGCGATGACTGTACGATGTCTATAGCGGAGGCTGTATGGGTAGGACATCCTGAACAACTCCACTGAGAGCGATTTACTGGACATGTGGTCTCCAGTACGACAGAGGTTTGATTCCCTTACAAGCATACTGTCATGTTGATTCCACTAGAGCTTAAACATATACACATATAAAATGGCTGAGAGCTCCAGCTTATCCAAATCAGTAAGGCATCCCACCCTGTCCATTTTTTTGTAGATACTGCTGGTTTGTGGTACTTTTTGACAGAACCTTAGCCTTTTATGTAAACGAACATATTTCCTTTCTAAATGAACATGATTCATGAATTTCAATGGAGACAAAGAGCTTATTCTATGAAGAAAAATTCAAATTTCGTCTTCCTACAGTTCTTTCCACAAGGAAGAATGCTATCGCAAACCATTTTTACTATTTATTTAAAAATGAGATATCTCTCTTATTTCAAAGAGATATCTTTCGTTTTAATAGTGATATCTCTTTCACGCTTCGAGAAATTTTTATCGCTGGTACACTGCGAAATAATTCAATTCTGCAAAGACAAAGCTAAACAAATATTCCGGCGAGTGCAGTTGTAATTTATGTCTCGTGTTATTTTACGTGTTTTTATTAGATCAATTATCTTGTTTTATCTTTAAACATACATACCAAGCAAACAGTAAATAATTCTTCCAAACACTCAATATCTTTTTCCTCCTTCAAAGTGGAAACAACTTCATATACCAAAACTCATTTCTTTTGAGTGCTGAATTTCACGACTATAAGCCCCAATGCTACATTTAATCAAAGTACTAATTGTACTAAAAGGCGGTCGTATTTCAAGTTAAAGTGAGCTTTAAAGGGAAACACTTTTTAAAGCGGAGGTAATGTAAGGCTTATGTCTTAACTTTTAGAATACTTAATCCAGTCATTGTCAATAATCTACAAATTCAATTCTTTACGTGATAGGCTGACTTTTTTCCAATTTAACACATAATTTAACCACAAAAATATGAAATTCTACTATCGTGAAAATTGCTTTTTATGGATTTCAGCTACTCCGGTAAGACAATGCCTATATATATATCGAGGCAGTATGCAGTTGTCTTGCCTTTTTACACAACACTCGACTCCGCAACTATCAAACTTTCAAAACCATTACCCAAACACGGTAATCACAAATGTAGTACATGTTTAGCATGATCTCTGTGTGACTCGATAAAAATACCAGTATTTTCCCTATCATTTTTTGCATAATTGCATAAGTTTGTTACCTGTGTTAAACTCGTACACTTTTAAAACATGTTTTGTACAATGCCTGCACTATTTTCTAGAACCTTAGATCAAAAACAAATATACATAAATACTTACAAACTTTTTAGGGAACTTTTAAATAATGCTACTATTTCTATGTAGGGGTGGGGCAACAAAAAACGATATACCTGTTTTAATTAAGCGGTGAAATGTCTTAAAATTTTGCATACTAGTCAGTTAACAGATGTAGATTATGAAATTGCACAGTTTTTCACGCAGCCCAAGATAGTTTCTATGCAAGGTATATCACGCTGACGTCCGTTTGCGATGTCAATAGTGTTAGAATAAATGTTCTGCCATGCATGAATGCCTAGCAAGAACAGCACCATGAGACCATTCTAAAACCGGTTACAGAAGAGGGACTTAAATCGATCACTTTCGCACTGCCAACAGTACATAACCGTGCATTACATTAAGCAGCACGAAAGTAAAACATATAATATCATACATTTTTACAACGCCACGTGATGATTCATGATCAGAGAAATTCGATCACCTGTCCAAATGATTTTTATATTGCTAAAAACAAACATTTGAATAACTGAATAATCGTCTATTTTAGAAAACGAAGTCATCATTTACATGAAAATGTTGAGATACTTAAATTAAAATAACAAAATACTTTTTTTATGATTATTTGAACAAGTTATTTTCGAAACGTAAATATGGCACGAAAAAAACCTACAAAGTTAACTTGATTGTACATGTGTTCTCTATCATTTATCCTGTTGCATTCTTACCTTAATTGTTTCTCATGCGTTTATTTCCTTGTATCTAAACTGTATCGGATGTGGCCTTAAGTATGCCTACTTACCAGAAACTACATCCAAGTCAGCTTCGTATATATCTGAAACTTGACCAAAAGTACATCAGCGTACAAGCACAGTTTAATTAAACAGCATTCAGATAAACACTTACAAAACCGATTATTTCAGTCGTATTTTAGAGTATAATTGTCTACCATGGTCGTGACGTATAATTTTAAACTTGTACATGTATTTTCAATTTACCAAAATTCGTTTCTCTTTCAAAGTTTATTTTTCTTCGGGTTTAACGCCTGTTCCACCCGTAATGAGCAAATGAAATGTAAATGAAAACAAGGGTGCTTAACTGTCACAAAATTCGCCCGTCAGAGAGTTTGGCTGGTTATCTAACTTGGTATAGACTTTATGCCCACAAATATGTTTACCAAGTTCAGTGAAGATCGGGTGAGAACTGTACGACTTAGAGAGCAGATAAGGCTAATTTGGCCAATTTTGGATAATTCAAGGGCCAATATCCATAAGTGCCTAAGACGATTTTGCTGCTTATCAAAACTGGCCATCTAATTGCCAACAAATATCTTCACCAAGTTTGGTGAAGATCAGATGAAATTTGTTTGACTAAGAGAGCGGACAAGACTAATTGGACCAATTTTGGATAATTCAAGGGCCATAATTCAAGGGTGTATCAGTCAATTTTGCTGGTTATCGAACTTGGCCTAGACATTTTGCCCACAAACATGTTCCCTACAGCAAGTTTGAGGAAGATCAGATGAAAACTGTTTGACTTAGAGCGGACAAAGTGAGGACGCCGCCCGCCAGCCCGCCCGCCGCAGGTGTTCCCATAATACGTCCGTAAAAATGAAACTAAAGAGGCTAATCCAAATTGAAATTCCGAATTCAGCGTAATCATAACATGTATCCGCTGGGCGGGGAAGTGGGGTTCAGACGCACAGTTATACAGACAATGAGCAGTCTATACTGCCGTCTCCTGATTGGTCAAATGAGCAAAAAGTGGGGCTTGATACTTTAGTTAATCAGACGTCAAAAAATTTAGTCTAACCTCTGCGTAAAAGTAAAATGCATCAACTATACAGGCCCAGCGGATGCATGTTATGATAACGCTGAATTCGGAATTTCACTCGGCCATTTCCGGTTCTCTGGTTTGGATAATGTTTGGCTGTGTCTTGTATTATAATACTATGCTATCGTATGTTACTATAATATAAAATGCTTTAGTCATAGTACCAGTCTCTCAAATTAGCACTTGAAACAGTTAAAGAACATATTACCAGTGTCTCAAATTAGTACTTGAAACAGTTAAAGAACATAGTACCAGTCTCTCAAATTAGCACTTGAAACAGTTAAAGAGCATAGTACCAGTCTCTCAAATTAGCACTTGAAACAGTTAAAGAACATAGTACCAGTCTCTCAAATTAGCACTTGAAACAGTTAAAGAACATAGTACCAGTCTCTCAAATTAGCACCTGAAACCGTTAAAGAACATATTTTTGATATACCGTCTGAACTGCGGATTGAAGAAACAGTATATAATGGGATTGAAAACACTGTTAAAATAAACCAGTCTTAAAGCAAACTGTATGCCAACTGACAGTTCAAACTCCTCACCGTACTTTAGTACCAGTCGCATTATTATCTTAACAACAAAATATGGAAAGAAACACAAGATGAAGAGAAAAGAGACAGCGAACATCATGAAAGTAAGATTCCTCTCGGAAGGACTGCGCGCGGGCATATTATCAGACTGTGTCCTCTTCTGTATTCCAGTAACAGTTATTCCACTAGTATTTTGATGATTATTAGCAATTCCGTCACTTACTGTCGAAACAAACTGAAAGCGGCACAGATCTGTAACTGTTGGCCTAGAGCTTGAAGACTCGAGATCAGTTTCCGTATGTGTTTCCTCTAAATGATTACAGTCGAAGGTCTCGCTACCAGGCGTGTTATACTTATTGCAACGATCATGCATTTCCGTGATTGCTTCCGAATCTTCTGGTTCACCAACCTTCCGTACACAAGGGTTCGGGTCTATCCGTACTGACGGACATTCTCTTTTATTGCTACGATTAAGGTTGAATAGTGCACAAATAATCCTTGAGTAGCACACAATTGTTGTTGCTAAAACCATCAGCAGAAGTAAAAAGTCAATTATATGAAATAAATAGACGCTGATTTTATACCCCGAGTCGTCCCTTGTGGTACAATATAGACCCCTGACCGTACTGTTGCTGCCCGGAACCGAAACATTTACTCTGTTAATGTCAAAATTTGCGAAATTTCTCACAGACAAGAAGAATGAAAATACTACAATTCCCACAAAGCAGTACGTCGTTGCTTTCACGTTCATCTGCTTTGCAAGTGGCTTACATATTCTTCTATGTCTGTTCAACGCTATCATCCACAGCATCAGGCATGAGCTCGAAATTGTCCACATTCCAAAGAATTTTGTCAACTTGCAGAGGAACTTTTGATTATGTCTCACATTAACAATTGTTTCTATAACATGTGGAATTATCATACAAGAAACTAACAAGTCAACTGTGGCAAGATATGCTATCTGCATTGTAAACGGAGAGCGCTTGTACTTTGAGGCGTAGAAGATGATGGTCAAAACATTTCCAAGAATCCCGATGAATGCGGAAATTGCCAAGAACAGAATGACAGGCAATAAATGCACGACAATTTCGTGCTGCGCTTGTTCAAGCAGAGTATCGTTTTCATAATCGTATAAATCCATCTGTAAAACATAAAAGAAAAGTTAAGGCACACTATATAAATCTCCATTGACACTGTATTGCTTAACATTACCAAATTTGAGCAAGTAAATGTTTTGCATATAGCATTTGTTCATGGAAAGATTTACTCCAAACCAGGTTTCACTGTGGATGTTTATTGCACAGATGCATGGGGTATGGACTCGCCACCCAACCCAATACTTGTCCCATGTTGTACGGAACATATATAAATACAAAATTTGAAACGCATTAGTGTAAATAAGGAATAACTCACCCGGTTTTTCTAAATCAAATCCCACTCCAAACTGATGCAGTTAGATTAGATACGGTTTGATTTCGATAATTTCGAGAAAAACACTTCTGTTACTTCTGCACAAACCACATCAACGTTTTAAAAATAGGTTTCCCGCATCGCAGTATTCAAATAGCATGCGCGGGGTACCATTGAGTTTACAGTGCGGATTTCGTATTGTACGAGTACTATAGCTAGCAATTTGAAACTTCAATAATTGTTAGCGTTTCCAGCCGTAAAATAATAATTAACTGAAAAATGACATGATGGGGCGATCAAAACATGTATGCGTCTGTGTACGTTTTCAATAGAAAACTGTCATAACTATATACATTTGTATGTATAAGCTAATAGTCAACCCTCAAAGACGCATACTTGGCTGTGCCGTCCAACTTATATTTAACGACTGGTACCTTTATTACAAGATCGTATAACAGCATAGCCGGGTGCCTATAGTTTACTATTTTTAGAAAATGACATAAACACTATCCCTGAGATGTGATAGAAGGAATACATGTAAAGTTGTTTCAAATATGTTCCGTACAACATGGGACAAGTATATTGGGTTGGGTGGCGAGTCCATATACCACGCATCTGTGTTATGTGTGATCGCTGATTTTTGCCATGTCGTGTTTTTCGACTTTTCGATTTGACGTGGCGAAAAAGTCGAAAACACAACAGATTAACGATGAAAACACGACAAAGGGCGGAAACACGACGCATTTTAGCGCCGAGATGTCGGTTTGGCGGATATTAATACCCCGTGTAGCTATTTTGTCGTGATTTCGACATTTCCATTTGGTGGGATGAAAACTCAAAAAACACGACAGATTAAAGACGAAAACTTGTACTTTGTTAAAATTAGCATGTGAGGTGAAATGGATAATGTCGGCATGAACGAGAGTTGCACAAATTTTTTAAGTCGCCAGGTCACAAATTGCCAGTAAAACATGAATAAACTTGGTTACTTACAGTCATTTAGACATGCAACCGTAATGCAATCCATATGAAGACGAAATTGAACTAGAACTGTTATATTTATCTTTATGTAGTAAGATATATAAGTGTTAAGTGCGGCCGGTAGCTGATTATAGTTGGTCAGTTAATTAAGATTCGAACAGGAAAACGATAATTATCAATTGTGCGTCATAACATATTTATTATTAAAGACAGGGGATACTCGCCAATCCTGCGAACTGTGCAAACTTTCCGGCCTGGGTAGTACATGATGGTAGGTCGTCAACCATCAGATAGACTAACATCCAGAAGCTCGTCCGAGTGACTACTAGTAAACTATACCTTACTGACTTGGTGAAAAAAATATAATTTGTTCTCACACCTTGGGTATCGTCAAGAAACGTGTTTCTGCTTTTTTATTTTAAGTAAATAAACGTTAATTGAAGGAAGAAAGACAGCTGGAGATTGGCGAATGTAACACAATAATTACCTTTTTGTCTTGACATTTCAAGACAGAGACCGGAAGTCCGCACTGGCTCGTTGTAACTGAGTAAAAGAAAAGTTCATTTTTCCGTTTGTTAAATAAATAAATAAATAAATGAAGAAGAACGACAGAAACGTGTACTGAAACCAAAGGATAGCTCTTCAGCCACATATTCAGGTGTATTCAAATCGAGTCACACATATATTTCTATAATCACAATGGTAGCGCGTTCGCTTCAGGATCGAAGGTCCTCGGGTTCGATCCCTACCATCACCATGTCCGTAGTGTCCTTAGGCAAGGTACAAATATTTCCGCATTGCCTCTCTCTCTCTCTTCGAGGTTGATTCCATCTGGAATGAGTCTCGAGAGCGATAGATATAAGTTGAAAGAACTTGTTTCGCAATCGAGAATAAATAAATCAGTATACGAGGATTGTTCAAATATGAATGCATGTAGAACGTTATCTCGCTCAATAATGCGAAAATCAGGAGGAAATCAAGATTATTGGGTAGATAAACAAGTTAGCTTTACATTGATACCACACCCATTAAAATCCGTTCACTTTAGCTGTGTCTTTCGCTTGCTAAACATTACCTACTTGTGTGTATACTAATACAAAAATGGTTGGAAGAAGGTCAGCGTACGCCGTTGAAATACGGTCCTATATTAAGAATCGTTGTGTTCTTGGCATAGGGTGTAAAGACATTTTTGATGAAATATGTTCTGTTTATGGGCATAATGAAATGTCTTTTTCGACAGTTATTCGTTGGTTTAAGAAATTCAAATGTGGGTTAGTTTCAACAGAAGATGCACCACATGGCCGTCGGCCGAAAACAGCAACGTCTGCCAAGATGGTTGCTAGAGTGAAAGAAATAGTTGCTACTGATGCAAGATACACCGCTAGGCAAATAGCTAGTATGGTTGGCATCTCATTAGGAGCAGCTCATGCAATTCTGAAACGTAATTTGAAAATGAGAAAGATCTGTGCTAGATGGATTCCCCATCTGTTGACAGATGAGCAGAAAAAGGCACGCGTGCAATGCGCGAAAATTTTGCTTAAACAGTTTCCAAATTACAATGCACGGTCTTTCGCAAATGTCACTGGTGACGAGACATGGGTTCACTTGTTTTAGCCCAAACGAAAGATTCAGAACAAAATATGGGCAACAAAGTAAGGCCGTGCATTGCAAAGCGGACCATGAGTGTCAAGAAGGTAATGTATGCCATATTCTTCACATATCATTGCTACATGACAATGCGTCATCGCACAAGGCGTCTATTGTACAATACTTTCTGAAGCAGGAAAAGGTTGTTGTTGTGTTCCCTCACCCTCCGTATTCGCCTGACCTTGCCCCGTGTGACTTCTTTTTGTTCCGAAGGCTCAACAATACCTTTCTGGTCGAAATTTGTCCAGCGCAAACACCTCGGTTCTGCAATATTCCACAGTCTTCATAGTATACATAGAAAAGACAATAAAAATGCCTTCAAGGATTGGATTAGAAGACTGAAACTTTGCATATCTGTTGGAGGTGAATACTTCGAGGGGACAAAATAAAATTTTCATTGAAATCTATCAAGGATACATTTTTATGTGCTTAGATGCATTCATATTTGAACATTCTTCGTAAACTAAACTAAACTATAATCATGGAATTTTGCAAAATATGGATGAAATATTAAAAAAACTACTGATATGTTCTCTTGTCTTCTTCATAGTTACTAAAAGTGACAGCAGTATGCTACTGAACAATGTACATGTATAAGTGTTTGTAAATTTTATTGTTCTATTGTATTTATAGTAATAATGTTAAACACAAGGAACATTATGTTTGATCTAATTTAAAGTGAAAAAGGAAACTTAACCGGAAGTGATTCATGGTACATAGACCTACATCTCTGATCAGGCACTTGCACTTTCTCCAACTATCAAGTTAGGTAACTGTTCACTCTATAAAGTGGTGTGTATGAACTTGTTTTGCACTCGAGAATTAATGAATTGGAGAATCTAGTACGGTTACGGTATGGCTGGATAAACATGACTGAAATATTGAGTTAATTTTCAAACTAAATAAAACCTCTACATAAGGCCGCGTACAATATTTGCTGTTTAAAACTACTCGCCAGTCTATATTTTGGTTAAAAAGGGGCATTTTAAAACGAAACATCAAACAGAAAGGTTCCCGTATAAAATATTGTGTAGTATTTTTGATATTTGAAAATTATAAAGGGTTGCGAACGTTTTTGAAATTCCCGAATATAACATATAGTGTTGCAAGCTCACCAATATTTTCAACAGATTTTCTCAGTTTGCTTTAATTATGTAGATATTTACTGATGTTGCAACATGTTTTCACCGAAAACTTTTAATTGATCGGTGTACTTATTTAGCGAGAAACATTCAAGTTCCTATACTACTATGTATATAGGGAATTTCTTCAAACTGTGTATGTTGACCGAGAATCAAATCTAACCTAATGAAAATATGGAAACATTAAACCCCCGTTTACACTGTTCTATATTATTCACTAGAACAAAAAAGCATGTAGCATTTTTTTCATAATATTTTTTTATTTTTTTTTATTTTTTTTTTTTTTTTTTAAATATAAAAAAAAAATTTTAATTTTTTTTTTATTATTAAAAAAAAAAAAAAAAAAATCTACCAAGAAATATGAAACAAAAGTGTACTTGCACACAGCACTTTATCTCCATGTGCTGAACATTTGTGGCAACTCATTTTAAAATCCTTCAAACATGAACATGTGCATATATACTAGAACAGCTGATTCTAAAACCTCTGACCTGTCTAAGTGTTACATTGACCTTCACGGTAAAGACGCAGGACTTGTGCATGACAGGTAATCTCCATGTGCACAACAATGGTGCCATGTAATCTTAAAATCAGTCCATCCATGACAGAGTTATACATGTTTCTATGACCTTTGACTCTAAAGTGTGAACTTGACCTCTGAAATACGGACGCAGATCTAGGTCCGCCTCTGTGGTCGAGTGGCTTGAAATCACTGTAACTTCTCATAGATTAAGTATCGTGTGGTTGGTTCCTTCTAACGATCATGTCTCTTTATGTGAGAAAGTTGGCAGATTCTTATTGAGGACATGTGTCTAGTACTAGTTCGTGTTAGGTGAACTGACCGCTTGTTAAAATGACCAAAAAGACGGTTGGGGCGAGCGTTAAACTCCTATAACAACAGCAACAACAACAACGTGTGTCTTGCACGCGGTTTTCGTGTGCTATACATTTGGGCCATATGATTTGAAAAACCCTTCATGCATGACAAAGTCATACCCCATACACAAATGTGTGCATATATACAGGATTTCGTTACTTTAAAACTCAAAGTGTGACCATGACAATTGAGGTTAGTACGTGGGTCTTGCTCTATCACTGCATGACTTAGTTACAGTCCGAACAAGAACGTGTGCATATATACAGGATTCCCTTAAGTATGATCTTGACATTGAAGGTAGAGACGTGGGTCTTGCACGAGACACGTGATCTTCTTGCGTTAAACATTTGAAAATCCCTTCACACATAATAAAGTTACAGCCCGGGCACGAATGTGTGCATATATACAGAAAATTAATCTTTTTATGCCAGCTCTGCGACACAAATACAAAATATTCTGTTAAACAAGTCTTTTCACATAGACTGTTTATGTACATGTTAAATCCCGCAAAATCGAGGGTCTTTGTTCCAGATATAATGCGTATCCTTAGCAAATATGGTCTAAAAACATTTATACAAGAGTTCATGAAACGTGGGCAGTTTCCGGTGCAATCAACATGGAAAAGGACTGTCAAAGGTGCCATATATCAAAAAGTAGAACATGACTGGAACGCACGGGCGTTAAATGATGAAGGGTTAATGAACTTTCATATGATCCATTCAAAATACGAACCATGCGCTCTCTGGTATTTTTCGCAACAATTCCTAGGCCTTAAAAATCAGTGCCGTTCAACATTTAAGCTTTTATGTATTTTCTGTGGAAGAAAATATAATAGTGTATGCTCAGAGTGTAATCTGGTAATACAAAACAAAGCGCCTCATGTTGTATTCTTCTGTCCGTCAAACGAATACCAACGTCTGCAAATGTGGTCTCACCTTTATGACATTATGGGAAAGGTTAGGTTCGAACAACTTAGTTCCGAAACACCTGATAAACAGTTGCTAGAAATGTTACGTGGGTTTGTGTTTCTTGACTTAACTGATGCTGAAAGAATATCATGTTTCACTGTATTTGTTAAAAGCGTGCATAAAATGGTGAGACTTTCGTAAACCATTTGCAGTAAAACTATATTATATATTTATTTGAGTTAATTATGAACTCAAAATATGTTCTCCATCCACTGATCCTTCGTATTCTTCTATTTCAAAAGACCCACTCACATTATTGTACAAAGTTGGCAATACATTGTCAAAATGCAAAAGTGTAACATACACTGTAACATTTTTTTTGTCAATAGTCTGATCCTTTGTATATATATGTATATATTTGTGTAATTAACTCGCTGTAAATATGTTGTGTATAAATTAAGTTGGACAGTATTAATTATTATGCACGTATTTACTATTTGTTCATATCAAAATTTATTGAATAGTAACTGTATGCTTTTCCTTGTTCACATGCTCCTCATTTTGGAGGAAATAAAGATATACTGCAGATTTCATAATACCGTGCCGTTTCAGTGTTTGCTTTACACACAGGTAGTAAATGACGTCGATGTCACATTCTGTAGTTAGCTCCGCCCAAATCGATCACTGACTACTATACTGACAGTATAAGCTAACAGATCTTCAAGCTACAACTGCGACATTATTTGATTTTTTTTATGAATCTGGTGCTTATGTATTGTTTTTGGATAAAATTGGTTTATTTTAAACCTCGAAAGTTTATTTCATAAAACAACTTGTATTCAATTTTTACAAACGAAACCGAACTGTATTGCGTGTTCTACTATCAACACGAAACGAAGATTTTATACTTTTCTGTAATAAAGTCTATATGATAAAATGTTGATGGAGAAAAATGTGTCGTCGGCTAACTCGGGCTAAGTATCTGAAACGTTTGCTGAGCTAAGAAGACACGGTTGTAAAGAGTCTCACTTATTATACGACAAACTATTTACAAACATGATTCCAAGAACTTTTTCTTTGCAGGATGTTTAGAATGAACTGTTTTAGGACTTTTATATTCTTGAATCACTGTTGAACCTGCAGAGAATATAGCACCCTTTAATCATCTTTACTTTATATTTTTTCATACGGGAAATCCTTTTCTAAAGCGTGATTACAAATGTATGATACATGTATATATAACTGTTGTTTTGTTGCATCATCGCCGATTGTATTTTACGAGAAAACAGAAATTCACCTTCGTAAAATTTATAAAAGAATGTCTAGATCATTGAGTGACCACTCTTTAAACTTCTGGTAAATTATATACATTATACATGCGCTCTGCATGTAAATATTTGTGCACAGTATATATAGCAAACTCCCGTGTACCATCTAAGATTCAGGTAAATGTATCGCTATACAAACTTGCGAAAAGTCAAATCGTATGTCGATGAAATGAACACGAACTGAAAACATCAAAACTTGGCTCGATTGTACATGTAATCGTTACCAATTAAGTGAACGAAACTACTTGTAAAACAAAGTAACTTTTCGTTTGTACTGGCGATAGGTCAACTGTAGTCCTAGAAAAAGACCTCGCTTTATTATCTTTAGTTTTCACTTTTATGATATTTTACTTTTATATTCATTGAGGAAAGTCATGCTAACAAAGATGTAAGAAATAAACACCAAAAGTTTAAAAAATACAAATCATGAAGAAACAGCATTATGTCTAGATAGTTGACTACCGGTGGAGGTTAACGCTCTACTTTTTTGTGACATGTGCGTTGTTACTTTCTTGCTTTTACAGATTTCAGAGCATCGACAGAAACATTTTAGCACTCTTGTAAGTCAAATACGTACGTGCGAAGCATGCGCGGTTGTAACAAGATATCAGTATAGCCGTATTTTATAATGCATAATATTAAAGTATTGCGACCGGATCCTTTATAGAAGAGCGAAATAGAATGTATATTTACAATATTTTTATTCTTCTACTGCGACATAATTATATTTACACTAAATTTATGTAAGTGAAATGACACTTGTACCGGATTTACACGTACATGTTGTATGCGTAATTCCCTTCTTTGATGGGACTCTAGCACACAAGCAAGATGTACGCAACCACACACTAAAAACTATTGAATGCCGTAAACATATGACCGATTTATATTTTTTCTCACTACCTTTATCTGATAGCTCTCCGTATGTGTAAAATGTAGCTCCGCCTACAGACGCTTTAGTCATTCACCACCTGTATTCATGATACGCAACAAACACTGAAACGGCGCGCTATTATGAAATCTGCAGTATATAGTCAAGGCCATACTAATTGGGTTTCAAAGGTTAGGCTTCATTTATATAGGAATGGTTTTGGTTATGTATGGGAAAACCAAGGTGTGGCAAATCAAAAGTTATTTTTATTTCAACTAGAACAAAGATTAAAAGATCAGTATTTTCAGGAGTGGTCGAACGAGTGTAATACAAACGCAAAATTAATTTCATACACAAATTTTAAATACATTTTTAAATGTGAGAGATACCTCTATTATTAAATAAAAAGAAATTTAGATTTGCTTTCGCTTCTTTACGCACATCATCACATTCGTTAATGATCGAAAAAGGGGCGTCATATCGGAATTCCTAGAGAACAGAGGTTTTGTTTTAATTGTTCTAATCAAATTGACAATGAATACCATTTTGTGCTTATTTGTCCACTCTATTGTAACCTTCAAGAAACTTATATTAAAAGAAAATTTTATGAAAATCCTACTTTAAATAAATTCAATATACTGATGTCAACAACTAATGATCAAACAATTGTACATATACCATGCTTTCAAACTAAGGTCAAGTATTCTACAAGTATAGTTATAATCTACTTTATTGATCAGTATTGTTTGGCCATTACTCTCCTGATCATGTCTTTCTTGCCTTCGTTTCGACAAGATACATGAGAAAGAAGAAATGAATGTCTATGATGTATATGGTAAATCAATAACTTTATATGCATAATTTGTAATTGTTAAAAACATGGGTATTTTTAATTTAATTGAAATTAAAAAAAGATATTATATTCATTTATTTGCATTGAACTATGTACATACTTATATTTGTAACCATTGTGTTATTATGTATAGATGTATAAAATGTTTATGTGTATAGGCTGGAGGCCTGAATCATAATAAACAATTTGTCATAGGCTTAGAGGGAAAACTTAAAAAATCTCTGAAACCACAAGGCCTAGAGCTTAGATATTTAGCAAATACCTTTGCCTAGTGGACCTCTATATAGATTGTTCAAACTATGACCGCCCTGGATTTTGTATAGGCACTTTAAAAAATCTCAAACTAATATAGCTTAGATACAAATGTATAAAGCATGTAGCATTGCCTAACTATCCTCTATCAAGATTGTTCAGATCATGACCTCTGGGTCAAAATTAATCCTGGCCGTTGGGGTCACTTATTTTACAAGACTGTGGAACCACACTTTCAAGAGCTTCGACATTTAGAGTGTAGCATTATATAGTGGACCTCTACAAAGACTGTTCAAATCTGGAGCCCCCAGTCAAAATTGACCCTTTCTGCTACTGCTGACCTTGTATTACAGCCAATGGTAGCCAGATAAGCGATATTGGGCAATCTTGGCCCTCTTGTTAGTATAAAGTAGGAGACACTACACATTTCACGGATTTATTATTTATTTCAATGAGCACATATAAATTCTAACAGGGACATCTCCATACACATAATAAACAAATGTGTGTAAATTTAAACAATTCGTCTTCCAAAAAGCAACAAGATGGTTTTTTTCTGATTTAAACTTTCAAGCTTTAGGTTGGTATTTTAGATACTATTTGTGAAGCATGTACTGTCCCATATCTCTCCATAGTTCCGACTTTAAATGCGGACATTCACAGCATCCCAAAACACTGGATAGTTACTGCTAGTCAAGCAATAATAAATTGCTGCCAAAATTTTTTTTTTCATTACAGATGTTATGATATAGATTGTTTATAATACCGGATATTTCATTACAGTTGTTACTTTTTTTAGTCACCCAACTTTCATACTATTTTCTTCACATTTTCAAAACATGTTTATTGATTTTCTGTTCTATGTAAGCAATAATTCATGCGTTCTGAGTGTAGCAAATATATAAGGTACTTTTTGCATACTTTTCTGATCTTTTTGTCAACTTTTCAGTGTTTTTGCCTAGTCATTTCAAAACCAGTGTTAGATATTAATTCAGTAAGTCAGCCAACTGGTTCTGCAATAGATCTATAACAAAACTGCCTGTACCTGTGTAATTCCCAATACTGACAAACTGAGGACTATTGTTTATCACACTATTTTAGCACACATTTGGTCAAATGAATGGAGATAAATAGTACAGCATACACTTCTAGCAAGTTTAACCAGCTTTAATAACTTCCTTATCTTAAATAAACAAGAAAGTCACATTTAAAGTTCTACAAAAATGAACTTCAAAAACAGTTATCAGCATGTTGATTATGCAGCTATTAGATTCAAATATTACTTAAATTCTTTGACTTTATGATAAACAAAATTGCTAGATTTGAAAAGAAAATGACAGCCAGAGATAGTTGGCAAGTTAAGTGAGGGAGATTGAAGTCAGAAAATAGCCAAAGAGTGAAGACTGTTGTGTACATGCACAAACTATGAAGTTATTAGCACTACTAGTATATTCTTTTCTTGAGAAAATTAACAGGATAACAGTCAACTGAAAGACGTTCAAATTGCCACAATTCAAAATGGCAAAAATTACATTAGAATCAAACAACAGACAGCATGTCTAAACGCATGCATACTTGGCTTACTACACCGTTTCATTACGATCTTATCAACCCTGTGTAATTCAATATCAAAAACTAACCAACTGCTGTATGTACAATGAATTGCTGCTAGGCAAGTAATCAAAGAATACAACCCTGATAATTCTTCAAAAATTTCATCTAAACAACTTGATTTGTAGTATATATATACAACATATCTTCAATCAGAGTGTGACACACTGTCAAACAGTACAAGTGTATGGAAGCTGCACAGTGACACAATTCCAGACTGCTGACTTGTGCCTCATTAATAAAATCATGTGGTAGATTGCAAAACTCGGGGTACATGTTTCATGTGTACAACTACACAATACGATTACCAGTGACGGATAAATGATGTTGCTAGCATAGGAACAGATATTTTTATTTTCTATTATGCTTTCCAATAGTTTAAATTTTATAAAGTAGAGCCGGCACTTTAGAGTTAAGACTACCCTGTAACATCTGTTACTCAAACAACATTCTACCTATGACTACGCTCTATCTGGTATATTACTGCCAATGCACATAAGTGATGAGAGACATAAAGGTTATAAACATGAACAGTACCGGTAAGTCAAATTATATTTCTCAACAGACATTGGTAATACTTACAGTAACCTTACTCTCATAGCACATTTTAAATTACAGAATCAATTTATTCATTTGGAATACTTAACAACTGATTTCAACAAACTGAATGCATTACTGAAACATGTAAATGATGTCAAAATCAATGCACAAAACTCTCCACACAAACACCGTAGCAGCCAATTGTCTCAATTCTGATACATACATCTTCAGAGTAAACATAACAAGAGCTGTCAGTAGGACAGCGCGCTCGACTTTTTTAGTGCTTGCCAATAAAACAAAACTTTGACAGTTAAGGGCACACAAGACTTTAACTACTTTAACTAAGAATTTCTAAGTACAAATCAAGAAACATTTTCACAGAGTTATATTCTCTTGCTTACAGATAGGTCTCATGATGGTTCATAAGTACTCTAACTTTCAAAGTAATATCTCAAATGGTTAAGTCAACAAGTGGACCCGAGTTTCTAAGTCAAAGGGCCATAATTCATATAAAATCCTTGACAGAATTACCTTCTCCTGCCCATGTTTTGGAATCATGATGGTAAACAAGTATTCCAACTTTCAAAGTAATATCTCGAACAGTTTAGTCAAAAAGTGGACTGGTACGAAAAACTTAACCAAAATTCTAAGTTGATAAAGGGCCTTAATTTTTAAAACAAACCCTGACAGAGTTACCTTCTCTTGCCTACAGATGGGGGTAATGATGTAAACAAGCATTCAAAGTTTCAAAGCAATATCTCAAAGGGTTAAGGCAATAAGTGGATTTTACCCATATTCAATGTATTTTCTTAGTAAAAAAAGGGGCATAATTCTGTCAAAAATCTTGACAGAAATGTGTACTCTTGTCTGTTGATGAAGGTCATGATGGTAAACAAGTATGGTTAGTTTCAAAGCAATACCTCCAATGGTTTTGAAATAAAGTGAGGTGGTACGAAAAACTTAACCAAGCTCAATACACTTTCTAAGTCAAAAAAGGGCCATAATTCTGTCAAAAATCTTGACAGAGTTATGTACTCTTGTCTGTAGATGGAGGTTATGATGGTAAACAAGTATGGTAAGTTTCAAAGCCATAACTCTAATACTTTTGAAATAAAGTGGGGTGGTACGAAAAACTTAACCAAGGTGTGACGCCAACGCCGACGCCGACGCCGGGGCGAGTAGGATAGCTCCCCTTTTCATAGAAAAGTCGAGCTAAAAATGAAGCCCAGTTTATCAGAATTAATATCCAAAACTGGCCAGAAATTAATTGATTAACATCTTTCATCAGTTCAAAAGTAAAACTGTGACACTAGGATTCTTGTTGTAGTTGTATAGCCTGGACTTCATCTACCTTCTGTTTGAAACTCTTCGCCAAGTCAATGTTCTACAAAACAAATAAACCATGGCACTATAAGACACCAAGATATGCATCAATAAACTAAACAGCATTAAACAGGGTCATCTAAATCCTTTTTTGAACTTACATCAAAAAGTTGCAGCTTAGTCTGTATCATTTATGTTTTATGCCTGGGGTAAATAAACATTGCCTAATTTTCATTAAAAAGTGAATAAGGCACATTGTAGACCAAGATATACTGCACAGTTGTGAGAAATGACAAGACCCCATTTATTGTTTGTAATGTCAGGAATACCTGTCATTTTCAATGCTTAATGACTTAATTTCTTCAGGGGCACCGGGCTGAAATATTCAGTAGTTAACTGTAAAAATTAAATGTAGCACATAAACACACAAAAAAAATTACCTTGAATTTGACAGCAAGTTGCTCCACTTTCATTTCACCTTCGGAATAATCTTGTGCAGTCCAACACCATGCCGTCTCCGATGTGTTCATAGGTGTGACTTTTATATCCGGTGTAAGCAAGTGGTTACATGCAATTTTGTGTACCTGCTCTCTCCGTAGCAACAAGCGATATTTTCCTGCACAAAATACAAGTAAGTTCTTATTACATTTATGTTTCATTTACCGTCTGTCCAGTAGGGCAGAATTATGTAAGTTTTCAAGCATGCCAAAGTAAAATCTGGTGACATTTCTTGTCACATTTAAGAGTGAGTTGTCGAACAGCTTGTCTAGCTATAATTCTGACAGTCTCTGTTATACAGTGTAGCAGATGTAATAGATCATTGTTGTTGTTGTACGAGTTACGCCCGTTCCAACCGCATTATGGTCATCTTACGAGGCAGGCAGTTTACCTTACTATGATTCCTGGGAAGAACCAGTACTAGACTCCTATCCTCCGTAAGAAACAGCCAACTTTCTCACATAAAAAAACATGGTCCGTAGTAGGGCTTGAACGCAAGACTATTGATATGTAATTTAAATAATACAATTTTTTGTATATACCATTACTAACTCCTTGCATATACTGCTACTAAATCATTATATAGAACGAATTAAACAGACTATAATACACAGCTAACATCATTAAATACTTGTTTACATCCCTCAATCTCACCTGTTTCTCTATGTTTAAGGATCTTCATCTCTCCAATACCCTTCTCCTTCCACTGACTAACATCCTTGTCATACCTGAACAGTTTGGCTCGATTGGAAAACTCCGCTATCTCATCTTCCTCACCTGAAACAAATTAAAAACCTGATCTAAAATCAGATGTACAACTTTCTTCAATAACAATGGATATGTACACAACTAAACTTACAATTAAACCTGTGTTAGTGACCATCTCTTCTAATAAGCAGTCACTTGCCTTAACCCAAACACTGCTAAATTTTTCTAAAATGGACTTGTCCATCTTTCAATTTCAGCAGTACCATTAATTATTTAAAGGGGTGTTCTGTGAAAACAAGAGGGCCAAGATGGCCCAATATCGCTCACCTAGCTACCATTGGCTATAATACAAGGTCAACAATAACACATAGGGTCAATTTTGATCTGGGGAGTCTTGAATCAATTTACATAATGCTACATTCCAAATATCTATTAAAGCTCTGGGCGTTGTGGTTTTAGGCAAAAAGAGTTTTGAAGTTTTTCCTATATAAGCCTATGTAAAATCAAGTAAACTCCCCTGTGCAGGATCAATTTTGACCTGGAGGTCATGATTTGAGCAATCTTGGTAGATGTCCACTAGGCAATGACATTTGTAACGAGTGTTTGTGAGTGATTCAATACGCTACGGAAGCTTTTTTCGTGTACAAACTAAAATTCCTACAAACAATAAAATTATTTTATGTGAAACTAGTTCTTTTAATTTTTTTTTATTGGGATTTACTGCCCTTTTCTACGTTATTTCAGTTTTGTACAGGTGGGCAGTTTATCTAACCACTGCTCATTGGACGGTACAGTACAAGACACACCTATCCTCCACAAGAAACTACCAACAGTCTCAGACAGAGTCTGGTTGCTAGTGGGGCTCTATTTCATGACCTTCAATCATTGAGATGTTTAGTGATTAAAAGTTAACAACCCTAACCACTCCATCAAAAGCATGTTTACGTACCAGTCTTTACATCTATAAGGTCAGGTAATGGAACAACTGGTTCAAAATGTTGTTCTTCTCCCTGATATACATCTTCATCTCCACTGCCGCCCTCACCAGTGGCGTTTGCTGCACCGCCTCCAAACAACTGTCTCCCGGCACCTTGCCAATGGAATGGTTTACTTGTATCTGAAAACAGAAACACTACACCTGTAAAGCCGTCTTTCAAACACTACACCTGTAAAGCCCTCTTTCAAACACTACACCTGTAAAGCCCCCTTCCAAACACTACACCTGTAAAGCCGTCTTTCAAACACTACACCTGTAAAGCCCTCTTTCAAACACTACACCTGTAAAGCCCTCTTCCAAACACTACACCTGTAAAGCCGTCTTTCAAACACTACACCTGTAAAGCCCTCTTTCAAACACTACACCTGTAAAGCCCTCTTTCAAACACTACACCTGTAAAGCCCTCTTTCAAACACTACACCTGTAAAGCCCTCTTTCAAACACTACACCTGTAAAGCCGTCTTTCAAACACTACACCTGTAAAGCCGTCTTTCAAACACTACACCTGTAAAGCCGTCTTTCAAACACTACACCTGTGAAGACCTCTTACAAACACTACACCTGTGAAGCCCTCTTTCAAACACTACACCTGTGAAGACCTCTTACAAACACTACACCTGTAAAGCCCTCTTTCAAACACTACACCTGTAAAGCCCTTTTACAAACACTACACCAATGAAGCCCTCTTACAAACACTACACCTGTGAAGCCCTCTTACAAACACTACACCTGTGAAGCCCTCTTTCAAACACTACACCTGTAAAGCCCTCTTACAAACACTACACCAATGAAGCCCTCTTACAAACACTACACCTGTGAAGCCCTCTTACAAACACTACACCTGTAAAGCCCCCTTTCAAACACTACACCTGTGAAGCCCTCTTTCACAAACTTACCCTGTAAAGCCCTCTTACAAACACTACACCTGTAAAGCCCTCTTTCAAACACTACACATGTAAAGCCCTCTTTCAAACACTACACCTGTAAAGCCCTATTTAAAACACAACACCAGTGAAGCCCTCTTATAAACACTACATCGTGAAGCCCTCTTACAAACGCTACACCAGTGAAGCCCTCTTACAAACACTACCCCTGTAAAGCCCTATTTCAAACACAACACCAGTGAAGCCCTCTTATAAACACTACATCGTGAAGCCCTCTTACAAACGCTACACCTGTGAAGCCCTCTTACAAACACTACCCCTGTAAAGCCCTATTTCAAACACAACACCGTGAAGCCCTCTTATAAACACTTCATTGTGAAGCCCTCTTTCAAACACTACACCTGTGAAGCCCTCTTTCACAAACTACCCCTGTAAAGCCCTCTTTCAAACACTACACCTGTAAAGCCTTCTTTCACAAACTTCCCCTGTAAAGTCCTATTTCAAACACTACACCTGTGAAGCCCTCTTACAAACACTACACCTGTAAAGCCCTCTTTCAAACACTACACCTGTAAAGCCCTTTTCAAACACTACACATGTAAAGCCCTCTTTCAAACACTACACCAATGAAGCCCTCTTACAAACACTACACCTGTGAAGCCCTCTTTCAAACACTACACCTGTAAAGCCCCCTTTCAAACACTACACCTGTGAAGCCCTCTTTCACAAACTTACCCTGTAAAGCCCTCTTACAAACACTACACCTGTAAAGCCCTCTTTCAAACACTACACATGTAAAGCCCTCTTTCAAACACTACACCTGTAAAGCCCTATTTAAAACACAACACCAGTGAAGCCCTCTTATAAACACTACACCTGTGAAGCCCTCTTACAAACGCTACACCAGTGAAGCCCTCTTACAAACTCTACCCCTGTAAAGCCCTATTTAAAACACAACACCAGTGAAGCCCTCTTATAAACACTACATCGTGAAGCCCTCTTACAAACGCTACACCTGTGAAGCCCTCTTACAAACACTACCCCTGTAAAGCCCTATTTCAAACACAACACCGTAAAGCCCTCTTATAAACACTTCATTGTGAAGCCCTCTAACAAACACTACACCTGTGAAGCCCTCTTTCACAAACTACCCCTGTAAAGCCCTCTTTCAAACACTACACCTAAGCCTTCTTTCACAAACTTCCCCTGTAAAGTCCTATTTCAAACACTACACCTGTGAAGCCCTCTTTCAAACACTACACCTGTAAAGCCTTCTTTCACAAACTACCCCTGTAAAGTCCTTTTTCAAACACTACACCTATAAAGCCCTCTTTCAAACACTTCACCTATAAAGCCCTCTTTCAAACACTACACCTATAAAGCCCTCTTTTAAATACTACACCTGTAACGCCCTCTTTCAAACACTACACCTGTAAAGCCCTCTTTCAAACACTACACCTGTGAAGCCCTTTTTCAAACACTACACATGTAAAGCCCTCTTTCAAACACTATACCTGTAAAGTCCTCTTTCAAAACTACACCTGGGAAGCTCTCTAACAAACACTACACCTGTGAAGCCCTCTTTCAAACACTACACCTGTAAAGCCCTCTTACAAACACTACACCTGTAAAGCCCTATTTAAAACACAACACCAGTGAAGCCCTCTTATAAACACTACATCGTGAAGCCCTCTTACAAACGCTACACCAGTGAAGCCCTCTTACAAACACTACCCCTGTAAAGCCCTATTTAAAACACAACACCAGTGAAGCCCTCTTATAAACACTACATCGTGAAGCCCTCTTACAAACGCTACACCTGTGAAGCCCTCTTACAAACACTACCCCTGTAAAGCCCTATTTCAAACACAACACCGTGAAGCCCTCTTATAAACACTTCATTGTGAAGCCCTCTAACAAACACTACACCTGTGAAGCCCTCTTTCACAAACTACCCCTGTAAAGCCCTCTTACAAACACTACACCTGTGAAGCCCTCTTTCAAACACTACACCTGTAAAGCCTTCTTTCACAAACTTCCCCTGTAAAGTCCTATTTCAAACACTACACCTGTGAAGCCCTCTTTCAAACACTACACCTGTAAAGCCTTCTTTCACAAACTACCCCTGTAAAGTCCTATTTCAAACACTACACCTGTGAAGCCCTCTTTCACAAACTATCCCTGTAAAGTCCTATTTCAAACACTACACCTATAAAGCCCTCTTTCAAACACTTCACCTATAAAGCCCTCTTTCAAACACTACACCTATAAAGCCCTCTTTTAAATACTACACCTGTAACGCCCTCTTTCAAACACTACACCTGTAAAGCCCTCTTTCAAAAACTTCACCTGTAAAGCCCTATTTCAAACACTACACCTGTAAAGCCCTCTTTCAAAAACTACACCTGTAAAGCCCTATTTGAAACAATCATCTATCTAAACCAAAGAAATATTATCTACTGTTCACAGTACTAGTACATGTATATCCTTTAGAAAACTTGAACTATCACAGAAGGTAATGAATACTCCCATCAAAACAACATTAAACAATGTATTGGGCACACAAAAATGTTGGTTTGGCCCAAAATTTGACAAATTTTTGGCATGCAAAATATTGTTTACAATAATGCTAGAAGCAAAACCAAACATTAAATTTAAAGTAGCTATCATTAACTGCACTTGGTACTGAAGCCGCCCATAGTGTTGTAGCAGTTCAACAAGCGGTTATTAAGAAATAGCACAAACACTTACACATGAACAGATGGACAAGCTGACTACAGTATAGCCCCTAATAAATCATAAACTTTACAGTGGTATAATTTAACTATAATCAGTGCTAAGTACCAATTTCATAATTCTTTTTTCCCCAACACAACCTTTCATAACACTACTGCAAAACTATCAAATTCAAAGAACATGCACTTACCAGCATTAAAGGAATTGGCTCCACTACCTGCTGCTAGGGATGCAAATGAGAACTCAGGTGCTTTGCCTCCAAAGAGAAACCCTCCTGGCTCTGCTGACTGAGTACTTTCCTTCTTGTCTCCTAAAGATGTAAAGACTAGTCATGATGGCCCTATATCGCTCACCCGAGTAAACTGCCATTTTGGGTGAATAAAACTACTGATTATTTGTTCCAGGACTCATATTGGAACTTGATTTAGATTTCTTGTATTGTGTAAACATAGTTTTTTCTTATATTCGACACAGTGAAGTAATTTTTCACCAGAGATGACCCATTCTCAAACTTCTCAGAACAAATAATTCAGGCAATAATTCTGACCAAGTTTCATGTAGATCTGATGGAAAATGCAGCCTATATTGCATAAACATAGTTTTTCTTATATTTATCCGAGTGACCTACCTTTTGACCCAAGACGACCCATTTTCAAAGTCATCAGAGATATTATTAAGACAATCATTCTGACGAAGGTTCAGCAAGATTAGACATAAATTGTGGCCTATACAGTGTAAACATACCAATTGTTGACACAAACACAAACTTTATACCTATTGAATCTGACTAATTAGTACTATGCAACTTGAAAAACAAGTTTCTATTTTACTTGAACTGTATGAAGAACAGTTTTTCTTTTCAATTTATTCCCCCTTTGGCATTTATTTTATATATTGGATATTAAGTCATGGCTTACTGTAAAAACTTTTTTATTTGTCGGACACAGTTATCATGGATTTTGTGGCTACCCAATCCACAATTTAAGATCCCCAATAATAGCATATTTGACCATTTAAAATAAAAAAAATTCCCAGACCATCGCAATTTGTACTTATTCTGAAAATTAAAAAAATCATATACCCACAAATATAAACAAATTCACAGTATTTAAAAACAAGAGCTGTCAGTAGGACAGCGCGCTCGACTTTTTAGTGCTTGCCTATAAAACAAAACTTTGACAGTTAAGGGCACACAAGACTTTAACTAGGAATTTCTAAGTACAAATAAAGAAACATTTTCACAGAGTTATCTTCTCTTGCTTACAGATAGGTGTCATGATGGTATATAAGTACTCCAACTTTCAAAGTAATATCTCAAAGTCAACAAGTGGACAAGAATGAAAATTTTAACTGAGTTTCTAAGTCAAAAAGGGCCATAATTCAAATAAAATCCTTGACAGAATTACCTTCTCCTGCCCATGTTTTGGGATCATGATGGTAAACAAGTATTCCAACTTTCAAATTAATATCTCAAACAGTTTAGTCAAAAAGTGGACTGGTAAGAAAAACTTAACCAAGATTCTAAGTCAATAAAGGGCCTTAATTTTTAAAACAAATCCCTGACAGAGTTACCTTCTCTTGCCTACAGATGGGGGTAATGATGTTAACATGCATTCAAAGTTTCAAAGCAATATCTCATAGGGTTAAGGCAATAAGTGGATTTTACCCAGATTCAATGTATTTTCTAAGACAGAGCTATGAACTCTTGTCTGTTGATGTAGGTCATGATGGTTAACAAGTACGGTTAGTTTCAAAGCAATACCTCCAATGGTTTTGAAATAAAGTGAGGTGGTACGAAAAACTTAACCAAGCTCAATACACTTTCTAAGTAAAAAAAGGGCCATAATTCTGTCAAAAACCTTGACAGAGTTATGTACTCTTGTCTGTAGATGGAAGTTATGATGATAAACAAGTATGGTTAGTTTCAAAGCTATACCTCTAATACTTTTGAAATAAAGTGAGGTGGTACGAAAAACTTAACCAAGCTCAATACACTTTCTAAGTCAAAAAAGGGCCATAATTCTGTCAAAAACCTTGACAGAGTTATGTACTCTTGTCTGTAGATGGAGGTTATGATGGTAAACAAGTATGGTAAGTTTCAAAGCCATACCTCTAATACTTTTGAAATAAAGTGGGGTGGTACGAAAAACTTAACCAAGGTGTGACACCAACGCCGACGCCAAGGCGAGTAGGATAGCTCCCCTTTTCTTCGAAAAGTCGAGCTAAAAATCAGTGCCTGTATTTTGAACTAAATATGAATATAACTGTAAGAAAGGAAAAGGAATAAAGCTAGTAATAGAAGCGTAATAATCTGTACCATTTGTTTCTTCATCCTCATAATCATCATCATCATCATCATCTTCCTCATCATCATCTTCATCTTCATAATCATCCTCATCATCGTGTTCATCATCATCATCATTATATTCATCATGTGCTTGACTGAGATTGCGATTCTGATGAACATCTCCGCTAGCAAGTCCATACTCCGGTATTTCATCATTACATCCTCGACACCCGCGACATGCTGGTTTTCTGGTGTAGAGATAGAAATGGTCAGGTAACATCAATTCACGAGCCTTTCTGATCTCTTCCTCAGTGGCTTCTTCAACTCCTGTACAAATAACATCATAATTACTACCATCATCTGTGTAACTTTCAGTCACACCAATTGTTTCAACTATAGGTGTTTGCTTGACAGACTCTGAGCCAGAATCGCTTTCCTTTTTCGGCTTAGAAACTGTTTTTCCGCTAATTTTTTCCTTTGCTTCTTCTACTGCACTTTCAAATTTGTTTGCAATTTCTTCACTCTTGAATTTGACTGAAAACTGCTCAGACTTTGGTTCTCCATCAGCAAAGTCCATTGCATACCATACAAGAGCACATCCTTTACTATTTGGCATAGTTTTCAGGTTAAGTTCTGGCACAATGTAATGATTACAGCACAGTTTCAAGATCTGCTCCCTGCGCATAACAATTCGAGCTTTTTTAAGTTCCTCCTTGTACAATACCTTTATGTCTCCAAGTCCCCTCTCTTTCCATTCTGCATTAATAAATCGGAATAATTTGGCTCGATGTGAGAATATCACTTCTTCATCTTCTTCTCCGGTTTTTACTTCAACATGATCTGGAAGTTCAATAACAGGTTCAAAGTGGATATGCGAGTCATCGCCATCTTTATTCACATAAAACCCATCTTCCGTTACCTCAGGTGACTTTGGTGACACTACTCCAGCTGCAGTTGTTTTAGCAGGACTTTCCTTTTTCAATGGAGTCAAGCTTAATGAAAAGTTAAAACCAGATCCAATAGCAGCAGCAGGTTGAGGCTTGCTATCATCAGATGTTGGGGGAAATGTGAACTTAAATCCTTCAGGTGGTGCCTCTGGTGAAGTACCAAACTGGACACCTTCTTGCTGTTTGTCTGCACTAGTTTCTGTAGCGGGCACTCCAAAGTTAAATCCTGCAGAAGTATTTCTAGGCTTAACAGAAGGTAAGGAAGCTGCAATTGATGAAGCTGTAGAATTTGGGGCTTTATTGTTGGGACGTGCCGTACCACAACATGGACACTTCTCAACCATTCCTTCATTATTAACATAACAACCATTACATGTCCAACTGTCAGGACTTGCCAAAAACTTTGCCAACAGACTTTCTCCACCAGATTGTTGCCCTGTATTTACTGCTGCTCCTTTTTTATCCTCTGAAACCTCCTGTGTCATAGCAGAGCCAAAGCCTTTACCTGAATTTGTAGTTGAGGTTGGTGCTTGAGAGCTTCCAAATAAACTAGCAAAGCTTGGTGCTCCACCAAATGTAGTGCTACTTGAACCAGTATCTGTCTTCACTCCGAATATAGTTCCACTGCTGCTTGTGGTATCTGCTTTCACTCCAAATATTGAGCCACTTTGGGATGTAGAATCTGAGTTCCCTCCAAATATGGAACCACTAGTTGTTGTAGAATCTGGTTTCCCTCCAAATATTGAACCACTGCTTGTTGTGGAATCTGGTTTCCCTCCAAATATGGAACCACCAGTTGTGGTAGAATCTGTTTTCCCTCCAAATATAGGACCACTGCTTTTCGTAGAATCTTGATTCCCACCAAATACAGCACTGGTTGTTGTAGAATCTGGTTTCACTCCAAATATGGAGCTGCCACTAGTAGTTTCTGGCTTTCCAAAAATGCTGCTTGTGGAGGGCTGACCTGTAGAGCTTCCACCAAAGGTAAATCCACCAGAAGATGTGGTTGCTGCAGGAGTGGTCTTGCTTACAGATGACTGAACAGATGTTGCTGCAGGTGAGCCAAATATAAAGCCAGAAGTCTGCTGGCTTGTTGTTGGTGTAGCAAAAATGAAGCCAGAGCCTACTGCAGGTTTGCTATCTGCTGTCTGTGCTCCTGTTCCAAACGTAAAACCAGATTCTGTCTTTGTTGTGCTACTTGCATCTGCTGGCTGAGTATTGAAATTGAATCCACCAGAAGACTGGTCGCTAGTTTTGGAACCAAATGAGAATGCTCCAAAACCACCTGGAGCTGACTCTGTTTTAACATCTTCAGGTTTGACACCTGGTTTTAATGTACCACAACAGAGGCACTTAAGAACATCAGCATTATTATTTACATAGCAACCATCACAAGTCCAAGATCCTGCTTTTGGCTTGAACAACGAGGCTAAATCAGATTTTTTTTCTTTAACTTTACCCTCATCTTTCTTCGACTCTGTACTTACATCCCCAGCTGGTTCATTCTGAGCTGGAGACAGATCAGATTGGCATTTTTCAAATACCGACTTAAATTTGTCGGCAGTATCTACTGACTTAAACTTTACAGCAAATTTCTCAGGCTTCATTTCTCCTTCAGCAAAGTCGATAGCATTCCACACCCACGCACGATCCGATGAAGTTAGTGGAGCTAGTTTCATCTCTGCAGTCAGCTTATGGTTGGCACATAATTTGAGAACCTGTTCTCGTCTCATTAAAATTCTTACACTCTTGGTTTCCCTGTGTCTTAAGATCTTCATGTCACCTATTCCCCTCTCTTTCCACTGCTCAGCATCTTTGTCATATCGGAACAGTTTTGCTCGTTCACAGAACATTTTCTCCTCCTCTTCTTCCCCAGTCTTTACTTCCACTAGTTCTGGTAGCTGTATTACTGGTTTGAAGTCAACATTTGGTTCATACTCCTCTATATGATCATCTGAACATGTTGAGATGTTGTGCCTTCTGGGTGGGGTTTTGCCAAATACAGGCATACCTGCACCCAAGAATCCTTTCTGGTCTCCAGAAGCTGGAAAAGCTGGTGCATTCTGACTTTTAGCCGCCAAGCTTCCAAAGGATGGAGGCTTATCCTGGCCAAAAATACCTGAACCAGCCGCTGGACTTCCTGCTGTAGACTGGGTTACATTACTCACTGGAGATTTTGAAGATGCTACAGTTGGCTTAGATGGTGTCAGAGAAAATCCAGTAAAGGGTTTTGGAGCTGAAGTACTGCTTGCTGGTGGGTTTTCTTCCTTAACTTTGTCTTCTGTCTTTGGTTCAGTTACTTTTGGAGTTGATGTGAAAGAAAATCCTTTAAAAACAGTTTTCTGTGGGGTGGAGACACTGGTTGTTCCTAGGCTGCTTCCCTCTTGATGTTTGGCAGCTAGGCTGCTTAGAATTGAAGAAGCAGGCCCAGGCTGTACTTGACCTTGACCTGGAGTTGCAGCTGGAGTGGACACACTACCAGGTGTGCCAGGCTTTGTACTAACTGTAACACTGGTTGTGGTAGCTGGAATACCAACCGATCCTGGGATCAGAGTTGGCTTTGCCTCTGATGTTTGGCTTGCAATGACTGCATTTGGTGGCATCATAGGTGTAGCAGGTTTGTTAGTAGTGACTGGTGCTGGCTTTGGCTGCATGGCTTGGGATATTGCAGGCTGCATGGCAGGTGACATGGCAGGCTGCATGGCTGTAGACATGGCAGGTACAGCACCTGCTTTTGTTGCCATTCCAAACTGACCCTGTATTATAGCAGCCTGTGTCTGAAGGGCAGACGGCTGAACTAATGGACTGTTCTGTGAGAAGTACCCAGGTCCTGGTAACTGTGATGGTGCCTGCTGAGGAGGGACCAGGGAAGGATAGCCGGCTCCATACTGTATTGACGGACCTCTGAGGGCATTGGCATACATCCCAGCACTTGCAGGATTCAGACCTCGTATCTGTTGCTGGGGTGAGTAGGTGATAGTTGATTTACCCTCCACTCCTGTTTTATGTCCAAATGGCCACTCTTGTATAAGGTTCTGGTCAGCACTGAAAATTTCACTTTCATTGTCTGGATCATAAAACTCTCCATCAACATGGCTAAATCCATCATCATATGTCTGAGCACCGTACGCAGACCCAGGACGTGGACTTGCAGCAGAATAACCATACTGAGCCATGTGTGCTGGCAACCCATTCTGTCCTGGGTAATCATACACAGGGGCACCACCTGTAACAGATAAAAGCAGACATTATATTATATTATTATAAAATTCTTCTTTCAAATACATTTGCAACAAATATGTTATACAAGCATTAAACATTGGTCATTCAAAGTCCTAATATATTATAGAGTACATTTCTTCTTTTGACCAATAAGGAACCAAAAGGAAGCTAAACCTATCATCATAACCCCCATACTACAACAATGCTTGAACTTTAACTTATAAGGCATGCACCAACCCTTACCATGCTAGCGTCACAACATTCTGCCTTTTAAAATAGTGCAGATCATGATCAACCTGCACAGTCAGTAAATTATCAGAGAATATCTCTTAAAGTATTTACTGGTACTTTTCAAATTGACAAATGGAACAGTCTATTTTCTTTAATTTAGCTGGGTACAGGTTAAGTTAGTTACTGCAATCTAACTGAAAATGGCAAATTAATTTCCATACAATATCTGAGACAAACAAGACACCACAACTATCTCTTAAGGTGATTCACAACATATCAAATGTGTCTTGCTCACTGAATGATGAATTTCTGTGTCGAAACGGGAGATAATTAGTACATAACCCTTAGCACAGTTACGCAACATTAGATATTATATTGTACATGTACAATAGGTATTTCATGTGTATTAAGTCTAATAGCAAATACACAATTTTATGTTTTTATAATTTATGACTAGTGGTGTAACACATTCCTATATAGCCCTAATTTGATGGGATGGGGGTATAATGAAAGCTTGAGTAAGCATGTGTAATGCGACATGATGAAATGAAATGTGAAACAACATGCACAACTCCAATGAATCACTCAATCTGTGCAGCTTGTCGGGTTGTGTTGCAATCATACTCCAGTTAAATAGATACTTACCAAAAGACATGTTGACTGGATTTATCCTGGATGGCTGCTGGGGTGTTCCTGGGGCTCGAACCATTGACATACTAGAGAGACCGTGAAGAGACAGTATCTGCATCTGGTCCTATTAAATGACAACAACAACTGTAAATATATCTAAATTAATAATGAAAACATTTTGTGATTTTTTTTATAAACTTCAATTTCACGGGTACTTGAATTGACTGATTCCAATTTGGTGATATCAAAAAGGTTTTTCATAGGGATCTGCAATTCAGGGACTGAACCACCAACAAAGTCCATGAAATTAGTGCAACACAAGAAACAGTGCTGAATAATGTTGTATAGAGTAAGCAACATTCTGACAGATATACAGGGAAACTGCTACAACTTCATAACTGACTGATAGAATACAAGTGCCTGACAGTTTCAGGTGTGTAATCAATTATATTACGATTACAAGTAACTGAAAATGGTTCCGATTACTGATTACTGTCCATTACTTGGCAAAATGTATTTGATTACAATCGATTACGATAACTGATTACAATTACACCATCCCTGGTGCCTGTGCTGTCTTTTCTAGTTAACATAATTTCATTTTAGGAGCTACATGTAACTTTTAACCATGTACCTATATAAACATTTACTGGTACCATATAAATTGATGGCTGCACTTAATTAATATTGGGTTAACTGTTTTTACAATCCATTTTGATATTTGCAACTATATAATATTATATGGTTTTTTTTAAACGGTAACATTATTTTTAATGGTGACGATGTTAGCAAATGTCAAAATCACTAAACTGTTAACCCTATTCTAAAGCACAATGCTGTAAAAAGTGCTCATTATTGATGGTTTGATTTTTTTCAACTACATTTAACATTATTTAACCGCCTAAAATTCAAATGACTTAGCCAATCAGAATCAATGTTACAACATTAGTGTGTTAGAATGACTAAGAACATGCAACTTAATCTTTGCTATCTAAATGAACTTACTCGGAGATTTTTATTTTCTTCACGTAGTTTTTCCATCTGTTTTAGAATTTCCTGAATGTAATTTGCATTGTTTTTCACTGTGTCTTCCAAAGTTGAGAATCTTGAAGATAAGGCATTATTCACCATCTCAAAAGCTCTCAGCTGAACTTCTACTTTAGTGGGGCTACCAAAGGGTTTCTCACGACTCTGAAATAAACATTTGTTGTGTTTCTTCAATATCAAGCAGACAAGAATAAAATTATTCTACCTAATACATGTTCAAATAAAGGCTTTTACCATATCTAAATCTTAATCTACAAGGCTAATACTGACCTGTGAAGGAAGAGGGAGAACTGGGTTTCTAGGACTCGGCATTTTGATAGGTTCTTCATCCGAATCTATATCAGAACCCGCTGTATCGTAATGCTGACTGGCATTCGACAGAATACTGTCCACCGGAACACCGTCAGATTCCAGGGATATCATCTTACACACAACATCATCTAGTTCCCTTCTTACAGCATCTTTCAGCTCCTGTATCATACATACAATGAACAAGTATATCTTTCTACCTCAGTTATATAACATTCTAATAAAATGTAGACTACCAGGCTTTTCCTATTCTTACTTTACTGGGTTTAGAAAGTCTGAGCCTTTAAGTCCTGGCAGACCCAAGCATTTCTCCCATAATGCTGTTAAACTTAACTTTATTGTCTAAAAGGACAATTTTCAGTATGAGGTGACATCCTCCTAAACGACTATAATTTTACATGCCAAAAGAAGGGTAGACCTGCAGTAATTCTGCCTTGAAAGGGTAAATAGAGGTGGACCTTTTGTACAAGGTCCTTTTTGTTATATAATATTGTTCTTGATGTTTACTCTTTTCTTATTCTGTCAGAAAGCGTAACTAGAAATGATAAAATCTCTCAGAATTTGTTTCAGTTGTATTTCTTTATAAATTGTCAGTATAGTACAAGTCATGTCAAACACCTTACCCAGACATGGCAGCTCTTGTCTATGGTGCCATTTACAAATATGAACAACTGTACTAACTTCATCAAAAGAATGAACATACCTCATTCTGTTCAGTTTCCAGTCTGTCAAGGGCCTGGTAAAGGGAAGTTTTGGATTTGGAAAGTAGTATCATCTGCTGGCTGTTCTGTTGGTCTCCTCCGGAGGATGAGTTTGTGTTTGTATTTGGCTCTTCTGCCAGCTTATGATAAATCTGTGAATGATACAGTACAAATGTTCCACAAGTCCAATATAAGTAACATCATGATAAGGCTATCATATATTACAGGTTCTTAAAGCAAATCAAAATTAACATTTTCAAAGCTAAGACCAATTACACTGCAAAACTCATATGTTCTTCATGTACAAAAGCTACCATCAGGTCTGCGGCAACACATTCTGTGCCGAAGAATATCTTGATGCAAATGATATAATCAAATGTATCACAACTGTAAAGTACCTACCTGACCAGAGTAGTATGCTGACTCGGGTTTGTACAGGTTTTCAAAAGCACTCAGAGCCTCTTTGAAGTTCTCCTGTCTCATAGAAACTATCGCCATGGCGAACTTGACTTGCTCCCGCATCTCCTTGACCACAGCTGGATCAATTACATTGTCGCAGGGAAACAACAATTCCTTAGGAGTTCTCATGCCAATGTTCCTTAAATATTATAATAGAAATATCACCATCATATCAAATACAGTCATTCCAGGAACAATGTTTAATATTCTCTGTAAGCGACTGACCTAGGTCTATCCATTCATTGTAAATAATGTCCACCTTTATAATGACCACAGATAATTTTGTTCCTTATTTAACAAAACTCCAAGATCTTGTTCAAAACCACCCTACCCTCAGAATGCTACAGCATCTTTGCCTAATATACCTTCAAAATGCATGACACAGCCAATGAAAACTGTTGCTTCCTTGTTTCACATTTAATATCCATTATTAACAGACTTTTGGACCAGTGAGAACTGTCATATACAATTTTCCGGTATTATTCACAAGTAACTGACAGTAGCCCAACATGAAACGTCTTCATTACCTGCTTTCTCTTATCATTCAGCATGGAGATCTTACTGGGAATGAGATGTTACAGTTAATTTAAAGATAACAAGCCGTGCATTAATCAACTCAGAAGGATACACCAACTTCAGTATAGTCTGGTCTTGGGACAGAGGAGCATGATTGTGTCACCTGCTGGCAGGCCAATTTTCCTAATTATCATCTTTGTATGAGATTAACTTGTATCTTAATATCAAAGTGATCAAGATATTTGCAAGAAAATAATGTTTAAATCACGATTGTGTCCATAGGACACTCATGCCACCATCTTCCGTCTTTGTCACAAAACAAGGGCAGAATTTAGTAACTTTGCTCTCACTGAGTAACACTTTGTTCAGCTTGATGTAATGTACATAATAATTTAGGCCTTGTCTAGCAGTGTCTGAGGCAAAATTACAATATGAAACATACAGATTTTGGTAAAGTCAAGGGCCATAACTTAGCTGTTTCTGCCCTGATACAAAATCTAAAAATTAAGTGTGCAACTTCTCATTCCATAAAATGTTTTAAGTTTGTTAACTTAGAATGCCTTCATGTTAACTAAGTCAAGGGCAACAATTCTGGTGTTACAGGTCTGATATAAAATTAAAAATTCAGGTGCAGAACTTCTCATCCAAATAAACATTTGTACAATGTTTTGTGACTCTAAGTCAATTAGTACAGGAGCAGTGCATGTCAGAAATCTTTGGGACATACGTATGTGCACACATAACAGGGGCCATAAACATACAGGGTTCATAAACTTCACTGATCACAAAGGCAGGATCTTTGGCTTCTAGCAGAGCAAGGCTTAATACTGGGGATCAAAAGCAAGCTGTAGCCTGACTCTGGTTTCCCAAAACGTAGACTGAACTTTTTGTTAAAATAGTGCAAATAGCATGCTTATTGTTTGACACTAACCTATCCATTCTGTCTATGGCCTCTGAAGCCGTCGTCCAGTAAAATGCTGCACGATCCTGCATCGCCCGTAACTTTGGTGTGATAATACCTTCAACCTCCACAGAATCTATCTCGTGAGCCTGAAATTATATACCCAATAAGCAATAACTGTTCACATTTTTTACAAGATTTTCTGTATTTGTTTATCTAGATTATAAAACAAAATTTTACCACAAATCAATTTCTTTTGAGACTCTCGAGGGATGGAACCAACTTTGAACAGAGATAGAGAAAGTGTGAACTAATGTGTCTTTCCTAAGGACGCTACCACAAGGACCCTGCCATTCTTAAGGCAGCATGCTACCACTGTGCTACATGGGCTGCACTTTGTAACTTGTATCTCATTTCTGCAAAAATAACTCTTTTAAGAGCATGCCATTTGGGAAATATGTTAGTCTAATCTTTAACCTAGAGCTATAACTAAAGGCGAGGAATACCCCTAGATACCATCTTGACACTTTGCCCTTTTGCTTGCCACTTTGACACAGTAAATGAATACAAGCACCAAATGCAAGTGCTTGGATGCTCTATTACAGTTGCTTGTCAGAGAATAATTAAGAAGTTTCAATTGATTCCAGCTAAACAATTATCAAATTGCCAATACGAGCACAACTAAGCTTGGTACTAATCACTACTGTTCAGTTCCTGAGTTCTGGCTAGTGAGTGTAAAGAAATAACACAGACAAACATCTCTACGAATCTGGGAGTAAATAAAAAGAAGACAACAATTCCATGTGAATATGTCTAATTTGTAGTTCTTACCCTTGCGTCCAATGTCTTTGCTATGTGTACAACAAGCGACAATGATAGGATATTTGGTGTCACCAATCGTATAGTCTCCAACCCACGCATTACAATTCCCCAAAGTTTTGACATCTTCTCACTAAAACAGCAGCAAATAGAAATACACTGTAATGTACAACTATTCTACTTCAAGTACTGTATTACTCTATATTACAGTAGTACTCTATAGTATGTAGAGTTTATGTAGTATTCTAAAATAAATTGTTGAAATGTAGTTTACAGTACTATACTTTTAGTAGCAACCCCTTGTGTGCACTGGACTGGAACCATCTCCTGTTTTTGAAAGGGGTCAATGCAAGAATGCTACATAACCAGTATGGTAGTTCGAGGAAGTCATGATAACTGCAGTGTTGATTTAGTCCTACACGATATATTTCAATTCCACATTACCCAAAAAGCTTGTCTGTTTTAAACAAAACATAAAAGAAGTTGTCCAATATTTCTCTTAATCCAGTTTCAGTTACAATGATAACTTTATACACCTAGTTTTACCTGGCCGTTTTTTTCTCCATATTGTTTACAGCTGTCCACCAGTCACACTGATGTTTATTACAAGAAGCAGGACTGAGACATGCTGGCATGAGATCTGGTTTGTCCACAATGGTGTGAAGGTTTCGCTTGCGATCTCGGTTCTGCATGGCTGCCCATCTAACACACGCATACAGGAAGACCTACATTGATATAAAAAGTTAAAAATCTGCAGTACTAGTAATGAAGCTCATTTAAAAATCTGCATTACTAGTTATGAATCTCATGTGACCCTAGAAGGACAGTTTAAACTTGCTAACAAATGGGATACTATCTGCTGCTAAATTTCAAGCTGTCTTTATACCAGACATTTTCCATAAATACAGGATCACTTATGCCAAATGGGTTACTTTAATACAGGATCACTTATGCCAAATGAGTTACTTAAATACAAACTCTTATGTCATACAATGCAACTGAATTTCACACAAAATCACAGAAATTCTTACGCGAGCTAAAGTAAAAATGTTTAAGATACCTGAACATCTAATTGACACATGGTTCCCGGATCACCACCCGACAGATCCAACACACTGTACTTCATCTCTGGAAACAGCTTGTAACCATCTATAAAGTAATAATTCAGTACTTAAAGATGTAATATTGGACGATACATCTGAAAAATGACACTGAAACATTTGTAACAATTCACAATTTCTATATTTATCCTTATCCTGCTACAGTTGTAAGACAGACTTTTATCCATCTTACAATTTGCACAGTGCCATTAGTTAGTTCAAACGGGTGCTTCTGAGGAAATTTACAGACTGTATAGCAAACAGTGCAGATCATGATCAGACTGAACATGCTGAGGATGATTTCAAGTTGCAATAGCAGCAGCATTTGTCACTAACATAGTAAAGGTTTATAGTAGTATTAGGTAACAAAATAATCTATAAAACAAGAGCTGTCCCTCACAAGTGACGAATGCCCCCGAAAGGGGTGTCTCACTGTCTTTGTCCTCTCCATGTGTTCAATAAATGTGCTATGTAATTTTAAAATCCTTCCATGCATGACATAGTAACTTTGCATACAGTATTCCATAATTTTTAAACGCTAAGTGTGACCTTGACCTTTGAGCTAGGGACATGGGTCTTGCACGTGACACATCGGCCTGATGTGCTGAACAAAGTTATTTTTAAATCCTTCAATGCATGACAAAGTTATAGTCCGGAAACAAATGTATGCATATATACAGGATTCAATTACCTACAAACTCTAAGTGTGACCTTGACCTTGAGGTAGCGATGTGGGTATTGCACGCGACACGTCATCTTGATGTGCTAGACATTTGTGCCAAGTTATTTTAAAATCCTTCAATGCATGACAAAGTTACAGTCTGGACACGAATGTGTGCATATATGCATATACAGAGGCATCCATTACCTTCAAACTCTAAGTGTGACCTTGACCTTTGAGGTAGGAACGTGGGTCTTGCACGCCACATGTCATCTTGATAGGCTAGACATTTGTGCCACGTTATTTTAAAATCCTTCAATGCATGACAAAGTTACAGTCTGGACACAAATATATGCATATATAGAGGAATCCATTACCTTCAAACTCTAAGTGTGACCTTGACCTTTGAGCTAGGGACGTGGGTCTTGCACGCGACACGTCATCTTGATGTGCTAGACATTTGTGCCAAGTTATTTTAAAATCCTTCAATGCATGAAAAGGTTACAGTCCAGACACGAATGTGTGCATATATGCATATATAGAGGCATCTATTACCTTCAAACTCTAAGTGTGACCTTGACCTTTGAGCTAGGGACGTGGGTCTTGCACGCGACACGTCGTCTTGATGTGCTAGACATTTGTGCCAAGTTATTTTAAAATCCTTCAATGCATGACAAAGTTACAGTCCAGACACGAATGTGTAAGTTGGGACGCACAGACAGACAGACGGACTGTGCGATTTTAATATGGCACCCTTCGGGGGCATAATTAATGTTGGATCATCCCAACAGCTATCATCTTAAACAGAAATTCTATTGAACAAAATTTGCTGCTGTATATACAATTACAACTGATAAATGATACACCTTACAAGTTCTATGTAAGACTATAATGACTGGGACTTACACAGTTGTTCATAATCTGGCTGGACGTCGTCCTTCAGATTGTAGTGTTGCAATGCCAGCCAAACAATGTGATTCAAATCTTCGCTGTGAAGGGCGTATGCCACTGAAATATTGCAATCAATTAGTGTTTTCACTGTTAATTTCTGTAATTTTACTTTTTTTATTTGTACTTAAGTGGCAGATGTCACAAGTATCAAAAGCATCAAAATAATTACAGTGCCTTTAAATCCTAATAATGTGCTCAACACAGGTAAGTTTTCACCTGAACAGGCCATTTTCATATTTTTTTAATTCTTATAGCCTGGCGCTTGTGCTCAATATATTTCATAAACATCAACATAAAAACAGTGTGATGGAACCTTTATCTTAGGTTTAAAAACCTATACCCAGCTTGAAGGAAAATACCAAGATACCAGTCAAGTTTATACCTGAATCGAAATGGCTCATTCTGCTTAAAATAACAAATCTGGTATTATTTTTTTATTATTATTGGAACCGGCTAATCCATATGACCAATGCCCCAAGAAGAGTTTGGTTGTTTTAGGTTTCAGAGTAGTGCAAGATACAGAACATGTCCCATTCCAGACACACCCCTGGTTCTTCAACATGCCCGGCGTACAGCACTGATACATTGGACCTTGGTTTCAGGTCTCATCTGAAAGACCATTAGTAATTTTTTTGAGAAGTGGGAGATTGAACCTGCATTCCCTGGATTACAAGTCCAGAGCTTTAACCACTGGACCACTGATCAGCTTACACGCTTCTGCCTTTATAACTATATAAGTTGAGCAAATAACAGTAACACAACCCTAATGACAGAATACATGTACTTTAGAATTCTTTTTCATTTTATAATCATACATTACTTACCACCATCATATTGCTGCACTTCCTTTCTGCTCGGAGTATCAAGCTGTGTACTTGTAAATATATCACTCTGAAGGAAGTAAGAGTTATCTTTCTTCTTTGAAAGTTCTGCTCCAGTAAACACAAGACCATATAAACTCTTCTTTCCTTGTGGGGTACATACCTTCTGTCGCAGTTTTTTTGATAACTGACTACCATCTTGTTTGCTACGTAGAGCATATGACATATGTCCTGTGGAACAAAAAATACACTCTTCAATCTAAAAGAAAAAGTTTCACTATACTATATATAACATTTTTCGGTAAACAATATATCAAGAACTGTCTCAATACAGAAACGCTTGTAGAGCCTTTGACTGACACTTATATGCAAACTCCAAAAGTGTGTTAAATTACCCCTCAACGTTGCTTATTACATGTGTTTATTCTGTGCTTTGTAATGTGTTTACATTATGTGTGTGTTGTCATTTACTTGTGCACTTTGCATAAAGCATTGCCTTTATAGAGTTTATCTTAAAGCTACAATGTGTATGTTGTCTCACAGCCTTCTGTGTGTAAGTCTGGCTGTTAGTGAGTTCTGTGTATGACAGTGTTTAAGGATTAATCTATGAACTTTATTTTTCAAATATGATCTCCATGCAGTTGTTCTATTACTATTAAACTGTCTCAAATTATCAAAAGCTACCCAATATATAGTACTTATCTATTTATCACTCAATGTCACTTAAATAAAGCCTGAAATTTTTAATTTACATGCCTTGTACTGTATACTGTAAGAGGAAGTAATAGCTGCAAGGTGATTGACCAATGCAGCTGAAAAAGTCTGAAATTCTTACACAGAAGAACAAGACAATCTTACCCCCTTGACTCAATCTGTCACAGCCACACATGTACACTCTCTCATAGAACTTCTTCCTGTCTGGCTTAGCTTGGCAAAACCAGCTGGACTTTAGATCTATTGGTTTGAATGAGTCACTCAGCAGGAAACATACAGTGGACAGTGAACTAGCATCTCTCCATGACACTTGACCCTGAAACACATTTCCACTATTATTTTCTATTTCACACTCTTTACAACAAATGTGGGTCAAATATACAAGATACCAGTCAAAGTCTACGCTCTCTAGTGAGAGAACCACAGAACCTTTCAACTTGAATTCAAAAGTCGACAACATATTGATTTCTTATTATTCTAATCCATGTCGAGTTCTAACTCTGAAAAATGTTTTTTTTACCTTTACAGCTCTTTTCAGCAGCAACAATCCCATGAGATAAAACAACTGTCCTTTCATCTCAGTGAGGAAACTATCCCATTCACTACTGTGACGTCTCAGACTGCTCGCTGCCAGTAAGTCCTCGTCTAGACTGTACAAAGTCATACAATACTCAATTATACAATCATACTATACTTGGAATTAAGATAAAGTAGACATTCCTTTCCTAAGATGTCTTAAGTTTCATTTAGCTCTTAACAAATACACATCAGTAGTTGATCGGGAAACTATTGTCTGACCTCATTTGTGTATATTCCAATACAACAGTTTAGCAATCAATTACCAAACTAAACCTACAACACTACAGTAAACTCTGTTTATAACAAACTCCTTGGTTTGTTCCTTATATCCGGAGTTTGTTATATCCATATATCATGTTATACAAAATAAAGCAAGAAAACAATTTGGACAGAAAAATTGTTCCTTATATCCGGAATTTCGCTATATCCAGAGTTTACTGTATTTAAAAGAACAAGTATTCAAAGAACTATTTATTTAGGTGACCTTTTTTGTTTTAAAACAGATATCACTTCAGAACTTGCATACAGCAACTGTTTATTTAAGAGGGATCTACATGCTAACTGCATGTTTGCCTTTCAACACCTAAAACAACAATACTTAACCTCACCACAGCAGTTCATCTAGAATAAACATGTTTATATTGTACTTTTCTTTGTAACACTTATTGTTCAGACCCCAAAGGATTTTACCATTCTCCATAGAGCAGATCATGATCAACATTCATATCTGTGCTGTCTAATCAATCAGTTCTGTTAAGTGGTAAAATTTCAGTACCCTATGAACAGTTAATGGCACTGACTAAATTGAAAGATGGGTGGTCAATACTAGAAATATAGCTGGCAAAGGGTTGAAGGTAACTTACTTATGTAAAGCTTTGACAGCTCCAATCACATCTCTGTCATCTGACTTAAGTCTCAAAAATGTCAGTGTTGCCATGGCAACCAGTTTGTGTATATAAAGTGTCATCTCATCTCCTCCACCATGCTGGTCTTCATAAACCTGCTCACAAATACACATAAACAAGCTGTACATATTAACAATGCCACAGCAAGTTTTTTCCTGGGAGCTGAACATCTTTTTCAGCAGTATTTCAGTAAGTGACTGCCCAAATTCATCTAACCATCATTTTTGAGAATTATCAGCACTACACTCCCATTCTTCGTAAGACACTGCCAACTTTCTCACATGAAGTATCAGGTGCTCAAACCTTTGACTCCTCAATCAGCGAGATGGGAGTCCAAGTGAAATAACTCTTTTTTCAACACATATTCCGTAAGAATTCCAGTCTTTAATAATCATTTTGTGGTGTTAAACACACATTTCTTAAGTATTTCTTTTGTTTACAGGAGGGCAGTATACCTGGCCATTGTTCCTGCGAAGGATCACCACTACAATCATCCTCTGTAAGAAACTGCTTACATTCATGTAGATATTCCGGTCAGTCACACGACTACCAACCACACCAACGCCCTCAATCAGAGGTTAACTAATTACAAGCCATTCACCTAATCACCTTACAAGGAAGGCAGGTCTCAACAGTTTGTTATCAAACAACAAGTTACAAACCTGATATACGTCCGCTAGACACTCATACCAGTCTACAGAGGATACAAACGCCAGTGTTTTCTCTGTTGTAATGGCATGTTCATACGCTCGCTCCACCTCACGTGACTGAATGAACAGTCTTAGAAGTTTAATATGTAGTTTGACATCACTTGGATTCTTTACCTACAAAATAATATTTGCTTGAAATATCAAATAACCTTTACTATGCTGGCAGCAAATGTTACTGTCTTTACAACCAGTGTAGATCATGATCAGGTTAAACAGTCACGCACTCTCATCATAATCTACACTTTTAGGTATCCAGTCAGTAAATTTACTGTGAACACATGATAAAACAATGAGTCATAGAAAAAAGTCTCCAAACTGAAAGTAGGATGAGTTCATTTAAGATATTTAGCAGGGTAATGGGTAACAGATTACCTCATACAGTGGCAAGTCAAACAAAGCCTCTGAGACAATGTGACTCAGACTGTACAAGTAAAGTAAGAACAGTAAACTTCCATTGCAGATTGAGAATAAGGGCAGGTGGACAGATTTTTCGTAAGAGTTTTTGCCTGTCTTAAGTACATGTATTTCATTTATTACGGGCAGACCATCATCCCTGGATCACACTCCCATCTTATGCAAGAATTTCTAACTTTCTCTTATAAAGATCCAAGTCACCATCAGGGCTCGAGCCAGTGACAGGTTTAGTAATTAATAATCAGTGACCTTAACCACCTGACCACAGAGGGCAGGCAGACCTAAATCCACACTGGCGGCAAAGTATGAACATTATTTTATGCATAGGTGAGCTCAAATATGTAACCCTTATATAAGAACTTACCAGTTCTTCACTGATCAAATGTGTGTAACCTTTATATAAGAACTTACCAGTTCTTCACTGATAAAATGTGTGTAACCCTTATATAAGAACTTACCAGCTCTTCACTGATCAAATGTGTGTAACCTTTATATAAGAACTTACCAGTTCTTCACTGATCAAATGTGTGTAACCTTTATATAAGAACTTACCAGTTCTTCACTGATCAAATGCGTGTAACCCTTACATAAGAACTTACCAGTTCTTCACTGATCAAATGCGTGTAACCCTTACATAAGAACTTACCAGTTCTTCACTGATCAAATGCGTGTAACCCTTACATAAGAACTTACCAGTTCTTCACTGATCAAATGCGTGTAACCCTTACATAAGAACTTACCAGTTCTTCACTGATCAAATGCGTGTAACCTTTACATAAGAACTTACCAGTTCTTCACTGATCAAATGCGTGTAACCTTTATATAAGAACTTACCAGTTCTTCATTGATCAAATGCATGTAACCCTTATATAAGAACTTACCAGTTTTTCATTGATCAAATGCTCTAATATAAGAACTTACCAGTTCTTCACTGATCAAATGCGTGTAACCTTTATATAAGAACTTACCAGTTCTTCATTGATCAAATGCGTGTAACCCTTATATAAGAACTTACCAGTTCTTCACTGATCAAATGCATGTAACCCTTACATAAGAACTTACCAGTTCTTCATTGATCAAATGTGTGTAACCCTTTTATAAGAACTTACCAGTTCTTCACTGATCAAATGCGTGTAACCCTTATATAAGAACTTACCAGTTCTTCACTGATCAAATGCGTGTAACCTTTATATAAGAACTTACCAGTTTTTCATTGATCAAATGTGTGTAACCCTTATATAAGAACTTACCAGTTCTTCACTGATCAAATGCGTGTAACCTTTATATAAGAACTTACCAGTTCTTCATTGATCAAATGTGTGTAACCCTTATATAAGAACTTTCCAGTTCTTCATTGATCAAATGCGTGTAACCCTTATATAAGAACTTACCAGTTCTTCACTGATCAAATGCGTGTAACCCTTACATAAGAACTTACCAGTTCTTCATTGATCAAATGTGTGTAACCCTTATATAAGAACTTACCAGTTCTTCACTGATCAAATGCTCCAACTCCTCATTACTGTCCCCACCATCAATGCCTACCACCTTCTCCTGTTGGGAGAAAATATGAGCCACATTTATATAGCCCATAAAATATGTATAAGTTTCCATATTTTATCTATGCAGTTTATTTTATTTGCACGAGTTAAAATGTCTATATAAAATGTGGTAAATACACAGATCCTGAAGATCATACACTGCATACTATCATAGGTTTTTTCTGTGACTTCGTAGTCAGCTGGAAACTGCATATAGTCTGTTGGTCAGAAATCAACTAACACATCACAGTTTTAGTTCCCTCAAACTATCACTACATAGAAGTTAAGTTCAAAACTCACACATTACCTTCAACTTGAAAACTGTATGATCATTTGGATAGAATTTCTCAGCCCTCTCAATCCAAATCTGTAAATAGAGCAGAATTATGCACATGTATAAATTAAATGTCAGAAATAAAACATGACGGGTCATACATACAAGGCCATTCATACAATAAAAGTGTCTCTTACCCAGGTACTTTGACATGTTGTTCCTTTGTTTCTTGTTTTTGTCTATTAAGGACATTAAGAATGATTTGACTATTTTTTTTCAATTTTGCAAACTACCCATCTGAATGTATGTACTGCCCTTATATTCGGTACAAGGAAATTTGGCAGTTAGGTAAAATAAGTTACAAACAATCAGTGTAAAATAAGTAAGTTAATCATATAATAATTTGTACCGACATTTAAGGATATAAAAAAAATATTTTATTGATAAAGCTTTAAGAAAGATTCATGCATGAAATTGCTGGCAATGTTAGATCCACTCTTATAAGTTGTATCAAAATATCAGTTGCAGTGACCAAGTGGTCAAAGACATTCTCTATTTTCATTGCTAGGAAATGTCGTCAGATGTTACAGGTTTGAATCCCGGCTTTGTACTGCACATTCTTTGACTCAATTGAACTAGATATTTCTGAGGAAAACATTCTCTCTTACCTTGGCAACATCACTCTTCACTTTCACATTAATATCACTGTACAGTTCACAGACTGAAACATAAACAAACCTAACATGTACTGTACTATCTTCAGTGTACCACACCTCTCAGATATAATCATTCACATTTCAAATCTTGAGCAACAGGATCAACCTCTTCAGAGTGAACTTTGTCTTAGTTTACACTAATTTATTTTAGCTTGATTGTGAAGAAAGCTTGAAGCATATCCAGTCACTCTTGAGTCCGCTTCCTGGAAAACCAGTACTGGTGTCATATGAGGAGGGACTCGAACCACAACCTCTGGGATGAGCTGATTGAGGTATACTTACTTTAATGGTAGAAATATCTCAGATTTAAAAAGAAAGGATTTCTAGGATACCTGTGCAACCTAAAGTTCTTCAAAGCACCTTCTTCATGTTTAGAAAGGGAGACAATTCTGAAATTAGTTTTGTGTATGACACAACTTATACTGTGGACATTCAGAGTATAAACAGTTTATATTTAAATTACCTTTCAAGATGACATCTTTTTGTTCTGGGTCCAAGTCCAATGATCTGAAAACATATAAAAGTATGATATTTACACTGAATAAAGCACCTCTTGAATCCAATTAATTGATTTAACTGCACCTTTCCATGTCAGACACTTTTTAAGAACTATAGTCAAATACAACAAAGAAGTCAAAAGGCAATCAAACAGCCTTTAATTTACATAAGGTTTAAAGTTCCAATTCAATGTGTTTTTAACTGAGAGGGGAAGGGCCAAACACTCTTGATTTGTAGGGAAAATCAGCTTGTTATTTTGGCTAAGGGGAATACAAATACTGAGGTAAAGTCCTATATAGGAGAAAACTGCATGATTTTAATTTTTTTTTTAAAGGAATAAGCATGTAAACAGCCCTTATTATAGAAGGAAACAAGAGCTGTCCCTCACAAGTGATGAATGCCCCCCGAAAGAGGTACCTCACAGTCTGTGTCCTCTCCATGTGCTCAATAAATGTGCTATGTAATTTTAAAATCCTTCCATGCATGACAGAGTAACCATGCATACAGTTTTCCATTACTTTAAACACTAAGTGTGACCTTGACCTTTGAGGTAGGGACTTGGGTCTTGCATGCGACACATCCGCTTGATGTGCTAGACATTTGTGCCAAGTTATTTTAAAATCCTTCAAAGCATGATAAAGTTATAGTCCGGACACAAATGTATGCATATATACAGGATTCCATTACCTATAAACTCTTAAGTGTGACTTTGACCTCTGAGCTAGGGACGTGGGTCTTGCACGCGACACGTCATCTTGATAGGCTAGACATTTGTGCCACGTTATTTTAAAATCCTTCAATGCATAACAAAGTTACAGACCGGACACGAATGTGTGCATATATGCATATATAGAGGAATCTATTACCTTCAAACTCTAAGTTTGACCTTGACCTTTGAGCTAGGGACGTGGGTCTTGTACGCGACACGTCGTCTTGATGTGCTAGACATTTGTGCCGAATTATTTTAAAATCCTTCAATGCATGACAAAGTTACAGTCTGGACACGAATGTGTGCATATATGCATATATAGAGGAATCCATTACCTTCAAACTCTAAGTATGACCTTGACCTTATGAGCTAGGGACGTGGGTCTTGTACGCGACACGTCATCTTGATGTGCTAGACATTTGTGCCAAGTTATTTTAAAATCCTTCAATGCATGACAAAGTTACAGTCCGCGCACGAATGTGTGCATATATAGAGGATTCCATAACATTCATACTCCAAGTGTGACCTTGACCTTTGAGGTAGGGATGTGGGTCTTGCACGCGACACGTCGTCTTGATGTGCTAGACATGTGTGCCAAGTTATTTTAAAATCCTTCAATGCATGACAGAGTTACAGTCCGGACACGAATTGTAAGTGGGGACGCACAGACGGACGGACAGACAGACGGCGCGATTTTAATATGCCTCCCTTCGGGGGCATAAAAAGTTCTGTAATCAGACAATAAAGCATCTTCCTTTCATCTACTATGGTCTATCAACATACAGTATTACTGAATTTTAAAATCAACAGCTAAACATGCTAAATGAAAGATTGTTCTGTTTAAGAAACATGAAAAGCATATTTGGGATTGAAAACGATTGGACAGACCCTTTTTTTTAACAAGCTGTTATAGTTTAACTGTCTCTTTCTCACCTTTTGTATGATTCTAGTGCCTTGTTCTTATCCTTCTGTGCTTCATAGATCTGACCCATTAACTTGTGCGCCTGTGGAACTGTCTCTCGTACACTAAGGAAAGCTTGCAAATACCTACAGAGTACAGATTTACTTGTTAGATAAAACATCTGAAGATAGTATAAGACTATTGTACATTCAAAATCAAAAGAAATTGAACTCCAAAGTACTATCCCTTCAACTTTACATACAGTCTTGCTATGGTTGAGAAAACAAAACATAACAAGTAATAAATATTTCAAACCCTGACTTTACTAATCAGCAGCAAACAGTGACTCAATATTATCATCCGTATTTCAAACAAAATAACTGAACATAAAGATTGCATGAACATGAGTAAAGCCTTTAAATAAAACTAATTACTATTTATTTAAAGAAAATAAAATACCAGAATTTCATATTTTACATTTTAATGGTCTAATGTAATCTCAATAATTAATTTCTACTATTGACTGCTCCTTTGGTGTATCTGTTAAAGTCCCACAAGCAATTTAAATACTCCTATAGATTCATGAGCGTACAGATATATAGATGAATGACAAAACATTATTCTATTTAATCTGAAAAAGTGTTTAGGTATTTTTTCTTTCTCATTCTATCATTGCTTCACTGAAAAGCGTTGTCACAAAGCATTTCTTATTGTTTGGTTATATCAATAAAATAAATACAGTGCTACATATACAGCATGTACTTTCCATTTAAAAAGCAACGTTTGGAATGTTTGTCGTACAAATAACGGTCAATTTCTCCGGTTTCTCTTTCCTGGTAATATAAGAGCTACAAGGAATTTTACATCTAACATGTCTAAAGTGCTCCTGTAACTTTAAGTCTGGAGTGAAATAAGATTTAGACTTCTGTACTATTGTCCGAGAGTCTGAAGTGACACAGTATGTAACTAAAATATCAACTTACCTTTTTCCAGATTCATAATCGGCAACATCATAGTAAAGTTTGGCAAACTGGTATCCGCGGGAGTTCCTCTGGAAAGTAACAAAAAACAAACGTGAATATGTAACACATTTTATCAAATGGAACGCATCTGGCGGATGACTTTATCTTGAAAAATAACACTTGAAGTAATGATGCAGAGTAATCTTACTGTAAATGAGAATCTGCAACATTTGTATTCTGCTGGGCAAACAAACGGAAGATATTGAAATTTTGTTTGTTCAAAATATGCAAGAAAGCTAGATTCTGAGAAATTTGTCTGAAGACATCGCTGGTCATATAATAAACACTGAGTTTGGGGGACCCCAGACATGACTGGCACTGAATCTGAGTGGTAGCCCTCTACCACTACTGTTTGAGAATGATTTTTTAGGAATGATCGAATCAGAGAAATAGCGTTTTTGTTTAAACCAACTTTCATAAGTTTAAAACTTTCCCATCATCTGTCAAGTGATATCTTTCGACAAATCAAAATGAAGAATCAATTCTGTCCGCGAAACAGGTAATCTTATGTTGTTTGTAGACAAAACCTCCATCACACCTAAATCTTCAGGATCTTAATACAAAACCACAAATGTTGGGAATTTTGCAGTGTCGTACTGTGTGTTTTTTCTTACTGTGCATGCTCATATTAGTAAGGTACAGCCTGCGCTTAATCCAATAAATGGCTTTATCAATCAAGAGGATTTCTTATTCTCAGCTTCACACATCCAGGTACTGATATTAAGTGATAAGAATATTTATATTTGATGAAGCAAAGGTGATATCTCATCTTTCATGGCTGGTCTCCATTGGATATCTATTTTAAAGGAAGTGGTTGGTCGTCCAGTAGCCGAAGGAGCTTTTCTAGTTGTCCAGTTACCGGACGAGCAGCCGATACTTGTACGTAAGGCTGGTTGTCCGGAAGTTAATTTCTTTGTATAAGAGTTCATCTTGATAATAAAGAAGTATTGTATCACATCCGATATAGATTTTACTAAAGGTTATTAAATTTTTTTAAATAAACACAGTCATAGATGTACTTTCTCTTGTGTCATGTCATTACACAAAATTCTTTCTTAATTAACTGTTTATAGTTTAAGTATTTATCCTTTAAAGTAGTTTTAGGTGAAATCCTGTTGTTTTATAATACAATGTCTTCTTGACAAACCCCTTTCACATCTTTTTTACACTTAAGTTTGATGAATTGGCAGTTTGACGAAAAAACAATGTAGTCTGTATATATTCATATCTTTTAAAGTACAAGTGGAAAAGAGATTTTCACTCGTTTTCGGCTTGGTGGAAACTGGGTGTTATTGCTACTACTAGTACATTGCAGAAAATACATGCAATGAGATCTGATGTGTATTTGTATGATTTTAGCAATATGAAGTAAAAAAAATTTGATTTTCTGTTGGCTAGGAAAGGCACATCAATTGACCACTGCGACACAAATGACATATTTAAATAAATAGAGTGATCAATATCAACGCTAGTGTAGTATTCATTAAGTGGGAATTGCTACTTGTACTTTATTACTGCTTTTACATTATTATAAGATCAAGATGAACTCTAAACAAAGAAAATGAATTACGGACCACCAGCCAATCATATGAGTACTGGTTCGAAACCACCAAACACAGACACCTATCAAACTGGACACTTGCAAAAACGTGTGATTATTAAGTTAATATTTACAATCATATGTTGATGTTCAAAGTGATGCTTGATTTATATCAACAAAGTGCAACAGCAACAGTTTAATGTAACTATTTGTGTAGAAATCCAACCATTTATTTTGTCAGTCACTGAAAGCATGGCTACATAGTACGGGGAAGTGGAGAGTGACAGACTGTGCATGCGCAATTTTAGTGCGGCCCAGCAAATAAAACTCACAAGTTTAACTTTTTATCATGATATTTCATTAATACGTCGCATGATTTTAACAGTTTACACAATTTAAAAGCGAACACAATGAAACAAATCTTTGAAAACTAGCTGTCCAGAAAAATGGTACAGTTGGTCAATAAAATAAAGCAATTTGGTGACCCCACAACCTGGCAGACTTCGCGATATTCGTCGGTCTAACGGACATGTCCGAAAAATTTCGAGTCAGACCGCGCTTTTTTAATCCGGATACGGACCGACTGTCCGTCATATATTCAATGTCGATGTTCGTATCGCTTCGGTCAAAATGGCATCCTTGCGATTCTATATGAAGGAACAGAACCGGGAAAGGAAGGAAAATTGCTCGGCCCAGAAAAAAGCAGTATGAAAAAATGAGAGTTGAACGAACATTTAAAAATAAACCAAATTCATCAATTAAAATAATTTAGTCCGCTTGACTAGAACAAAATTCAAGCCACTTCCTATTGATCAGGTCGGCATGACGTCAGATTTGTTATATTATCCGCCATATTGCCGAGGTGAAAACAGACCTGGCAACCGCACAGTTTAAATAGGGAGTAGCTTTAAGAGTCTTATTTTTGGCCCAGACAAAGTTTGAACGTTAAAAAAAAACTTTAATACATATGTTTACTTATTTCAATGTCTGGCGATGATTTTGTCAGATTTTTCTTTTTAAAAATTCTTGAAAATGATTGTTTAATGACGTTCCGTGAAATATCATGCACGACAAGAAAAGGCGAAAATGTATTTTTAATTCGGCCTATGTAAAATGATCTATATATTTTAATTTTTTTCTTTAAGTTTCTTATATTAAGATAAATAATTTATTTTGTTACAAACTTGTCATAATTTGATATAGATTTTCCCAAGTGCACAACTTTTCTCGTATAGGTCTAACTAAAATCAGGTCGAAACACATCATTATACGAGAATGTTAGGTTGAAACTTTTGTCACAAAAATGTATTTTATTACAGGACCGTATGATATTATTAAATACACAGATTTGTTTTTTAGATCTAGTCTTTATAAAGGGCTGGCATTTAGATTCAAAATAATTTCAAAAAATCACGTAATTAAAGTAAAGGCCCTATATTGAATCAATGTGAAACAGATACATAAACTAAAAGTCACAATAATTACCATACAATTAACCATTGATGGAATTTATGTGGATCTAGCCCAAGGCATAAGTCACAACAAAGGATGCGATATGATTTGTTGTTAATTGGCGACCCCCTGCCAGTAATCTAACTTGTCACACATCATTGCATATTGCACACTGGTCAATTGCATTTGATAATTACATAACAATTTGCAGAGTGCCCAATCTAAATTACGCAACTTTTTTTATTGTCAACGATCGATCTAACATATTGATCAGGTCGGCATGACGTCACTTCCGTAGTTACCAATTATCCGCCATATTGCCGAGGTGAAAACAAGCACCTGGCAACCGCATAGTTCAAATAGGGAGTTAGCTTTAAGATAGTCTTATATTCAATTCCAGACAAAGTTTTAACGTTAAACAAACCATTTCATATATATGTTTACTTATTTCAATGTCTTAGCGATATCTGTCAGATTTTTCTTTAAAAAAATCGTGAAAATGATTGTTTAATGACGTTCGATGAAGTATCTGCCGACAAGAAAAGACAGAAAATGTATTTAAATGTAAAATGATCTCTATATAATAATTTTTTCTTTAAGTTTCTAATAGATTCTATTTAGAAAAAGAAATTTTTGTTACAAACTTATACTATCTTGATATATAGTTTTTCCCCAAGTCCACAACTTTTTTCGGATAACTAAAATCATGTCGAAACACATCAATTATACGAGAATGTTAGGTTGAAACTTTGTCACAAAATGTATTTTATTACAGGACCATTCAATATTATCTAAGAAACTGATTTGTTTTTAGATCTAGTCTATATTTAGGGCTGGCATTTGTATTCAAAATCATTTCAAAAAATCACGTAGTTACAGTGAAGGCCCGATATAGAATCCATGAGAAACAGACAGATATATTAGAAGTCACTTACATGTTGCGGAACACTGAAAGCTCATCTTTAAAATCCTTCAAAAAAAATTTATTCCCGCTTCCAATAACATCGAAATTACACAAACACTATCTCATTTTGACAACGTTGCCATGGTAAATAATTAGCGTAGATCTAACCATTGATGGAATTGCAGTGGATCTAGCCAAAGGGCATAAGTCACAACAAAGGATGCGATATGATTTGTTGTTAATTGGCGACCCCCTGCCAGCAATCTAACTTGTCACACATCATTGCATATTGCACACTGGTCAGGTACACTTGATAATTACATAACAATTTGTACAGTGCCCAATTTAAATTATGCAACCTTTTTATTGTGAACGATCGCGGTGACATAAATTATGAGTTTATTTATCACTGTGATAAAAACGAACCATATATTTAATGAATGATAGGCCTATATAATGTTTATACATATACATTATTTGTCACTAGCCTTCGAGGTACATTTATAATGTATGATCAAAAAAAACAAAAATAATATCAAACAGGGAATGCCACGTACCAGTCTGCATAAAAATATTATTTAGTCATCTTACATATATCTATACAACTTGGTAAAAAATAATTCAGCAAATCAAAGTTTCAAGCAGCCCTACGTACAAATATTCAGAAATTACACATTTTTGGCTGTTGATGACAAATTTTATGTATCTGATGAAAGGTTTTTCTATGAGTGAAATTGGACACGTATTTCAGTAGATATCGTGATTTTAATTAGAATGAGTTTTTTTAATAGATTTACGTCAACATTTTGTTTTCAACTAATAAAATCGAGAAAACTATTTTGATTAGTTCTTATTATAGACTAGTTCTTAAAACTACCCACAAGAAAACGTTTCATGAAAAAGTTAGGATAGCATGCTTGTGAATTTCTACCTCATTTTAGACGTGATTAGATGGAGCATTTGTGTTCTCATTTTCGGAGGCAAGTTTTAATCGTCAATGGAAATAATATCGTCCATAATTGAATAGTTTATAGGTCATGTGCATGCGTAGATCTAGATCGTTTCGATACATTTCTTACACATTTAAGAATGAAACATATCTTTTCCTTTTGATAGAAACAAACAGAAACAGAAGTTGTTGTCATTTGCTTATAAAAACTCATCATAACTGCTGAATTTTTATACTTTAATCACATATTTGATAACATAATTACACGGACTTCGCTCTATACGTTATTAACAAGATGGCGGTTGTTTTCACCTCGGACAGCGTTGCTATGCCTGAGCAGGTGCGCGCAACGGTAAATGCCCGGATGTCCGACCTGATCAATGAATTTATTTATCATGTGACAATAACGAACCATATATTTAATGAATGACAGACCTATATAACGTTTATACACATACGTTATTTTACACTAACCTTCGAGTTACATTTATAATGTATGATCAAGTCTGCATTTAAATATTATTTAATCATCTTACATATATATATATACATATAACTTGGTAAAAAATAATTCAGCAAATGAAAGTTTCAAGCAACCTTACAAATATTCAGAAAATACTTATTTTTGGCTGTTGATGACATTTGCATGCGTAGATCTATATCGTTTCGATACATTTCTTACACATTTAAGAATGAAAAATATCTTTTCCTTTTGATAGAAACAAACAGAAACAGAAGTTGGTGTCATTTGCATATAAAAAACTTGTCATAACTTCTGCATTTTTATACTTTAATCAAATAGTTTTATAACATTACACGGACTTCGCTCTATACGTTATTAACAAGTGGCGGTTGTTTTACTCGGACAGCGTTGCTACGCCTGAGCAGGTGCGCGCAACGGTAAATGCCCGGATGTCCGACCTGATCAATTTTAGAACACTTTGTACAAAATTCATGAAGAAAATGAAAGCAAATGACTACATTAGCTTATAATCATAGAATTGAATTTATAACAATTACCTTGTTAAATACTTTTTGTTTTGTTTCAAATCAATTTAAACTTGATATAAGTACTGTAAAGACAGAGTTTTCACTGTTGAACAGATGAAGGAATGAAGGCAACTCATATTCCAATTAAATGGCCAGTATGACAGCACAGTGAAGCCAAGAACCTCATTACCAAAGGACATTATGTAAATACTACAGGAATGAGAATTACCGATAAACATGTAATCGATCATTCAAAATAAGAAGTCCGAGTGATCGGCCAGTGGTTGATCTTGAAAGAAAAATGTCTTGCTTTGAAAAAGAAAGTGCGCAAAAACGCAAAAACAGTCATTTTATTTTCTTAACCTCTTTTTCTTCTCTGATCCTATTCAGTATGTGTGTGACATGTCTGTCTACATCTCTCTTCGTTTTAAACATGATTTCGTCTTTTTAGGAACTTTCATTCATCGCAAATTTGAAAGATTAAGTTTCGCCGGTAAAATGGAGTTGCCAAAACTGAAATCGACTTCTTTTACGACAACTTTTTTAATGATAAAATTTCAACCGCACTAATCCGAAAAAGATAATAACAATTACGTCACCGAAAATTGATTGGACCGGGCAGGGTCCGTATATCATTTTATTATACCCAGGACCGGGATAACGTATTATTACAAAGGATGAAATAGCAAAGGCCATTGTTGTTGTATAGGTAAATCCCCACTCTTGAATAGTGGCACTCCCAGCTGCACTGCTGAGATAATAAGTCCAATAATAAATCCAATAGTATAGACTGAATCACAATAATCCAACTTGAATCATGCATAAACCTCTTATAGCAACACTATGTAGTTTATGTACACACTGTCTTTGTGTAGCTAGCATTTATTTATAGAAAACTTTAAAATTGAACAAAGCAAGTGGTTACGACAAAATTGTTAATGAACATATAATTTATTCATTTGACCTCGTTTAGTATCAGAATCATGGACAATGGGAATTATTAACCCCATTTACAAGAATAAAGGTGATATTACTAAGCCGGAAAAAGAATAGACCAATTATATTACTCAGCTGATTAGGAAAACTTTTACATACAATATACAAGATACCGGTACGTGAAGGTGGTGGGCATTTACGTATGCATATATGGCCCAAAATGTGCACCTGGCCCCTACCACCCTCCACTTTAACTTTTGGTTACTCTTGGTCACCTTTGCTAACCATCAGTCACCTATAGTTTTCAACCCATTCTGACGTTCTGGTTACTTTAATGAGTATTTTAGTAAAAAAATGTTGTTTAGTCTTTGCATTTGTAACACTCTAGTTTTTACTTTAGATATTTTTTTAACTTTAGAATTTTTAACGGGCCGTGTAGATATAGTGACGTATTCATTGGCCCCGAAATGTAGGACAAACTGATCTGGTTGAACATTACATAGAAACGGGGGATTCGAAACCGTTCAAACTTCCTTCAAGAAGAATACCAGTCGTTAAACGAACCGCTATAGAAAAAGAGGTAGATAAAATACTTGACCAAAATTAATAGAAGAAAGTTACTCACCTTACAACAATCCTATATGTCTATTCCCAAAGAAAGACGAAAGCATCCGATTTTGCATTGATCTACGAAGACCAAATAGTAGGACTAGACTATACTAGACGCATAACCGCTTCCTAGAACAGATGAGATCTTAGAACGCATGTCCTCGTCGAAATATTAACACACGCTGAATTGCGTACAGGGCTAATTGCAGATCCGTTTAAATGACCACAAGAAAGCCAAAACAGCATTCCGTATATCGGGAAAAGACCATTTTCAATTTCGAGTCATGTGTTTTGGACTTAAAAATGCCAGCGGATCATTTGAACGTTTAAAGGTCTCATCATTTTCATCCCTTGAAGGAGGGTGATGGACATTAAAACCATAAGATGCTAGCTATTTCAAGGAGAATGTGTGTATTTCTTTGGTATCTTGTGATCTCTAAAAGGCTAAGATCATACGTGAATGGGCGCGTCCCTAAGTCGAATCATCGGTTCGAACATTTGCTGGAATGATAATGAACTATTATAGGAAAATGATATCATATTGCTCAGAGAAATCAAAACCTCTAACTGATCTGACGTAGAAAGGAGACAAATTTAAATGCGGTTTGGAAAAAGAACAATCTTTCTCAGATTTGAAGCTCCACCTTTGCTCAAGTCCCATCTTTGCGTTTCCTTTAGAAGACAAAGGCAAGTTTATTTTAGACTGTGACGCCAGGCCCTGTGTATATGAAATATCTGGAATCTTACAACAAGAACAGGACGGATATGAGCGAGTAATCACTAACGGCAGTCGCGCACTAAATTCTGCTCAACAACATTATTGCACAGCAAAACGAGAAATTAACGCTGTAGTTCACTTTGTCCAGCATTTTAAACAGCACTTACTTGGAAGACCTTTCATCTTGAGAGTCGACCACGCACCACTCAAATGGCTCAACCGTTTCAAAGAACCACAAGGTATTCTGACAAGATGTCTTGCAATGCTAGGAGCATACGAATACGAAATACAATAAAGAAATGGGAAAATGCACATAAATACAGACGTCGTTAGCCGCCTTCCAGCCCCCCAAAAAAATTCATAGCTCTGATTGCAGCAACTGTTCAAAAGGAAATGAAATAAAAGGCTCGATAAGTCGTACACCAAACAACAAATAGCTTTCAGGAGCCTTAGTCCCCTTGGTTTTGGATCTCCAAGTTCCCAAAGGCAGCACGGGGACTACAAACCCAGAATATATCGTCACTCAACGAGGTCGGAGATTCCGATCCAAAGAATATCCCCTTGCCCACCTGGTTACAACTTTAAATTTAAGAACAACTATTTGGTTTACAGCAGAAAGTTCCTGTTATACAATAACTCTACACGCTTAAAAAAAAAAAAAAAAAAAAAAAAAAAAAAAAAAAAAAAAAAAAAAAAAAAAAAAAAAAAAAAAAAAAACAACCCCCCCCCCCCCCCCCCCCCCCCCCCCCCCCCCCCCCCCCCCCCCCCCCCCCCCCCCCCCCCCCCCCCCCCCCCCCCCCCCCCCCCCTTTTTCACTTAAACCGTGGAAAAGCGAAATTAAGAAAGGCTTACCGAATAGTGTGGCATAGTGGGACCATCATTCTATCAAAAATAACCTTTGTACAAGAAATACGAAGATAGTTCAGGCAAAGTAGTATGACGAATTTTAGCTCCAACGGAAATTAGAAAACAGATATTTAAACACAATTACGAGCAAAGATCGTACTGTAAACGCTATATAACAGCAATTTTATTGGTTCGGATGAAGGACGATAACGCGAGATGGTGTAAAGATTGCGAAATGTGTGCACGTTCGGACCTCGGACCCGGACTAAGTAGAAATAAGCTTGAGCAGTTCCATGTTTATCAGCCCATATCAGTCTTTGGGGGTAAGAGTGAGGTTGGGTGCGCACCATAAACCGGTTTAAGCTCCCCAGTGGTGTTTTTGCCACTGACCGTTCCAAGGCGGTGCCCCACTGTGTTCCTTTAATTGTTCGTTTTGTCCTCGTGTGTTTGCTTTGTATGCTAGTGTGTGTTGGTAGTGTATGTTTGTGTGTGTACATGATTGTGTGTGTGTTGTGTGTGTGTGTGTGTGTGTGTGTGTTGGTGGTGTGCACTTCTGGGTGCTGTGGGGCTCGTTTTGGGGAGGCTGCGTTTTTGGTACGTGGCATTCCCTGTTTGATATTATTTTTGTTTTTTTGACCATTCCATGTTTCCCTGTTTTGACCTAGACATATTAGGACCAACGGTCAAAACTAGAAACGACAATGACTATATTTTGGTCATTGGTGACTATTCCACCAAATGGTTTGAAGCATTGCCCTTCAAATATCACACAGCGTTAACTGTAGCCGATTTTGTAGAACCCCACCACCTTGGAAGTGCGCAACTCACAGTTTCCTTTCACCAGATGTTGTGGTGGTGGAGAGAGTTAACCACCCGTGTTATACGGGTTATACCAGTACATTTATAAATATGTTTGTACATTTGTGTATTTGTGATGCCTCTCTAGCGCATTTACTTATTTTATTTCACAAACATGACTAAGTACGCCTTACCCCGAGGCGCTTCTAATTTAACATATAATTGATTGAAATAAGCCGGTGTTCATTTTATAGAATATAGAAAATTCAGTCCTAAGTATATTTAATATCGTTTTGTTACATGTGAAGGGCGAATTTTCATCCATTGTATTTCGTTTGTTACATTCAAGTCATTTCCGAAGAAGGTATGGCTTGTCCAGTGTCAGAATGCCAAAAAAAATTTTCCCTCCCTTTTAAAAAACCCCCCACCCCGCAGCTGAAACCCCCTTTTGAAAATGAAGTCTTCGAGAAGACGTTCTACTCAAAATGTTCCTTAAAGAGGCATTTGAAGGTTGTAAAAGTATAGTGGATAAGGAAATGTTGAGTTGTTAAGTGTGATATGAAAATTATCTCTAAAATATCTGAAACAGCACCGAGCCGCCCGTGCAGAGTACATATATGGTTTTGAACATATTGGGGAAAGTTTTTCTAGGAAGAATTGTTAAACATTCCATGTACGACATGAATTATAATTTCTTTTTCACGGGCAAAAACAGCTCTTGGATGTGACCACTCATTTAAGTCGGCCATTTTGGGGTTTTCCCCAGTTTTGGAGGGAAAGCAATATCTGCTTTTTTAAGTTCTTTAATTAATTATTTGTTTATTTTGACTTAGATGTTAAGGTGCAGAATTTTACATAGATAAATTTGGTTAAATTTGTTTTTAAAGATCATTTTTGGTTTTCTTGCGTTTGTTGAAAAAAATGTTATTTATGAGAGGAGTTCGAATTTTAATGTCAATGACAATTAGATTGTTCTTTTAACCAATCAGAAGACAGCATTTCTTCTTCTCTATATAAGCCGTGGTTCCCAAGGCCTATGATATTTCACAACCTAGATCTCATTGGTCGCCGTGATTGACCTACTTTTTGGCAACCTATCAAATTTAATCTTTGGCAAAAACTGACTGGAAATTGCAGTCAGGTAAATCTCTCCTATTCTGAACACAAAAAAAAAATCATTTTTGATAGGTATAGGCATGATGGGAGACATGCCGAGGTCTCATCCACAAATACAAGCTAACATACATGTAGTTGCTCTTATGGACGGACCTTTATAAAATTTGCTTCTAATCAAATTAAATCAAGCCTATGATATTTTACTTTCGGACTTTTTGGCACTTTGGAATAAATCTCTAATAAATTGTATTGGAAATTATTACAGAATTTAATTATTTATTAATTATGGCAATCAAGGATTCTAAAAACAAAAATAATATCAAACAGGGAATGCCACGTACCAAAAACGCAGCCTCCCCAAAACGAACCCCACAGCACCCAGAAGTGCACACCACCAACACACACACACACACGCACACGCACACACACACGACACACACAATCATGTACACACACACATATCACTACCAACACACACTAGCATACAAAGCAAACACACGAGGACAAAACGAACAATTAAAGTAACACAGTGGGACACCGCCTTGGAACGGTCAGTGCAAAACACCACTGGGGAGTTTAAACCGGTTTATGGTGCGCACCCAACCTCACTCTTACCCCCACCATGTTCCAAAGTACAGGACAGTGTAAATAAAAGTAATCCCTGCTAGGTGAATCTCTAACACACGCAATGGAAACAAAAGGCATGGTATATAAAACACAAAAATGCTCGTGTATAAATATATAAAAAGCAAACCTTG